>CM060948.1:268200599-268587782 GCA_030765055.1 Mantis religiosa
ACCTTCATTAGAATAAGGCACTTAAACAAAAGAGCGAATGCAGAAATTATCAGGAAACCTGCAGCAAAGATAAATCTTCAATGGGTTGCTTCATCATTTTCTTGAGCTACACTGAGTAGGTACATATAAATAGTAACACGTTTTAAACTCTTAATACAACTGCTAGAAGGAACCTACATTATAATACACAAGTGGATGTTTATTCCTTCCGATTTTACACGTAGCAGAGCTTAAACAACACATACTGAGGGGCTAGTGTTTAACTCTCGCGGTTGAACTGTATTCTCAGTGACGTCATGCGCGTTAGCCAATGGCACCGCGACTCTCCGGAATGCCCTACCTGAGTACTCTAGTTGCCTTGGCATAGAATGGCTGTGTATCTCTAGATATTAGATGAACGTTATATGTCGGGAGAGGTGTACTTACTCAGCCTCTCCCAATTCCAAAACTTACATGTTGATATGTAAAGCTACTTATTGGCTCTAGTCACATTAGAGGAGCAATAAGCAGCTTTACATATCAACATGTAAGTTTTGGAAAATGTTATGAAGTTATGAATTAGTTTTGGATATGTAAAGCTGCTTATTGCTCTTCTAATGTGACTAGAGCCAATAAGCAGCTTTACATAATGTGACTCACCCAAACAGTCACAACTTATAGCCATTCTTGCGGACTTCTATTTTACCTGTGATATAATGATATATTATTACTATTAGATATATACCGCTATAGAACGTAATGCACACTTATCTCCTGAATCTTATAAAGTTCTTTCATAATTAATAATTGTTTGTTTGGCTACTATTTCATAACACGTCTACAGAGACAGAACATATTTGTTAGACTGGATAATGTTACATATGCTGCCATCTCTGGAAACAAGCTCAAACTCCAAGAGATACATCCGCCCTCTGTCCTTTTACCCGATGCTACAATAACTGTAACCTCACGAAATTCTTCAAATCTCGAAACCTACACCACATCCATCCTAAAAAATCCCATAAAGTTATGATTTAATACTAATTATGAAACAGTTAATTCCATTTGAAATTAGGTAAACTTGAAGTCCAAGACGTTTGCGTTTCTAACACACACGAAACATGAAATCAAAACCGCTTTCAGAAATTCGTAGACCTGATGTAAATTGCATTGCTATTACGCTATTATTCACCTTATTTTCTCTCTCTTACTCACACGTAAATGTTATTGTATTACAATTATTCAACTATTATTCATCATGTCTCTCTGTCTCGACACATATTATTGTGACATAGTAGGGACATGAGCGTAAGTCCTTACTATTTCCCTACCATCAAAGCTTCAATAGAAACATCTACCACGTTGACACATTAATGTTTTACCAAAGAGCTCAAAATTAAGAAAAAAGACTGAAGTTCTTACCCCAGTTAATATGTAGGTTAGTCTAGAATAGTGAACTCGGTTGTGGCACTTATTGCTGAAAGAGGCAAGGTATATTTATCGGACATGTAATAAATGATCTTGATAATTTCCTGGCAAAGGTTATATTTATGGGACACTGTCTGTTTTGCCATGCGCTAAGTAGTTACAGAAACCATTGGAAGCGATTACATGGAAACAAACTATTGCACCAGTAAGTTTCTTATTATATACGTACGTCATACATCATGACCAAGTGCGTATGGAGGATATGACTACATTTAAGAGAGAATGTCTGTTGTATCGAGAATTAGGTAGATACATAAACTGTTTGAAACCATTAAATAGAAGTGAAATATTACATTAGTAAGCTTCTTAATATGAAGCTATATTATATTTTACATTCCAGGCCGTTTGGAGGATGTGGCTAAATTTATGAGACTCTGAATTTTACCGTCATTTGGTAGTTACAGAAACTGGCGGAAGCTATTAGATGGAAACAAAGTATTACATCAGTAAGTGTCTCATTATGTAGCTAGTTTATATTTCACGATCCGGTGCGTATGGAGGATGTGGCTAAGCTTATTCGAGACTGTCTGTTGTTCCAGAGATTAGGCAGTTATAGAAACTGTCGGAAGCAAAATATTACAACAATAAGTGTCTATTATGTAGCTACGTTATATTTCACTATCCGGTGCGTATGGACGATGTGGCTACAGTCATAACGTGGCACCAGTTTTTGAATACGCTCCTCATAAAATTCTGCCGCCTGAAGTGTTAACCACTGTACCACAACTCTTTTGACTTCGTTATCGTCTTGAAGACGCTGACCGTCCAGATCTTTTTTCAAGTGCAGCAACAAATGGTAGTCGCTGGGAGCTAGATCAGGGCTGTAGCCACATTATTATTTTTTAAAATAAATAATTTAAATAAAGAAACCTTTTTCTTTATTACTCTGCTATTGTGTTCCTAATATGTATCAATACGGTTCCATTATATATAATAGCAAAATAAAATATTATTTTCCGCCACCTTAAAAATACTATCCTTTCCGATATTTGGCTCCCCTCCCATATACTATTAATAACCACAAGAACGAAGAATTCTAGGAAGATCGAGCAAAAGTTGGAGGGAGCAAGACTTTGGAGCCGGAACAGGCTAATAACCTAAACCGTGATGAACCAGAAATAAAGTTTTAATAATGTTTTTAAAAATGTCGCATTGTTTAGTCAGCGCCATCTATAAGACGACAAATAGTGCAACAGGAAAAACATCCATCTGCCGCATAGAGTGGCTATGTATCTTTAGATATTAGATGAACATTATATGTCGGGAGAGGTGTACTTACTCAGCCTCTCCCAATTCCAAAACTTACATGTTGATATGTAAAGCTACTTATTGGCTCTAGTCACATTACCAGAGCAATAAGCAGCTTTGCATATCAACATGTAAGTTTTGGAAAATGTTTTGAAGTTATGAATTAGTTTTGGATATGTAAAGTTGCTTATTGCTCTTCTAATGAGGCTAGAGCCAATAAGCAGCTTTACATAATGTGACTCACCCAAACAGTCACAACTTATAGCCATTCTTGCGGACTTCTATTTTACCTGTGATATAATGATATATTAATAACTATTAGATATATACCGCTATAGAACGTAATGCACACTTATCTCCTGAATCTTATAAAGTTCCTTCATAATTAATAATTGTTTGTTTGGCTGCTATTTCATAACACGTCTACAGAGACAGAACATATTTGTTAGACTGGATAATGTTACATATGCTGCCATCTCTGGAAACAAGCTCAAACTCCAAGAGATACATCCGCCCTCTGCCCTTTTACCCGATGCTACAATAACTGTAAACTCACGAAAGTCTTCAAATCTCGAAACCTACACCATATCCATCCTAAACAATCCCATAAAGTTATGATTTAATACTATTTATGAAACAGTTAATTCCATTTGAAATTAGGTAAACTTGAAGTCCAAGACGTTTGCGTTTCCAACACACCCGAAACATGAAATCAAAACCGCTTTCAGAAATTCGTAGACCTGATGTAAATTGCATTGTCATTACGCTATTATTCACCTTATTTTCTCTCTCTTACTCACACGTAAATGTTATTGTATTACAATTATTCAACTATTATTCATCATGTTCTCTCTGTCTCGACACATATTATTGTGACATAGTAGGGACATGAGCGTAAGTCCTTACTATTTCTCTACCATCAAAGCTTCAATATAAACAATTACCACGTTGACACATTAATGTTTTACCAAAGATCTCAAAATGAAGAAAAAAGACTGAAGTACTTACCCAGTTAATATGAAGGTTAGTCTAGAATAGTGAACTCGGTTGTGGCACTTATTGCTGAAAGAGGCAAGGTATATTTATCGGACATGTAATAAATGATCTTGATAATTTCCTGGCAAAGTTTATATTTATGGGACACTGTCTGTTTTGCCATACGCTTAGTAGTTACAGAAACCGTTGGAAGCGATTACATGGAAACAAACTATTACACCAGTAAGTTTCTTATTATATACCTACGTCGTACATCATGACCATGTGCGTATGGAGGATATGACTAAATTTAAGAGAGAATGTGTGTTGTATCGAGAATTAGGTAGATACATAAACTGTTTGAAACCATTAAATAGAAGTGAAATATTACATTAGTAAGCTTCTTAATATGAAGCTATATTATATTTTACATTCCAGGCCGTTTGGAGGATGTGGCTAAATTTATGAGACTCTGAATTTTACCGTCATTTGGTAGTTACAGCAACTGGCGGAAGCCATTAGATGGAAACAAAGTATTACATCAGTAAGTGTCTCATTATGTAGCTAGTTTATATTTCACGATCCGGTGCGTATGGAGGATGTGGCTAAGCTTATGCGAGACTGTCTGTTGTTCCAGAAATTAGGCAGTTATAGAAACTGTCGGAAGCAAAATATTACAACAGTAAGTATCTATTATGTACCTACGTTATATTTCACTGTGCGGTGCGTATGGAGAATGTGGCTACAGTCATAACGTGGCACCAGTTTTTGAATACGCTCCTCATAAAATTCTGCCGCCTGACGTGTTAACCACTGTACCACAACTGTTTTGACTTCGTTATCGTCTTGAAGACGCTGACCGCCCAGATGTTTTTTCAATTGCAGCAACAAACGGTAGTCGCTGGGAGCCAGATCAGGGCTGTAGCCACATTATACTTTATAAAATAAATAATTCAAATAAAGAAACCTTTTTCTTTATTACTCTGATGTTGTGTTCCTAATATGTATCAATACGGTTCCATGATATATAATAGCAAAATAAAATATAATTTTCCGCCACCTTAAAAATACTATCCTTTCCGACATTTGACTCCCCTCCCATATACTATTACTAACCACAAGAACGAAGAATTCTAGGAAGATCGAGCAAAAGTTTGAGGGAACCAGACTTTGGAGCCGGAACAGGCTAATAACCTAAACCGTGATGAAGCAGAAATAAAGTTTTAATAATGTTTTAAAAATGTCGCATTGTTTAGTCAGCGCCATCTATAAGACGACAAATAGTGCAACAGGAAAGACATCCATCAGCCGCATAGAATGGCTATGTATCTCTTGATATTAGATGAACTTTATATGTCGGGAAAGGTGTACTTACTCAGCCTCTCCCAATTCCAAAACTTACATGTTGATATGTAAAGCTACTTATTGGCTCTAGTCACATTAGAAGAGCAATAAGCAGCTTTACATATCAACATGTAAGTTTTGGAAAATGTTATGAAGTTATGAATTAGTTTTGGATATGTAAAGCTGCTTATTGCTCTTCTAATGTGACTAGAGCCAATAATCAGCTTTACATAATGTGACTCACCCAAACAGTCACAACTTATAGCCATTCTTGCGGACTTCTATTTTACCTGTGATATAATGATATATTATTACTATTAGATATATACCGCTATAGAACGTAATGCACACTTATCTCCTGAATCTTATAAAGTTCTTTCATAATTAATAATTGTTTGTTTGGCTACTATTTCATAACACGTCTACAGAGACAGAACATATTTGTTAGACTGGATAATGTTACATATGCTGCCATCTCTGGAAACAAGCTCAAACTCCAAGAGATACATCCGCCCTCTGCCCTTTTACCCGATACTACAATAACTGTAACCTCACGAAATTCTTCAAATCTCGAAACCTACACCACATCCATCCTAAAAAATCCCATAAAGTTATGATTAAATACTATTTGTGAAACAGTTAATTCCATTTGAAGTTAGCTAAACTTGAAGTCCAAGACGTTTGCGTTTCTAACACACACGAAACATGAAATCAAAACCGCTTTCAGAAATTCGTAGACCTGATGTAAATTGCATTGCTATTACGCTATTATTCACCTTATTTTCTCTCTCTTACTCACACGTAAATGTTATTGTATTACAATTATTCAACTATTATTCATCATGTTCTCTCTGTCTCGACACATATTATTGTGACATAGTAGGGACATGAGCGTAAGTCCTTACTATTTCTCTACCATCAAAGCTTCAATATAAACAATTACCACGTTGACACATTAATGTTTTACCAAAGATCTCAAAATGAAGAAAAAAGACTGAAGTACTTACCCAGTTAATATGAAGGTTAGTCTAGAATAGTGAACTCGGTTGTGGCACTTATTGCTGAAAGAGGCAAGGTATATTTATCGGACATGTAATAAATGATCTTGATAATTTCCTGGCAAAGGTTATATTTATGGGACACTGTCTGTTTTGCCATGCGCTGAGTAGTTACAGAAACCGTTGGAAGCGATTACATGGAAACAAACTATTACACCAGTAAGTTTCTTATTATATACCTACGTCGTACATCATGACCAGGTGCGTATGGAGGATATGAGTAAATTTAAGAGAGAATGTCTGTTGTATCGAGAATTAGGTAGATACATAAACTGTTTGAAACCATTAAATGGAAGTGAAATATTACATTAGTAAGCTTCTTAATATGAAGCTATATTATATTTTACGTTCCAGGCCGTTTGGAGAATGTGGCTAAATTTATGAGACTCTGAATTTTTCTGTCATTTGGTAGTTACAGAAACTGTCGGAAGCCATTAGATGGAAACAAAATATTACATCATTAAGGGTCTCATTATGTAGCTAGGTTATATTTCACGATCCAGTGCGTATGGAGGATGTAGCTAAGCTTATTCGAGACTGTCTGTTGTTCCAGTGATTAGGCAGTTATAGAAACTGTCGGAAGCAAAATATTACAACAATAAGTGTCTATTATGTAGCTACGTTATATTTCACTATCCGGTGCGTATGGACGATGTGGCTACAGTCATAACGTGGCACCAGTTTTTGAATACGCTCCTCATAAAATTCTGCCGCCTGACGTGTTAACCACTGTACCATAACTGTTTTGACTTCGTTATCGTCTTGAAGACGCTGACCGTCCAGATGTTTTTTCAAGTGCAGCAACAAATTTTAGTCGCTGGGAGCCAGATCAGGGCTGTAGCCACATTATTATTTTTTAAAATAAATAATTCAGATAAACAAACCTTTTTCTTTATTACTCAGCTATTGTGTTCCTAATATGTATCAATACGGTTCCATGATATATAATAGCAAAATAAAATATTATTTTCCGCCACCTTAAAAATAATATCCTTTCCGACATTTGACTCCCCTCCCATATACTATTAATAACCACAAGAACGAAGAATTCTAGGAAGATCGAGCAAAAGTTGGAGGGAGCAGGACTTTGGAGCCGGAACAGGCTAATAATCTAAACCGTGATGAAGCAGAAATATAGTTTTAATAATGTTTTAAAAAATGTCGCATTGTTTACTCAGCGCCATCTATAAGACGACAAATGGTGCAACAGGAAAGACATGCATCTGCCGCATAGAATGGCTATGTATCTCTTGATATTAGATGAACGTTATATGTCGGGAGAGGTGTACTTACTCAGCCTCTCCCAATTCCAAAACTTACATGTTGATATGTAAAGCTACTTATTGGCTCTAGTCACATTAGAAGAGCAATAAGCAGCTTTACATATCAAACATGTAAGTTTTGGAAAATGTTTTGAAGTTATGAATTAGTTTTGGATATGTAAAGCTGCTTATTGCTCTTCTAATGTGACTAGAGCCAATAAGCAGCTTTACATAATGTGACTCACCTAAACAGTCACAACTTATAGCCATTCTTGCGGACTTCTATTTTACCTGTGATATAATGATATATTAATAACTATTAGATATATACCGCTATAGAACGTAATGCACACTTATCTCCTGAATCTTATAAAGTTCCTTCATAATTAATAATTGTTTGTTTAGATACTATTTCATAACACGTCTACAGAGACAGAACATATTTGTTAGACTGGATAATGTTACATATGCTGCCATCTCTGGAAACAAGCTCAAACTCCAAGAGATACATCCGCCCTCTGCCCTTTTACCCGATACTACAATAACTGTAACCTCACGAAAGTCTTCAAATCTCGAAACCTACACCATATCCATCCTAAACAATCCCATAAATTTATGATTTAATACTATTTATGAAACTGTTAATTCCATTTGAAATTAGGTAAACTTGAAGTCCAAGACGTTTGCGTTTCTAACACACACGAAACATGAAATCAAAACCGCTTTCAGAAATTCGTAGACCTGATGTAAATTGCATTGCTATTACGCTATTATTCACCTTATTTTCTCTCTCTTACTCACACGTAAATGTTGTTGTATTACAATTATTCAACTATTCTTCATCATGTACTCTCTGTCTCGACACATATTATTGTGACATAGTAGGGACATGAGCGTAAGTCCTTACTATTTCTCTACCATCAAAGCTTCAATATAAACAATTACCACGTTGACACATTAATGTTTTACCAAAGAGCTCAAAATTAAGAAAAAAAACTGAACTTCTTACCCCAGTTAATATGAAGGTTAGTCTAGAATAGCGAACTCGGTTGTGGCACTTATTGCTGAAAGAGGCAAGGTATATTTATCGGACATGTAATAAATGATCTTGATAATTTCCTGGAAAAGCTTATATTTATGGGCCACTGTCTGTTTTGCCATGCGCTTAGTAGTTACAGAAACCGTTGGAAGCGATTACATGGAAACAAACTATTACACCAGTAAGTTTCTTATTATATACCTACGTCGTACATCATGACCATGTGCGTATGGAGGATATGACTAAATTTAAGGGAGAATGTCTGTTGTATCGAGAATTAGGTAGATACATATACTGTGTGAAACCATTAAATGGAAGTGAAATATTACATTAGTAAGCTTCTTAATATGAAGCTATATTATATTTTACGTTCCAGGCCGTTTGGAGGATGTGGCTAAATTTATGAGACTCTGAATTTTACCGTCATTTGGTAGTTACAGAAACTGTCGGAAGCCATTAGATGGAAACAAAATATTACATCAGTAAGTGTCTCATTATGTAGCTAGGTTATATTTCACGATCCGGTGCGTATGGAGGATGTGGCTAAGCTTATTCGAGACTGTCTGTTGTTCCAGAGATTAGGCAGTTATAGAAACTGTCGGAAGCAAAATATTACAACAATAAGTGTCTATTATGTAGCTACGTTATATTTCACTATCCGGTGCGTATGGACGATGTGGCTACAGTCATAACGTGGCACCAGTTTTTGAATACGCTCCTCATAAAATTCTGCCGCCTGACGTGTTAACCACTGTACCACAACTGTTTTGACTTCGTTATCGTCTTGAAGACGCTGACCGTCCAGATGTTTTTTCAAGTGCAGCAACAAATGGTAGTCGCTGGGAGCTAGATCAGGGCTGTAGCCACATTATTATTTTTTAAAATAAATAATTAAATAAAGAAACCTTTTTCTTTATTACTCTGCTATTGTGTTCCTAATATGTATCAATACGGTTCCATTATATATAAAAGAAAAAAAAATATTATTTTCCGCCACATTAAAAATACTATCCTTTCCGATATTTGGCTTCCCTCCCCTATACTATTAATAACCACAAGAACGAAGAATTCTAGGAAGATCGAGCAAAAGTTGGAGGGAGCAAGACTTTGGAGCCGGAACAGGCTAATAACCTAAACCGTGATGAACCAGAAATAAAGTTTTAATAATGTTTTTAAAAATGTCGCATTGTTTAGTCAGCGCCATCTATAAGACGACAAATAGTGCAACAGGAAAAACATCCATCTGCCGCATAGAGTGGCTATGTATCTTTAGATATTAGATGAACATTATATGTCGGGAGATGTGTACTTACTCAGCCTCTCCCAATTCCAAAACTTACATGTTGATATGTAAAGCTACTTATTGGCTCTAGTCACATTAGCAGAGCAATAAGCAGCTTTGCATATCAACATGTCAGTTTTGGAAAATGTTTTGAAGTTATGAATTAGTTTTGGATATGTAAAGTTGCTTATTGCTCTTCTAATGAGACTAGAGCCAATAAGCAGCTTTACATAATGTGACTCACCCAAACAGTCACAACTTATGGCCATTCTTGCGGACTTCTATTTTACCTGTGATATAATGATATATTAATAACTATTAGATATATACCGCTATAGAACGTAATGCACACTTATCTCCTGAATCTTATAAAGTTCCTTCATAATTAATAATTGTTTGTTTGGCTGCTATTTCATAACACGTCTACAGAGACAGAACATATTTGTTAGACTGGATAATGTTACATATGCTGCCATCTCTGGAAACAAGCTCAAACTCCAAGAGATACATCCGCCCTCTGCCCTTTTACCCGATGCTACAATAACTGTAAACTCACGAAAGTCTTCAAATCTCGAAACCTACACCATATCCATCCTAAACAATCCCATAAAGTTATGATTTAATACTATTTATGAAACAGTTAATTCCATTTGAAATTAGGTAAACTTGAAGTCCAAGACGTTTGCGTTTCTAACACACACGAAACATGAAATCAAAACCGCTTTCAGAAATTCGTAGACCTGATGTAAATTGCATTGCTATTACGCTATTATTCACCTTATTTTCTCTCTCTTACTCACACGTAAATGTTATTGTATTACAATTATTCAACTATTCTTCATCATGTTCTCTCTGTCTCGACACATATTATTGTGACATAGTAGGGACATGAGCGTAAGTCCTTACTATTTCTCTACCATCAAAGCTTCAATATAAGCAATTACCACGTTGACACATTAATGTATTACCAAAGAGCTCAAAATTAAGAAAAAAGACTGAAGTTCTTACCCACTTAATATGTAGGTTAGTCTAGAATAGTGAACTCGGTTGTGGCACTTATTGCTGAAAGAGGCAAGGTATATTTATCGGACATGTAATAAATGATCTTGATAATTTCCTGGCAAAGGTTATATTTATTGGACACTGTCTGTTTTGCCATGCGCTAAGTAGTTACAGAAACCGTTGGAAGCGATTACATGGAAACAAACTATTACACCAGTAAGTTTCTTATTATATACCTACGTCGTACATCATGACCATGTGCGTATGGAGGATATGACTAAATTTAAGAGAGAATGTCCGTTGTATCGAGAATTAGGTAGATACATAAACTGTTTGAAACCATTAAATGGAAGTGAAATATTACATTAGTAAGCTTCTTAATATGAAGCTATATTATATTTTACGTTCCAGGCCGTTTGGAGAATGTGGCTAAATTTATGAGACTCTGAATTTTACCGTCATTTGGTAGTTACAGAAACTGTCGGAAGCCATTAGATGGAAACAAAATATTACATCAGTAAGTGTCTCATTATGTAGCTAGGTTATATTTCACGATCCAGTGCGTATGGAGGATGTGGCTAAGCTTATTCGAGACTGTCTGTTGTTCCAGAGATTAGGCAGTTATAGAAACTGTCGGAAGCAAAATATTACAACAATAAGTGTCTATTATGTAGCTACGTTATATTTCACTATCCGGTGCGTATGGACGATGTGGCTACAGTCATAACGTTGCACCAGTTTTTGAATACGCTCCTCACAAATTCTGCCACCTGACGTGTTAATCACTGTACCATAGCTGTTTTGACTTCGTTATCGTCTTGAAGACGCTGACCGTCCAGATGTTTTTTCAAGTGCAGCAACAAATGGTAGTCGCTGGGAGCCAGATCAGGGCTGTAGCCACATTATTATTTTTTAAAATAAATAATTCAAATAAAGAAACCTTTTTCTTTATTACTCTGCTATTGTGTTCCTAATATGTATCAATACGGTTCCATGATATATAATAGCAAAATAAAATATTATTTTCCCCCACCTTAAAAATACTATCCTTTCCGATATTTGGCTCCCCTCCCATATACTATTAATAACCACAAGAACGAAGAATTCTAGGAAGATCGAGCAAAAGTTGGAGGGAGCAAGACTTTGGAGCCGGAACAGGCTAATAACCTAAACCGTGATGAAGCAGAAATAAAGTTTTAATAATGTTTTAAAAAATGTCGCATTGTTTACTCAGCGCCATCTATAAGACGACAAATAGTGCAACAGGAAAGACATCCATCTGCCGCATAGAATGGCTATGTATCTCTAGATATTAGATGAACGTTATATGTCGGGAGAGGTGTACTTACTTAGCCTCTCCCAATTCCAAAACTTACATGTTGATATGTAAAGCTACTTATTGGCTCTAGTCACATTAGAAGAGCAATAAGCAGCTTTACATATCAAACATGTAAGTTTTGGAAAATGTTTTGAAGTTATGAATTAGTTTTGGATATGTAATGCTGCTTATTGCTCTTCTAATGTGACTAGAGCCAATAAGCAGCTTTACATAATGTGACTCACCCAAACAGTCACAACTTATAGCCATTCTTGCGGACTTCTATTTTACCTGTGATATAATGATATATTAATAACTATTAGATATATACCGCTATAGAACGTAATGCACACTTATCTCCTGAATCTTATAAAGTTCCTTCATAATTAATAATTGTTTGTTTAGATACTATTTCATAACACGTCTACAGAGACAGAACATATTTGTTAGACTGGATAATGTTACATATGCTGCCATCTCTGGAAACAAGCTCAAACTGCAAGACATACATCCGCCCTCTGCCCTTTTACCCGATGCTACAATAACTGTAAACTCACGAAAGTCTTCAAATCTCGAAACCTACACCATATCCATCCTAAACAATCCCATAAAGTTATGATTTAATACTATTTATGAAACAGTTAATTCCATTTGAAATTAGGTAAACTTGAAGTCCAAGACGTTTGCGTTTCTAACACACACGAAACATGAAATCAAAACCGCTTTCAGAAATTCGTAGACCTGATGTAAATTGCATTGCTATTACGCTATTATTCACCTTATTTTCTCTCTCTTACTCACACGTAAATGTTATTGTATTACAATTATTCAACTATTCTTCATCATGTTCTCTCTGTCTCGACACATATTATTGTGACATAGTAGGGACATGAGCGTAAGTCCTTACTATTTCTCTACCATCAAAGCTTCAATATAAGCAATTACCACGTTGACACATTAATGTATTACCAAAGAGCTCAAAATTAAGAAAAAAGACTGAAGTTCTTACCCACTTAATATGTAGGTTAGTCTAGAATAGTGAACTCGGTTGTGGCACTTATTGCTGAAAGAGGCAAGGTATATTTATCGGACATGTAATAAATGATCTTGATAATTTCCTGGCAAAGGTTATATTTATTGGACACTGTCTGTTTTGCCATGCGCTAAGTAGTTACAGAAACCGTTGGAAGCGATTACATGGAAACAAACTATTACACCAGTAAGTTTCTTATTATATACCTACGTCGTACATCATGACCATGTGCGTATGGAGGATATGACTAAATTTAAGAGAGAATGTCCGTTGTATCGAGAATTAGGTAGATACATAAACTGTTTGAAACCATTAAATGGAAGTGAAATATTACATTAGTAAGCTTCTTAATATGAAGCTATATTATATTTTACGTTCCAGGCCGTTTGGAGAATGTGGCTAAATTTATGAGACTCTGAATTTTACCGTCATTTGGTAGTTACAGAAACTGTCGGAAGCCATTAGATGGAAACAAAATATTAGATCAGTAAGTGTCTCATTATGTAGCTAGGTTATATTTCACGATCCAGTGCGTATGGAGGATGTGGCTAAGCTTATTCGAGACTGTCTGTTGTTCCAGAGATTAGGCAGTTATAGAAACTGTCGGAAGCAAAATATTACAACAATAAGTGTCTATTATGTAGCTACGTTATATTTCACTATCCGGTGCGTATGGACGATGTGGCTACAGTCATAACGTTGCACCAGTTTTTGAATACGCTCCTCACAAATTCTGCCACCTGACGTGTTAATCACTGTCCCATAGCTGTTTTGACTTCGTTATCGTCTTGAAGACGCTGACCGTCCAGATGTTTTTTCAAGTGCAGCAACAAATGGTAGTCGCTGGGAGCCAGATCAGGGCTGTAGCCACATTATTATTTTTTAAAATAAATAATTCAAATAAAGAAACCTTTTTCTTTATTACTCTGCTATTGTGTTCCTAATATGTATCAATACGGTTCCATGATATATAATAGCAAAATAAAATATTATTTTCCGCCACCTTAAAAATACTATCCTTTCCGATATTTGGCTCCCCTCCCATATACTATTAATAACCACAAGAACGAAGAATTCTAGGAAGATCGAGCAAAAGTTGGAGGGAGCAAGACTTTGGAGCCGGAACAGGCTAATAACCTAAACCGTGATGAAGCAGAAATAAAGTTTTAATAATGTTTTAAAAAATGTCGCATTGTTTACTCAGCGCCATCTATAAGACGACAAATAGTGCAACAGGAAAGACATCCATCTGCCGCATAGAATGGCTATGTATCTCTAGATATTAGATGAACGTTATATGTCGGGAGAGGTGTACTTACTTAGCCTCTCCCAATTCCAAAACTTACATGTTGATATGTAAAGCTACTTATTGGCTCTAGTCACATTAGAAGAGCAATAAGCAGCTTTACATATCAAACATGTAAGTTTTGGAAAATGTTTTGAAGTTATGAATTAGTTTTGGATATGTAAAGCTGCTTATTGCTCTTCTAATGTGACTAGAGCCAATAAGCAGCTTTACATAATGTGACTACCTAAACAGTCACAACTTATAGCCATTCTTGCGGACTTCTATTTTACCTGTGATATAATGATATATTAATAACTATTAGATATATACCGCTATAGAACGTAATGCACACTTATCTCCTGAATCTTATAAAGTTCCTTCATAATTAATAATTGTTTGTTTAGATACTATTTCATAACACGTCTACAGAGACAGAACATATTTGTTAGACTGGATAATGTTACATATGCTGCCATCTCTGGAAACAAGCTCAAACTGCAAGACATACATCCGCCCTCTGCCCTTCTACCCGATGCTACAATAACTGTAACCTCACGAAAGTCTTGAAATCTCGAAACCTACACCATATCCATCCTAAACAATCCCATAAAGTTATGATTTAATACTATTTATGAATCTGTTAATTCCATTTGAAATTAGGTAAACTTGAAGTCCAAGACGTTTGCGTTTCTAACACACACGAAACATGAAATCAAAACCGCTTTCAGAAATTCGTAGACCTGATGTAAATTGCATTGCTATTACGCTATTATTCACCTTATTTTCTCTCTCTTACTCACACGTAAATGTTGTTGTATTACAATTATTCAACTATTCTTCATCATGTTCTCTCTGTGTCGACACATATTATTGTGACATAGTAGGGACATGAGCGTAAGTCCTTACTATTTCTCTACCATCAAAGCTTCAATATAAACAATTACCACGTTGACACATTAATCTTTTACCAAAGAGCTCAAAATTAAGAAAAAAGACTGAACTTCTTACCCCAGTTAATATGAAGGTTAGTCTAGAATAGCGAACTCGGTTGTGGCACTTATTGCTGAAAGAGGCAAGGTATATTTATCGGACATGTAATAAATGATCTTGATAATTTCCTGGCAAAGGTTATATTTATGGGCCACTGTCTGTTTTGCCATGCGCTTAGTAGTTACAGAAACCGTTGGAAGCGATTACATGGAAAAAACTATTACACCAGTAAGTTTCTTATTATATACCTACGTCGTACATCATGACCATGTGCGTATGGAGGATATGACTAAATTTAAGGGAGAATGTCTGTTGTATCGAGAATTAGGTAGATACATAAACTGTTTGAAACCATTAAATGGAAGTGAAATATTACATTAGTAAGCTTCTTAATATGAAGCTATATTATATTTTACGTTCCAGGCCGTTTGGAGAATGTGGCTATATTTATGAGACTCTGAATTTTACCGTCATTTGGTAGTTACAGAAACTGTCGGAAGCCATTAGATGGAAACAAAATATTACATCAGTAAGTGTCTCATTATGTAGCTAGGTTATATTTCACGATCCAGTGCGTATGGAGGATGTGGCTAAGCTTATTCGAGACTGTCTGTTGTTCCAGAGATTAGGCAGCTATAGAAACTGTCGGAAGCAAAATATTAACCAATAAGTGTCTATTATGTAGCTACGTTATATTTCACTATCCGGTGCGTATGGACGATGTGGCTACCGTCATAACGTTGCACCAGTTTTTGAATACGCTCCTCACAAATTCTGCCACCTGACGTGTTAATCACTGTACCATAGCTGTTTTGACTTCGTTATCGTCTTGAAGACGCTGACCGTCCAGATGTTTTTTCAAGTGCAGCAACAAATGGTAGTCGCTGGGAGCCAGATCAGGGCTGTAGCCACATTATTATTTTTTAAAATAAATAATTCAAATAAAGAAACCTTTTTCTTTATTACTCTGCTATTGTGTTCCTAATATGTATCAATACGGTTCCATGATATATAATAGCAAAATAAAATATTATTTTCCGCCACCTTAAAAATACTATCCTTTCCGATATTTGGCTCCCCTCCCATATACTATTAATAACCACAAGAACGAAGAATTCTAGGAAGATCGAGCAAAAGTTGGAGGGAGCAAGACTTTGGAGCCGGAACAGGCTAATAACCTAAACCGTGATGAAGCAGAAATAAAGTTTTAATAATGTTTTAAAAAATGTCGCATTGTTTACTCAGCGCCATCTATAAGACGACAAATAGTGCAACAGGAAAGACATCCATCTGCCGCATAGAATGGCTATGTATCTCTAGATATTAGATGAACGTTATATGTCGGGAGAGGTGTACTTACTTAGCCTCTCCCAATTCCAAAACTTACATGTTGATATGTAAAGCTACTTATTGGCTCTAGTCACATTAGAAGAGCAATAAGCAGCTTTACATATCAAACATGTAAGTTTTGGAAAATGTTTTGAAGTTATGAATTAGTTTTGGATATGTAAAGCTGCTTATTGCTCTTCTAATGTGACTAGAGCCAATAAGCAGCTTTACATAATGTGACTACCTAAACAGTCACAACTTATAGCCATTCTTGCGGACTTCTATTTTACCTGTGATATAATGATATATTAATAACTATTAGATATATACCGCTATAGAACGTAATGCACACTTATCTCCTGAATCTTATAAAGTTCCTTCATAATTAATAATTGTTTGTTTAGATACTATTTCATAACACGTCTACAGAGACAGAACATATTTGTTAGACTGGATAATGTTACATATGCTGCCATCTCTGGAAACAAGCTCAAACTGCAAGACATACATCCGCCCTCTGCCCTTCTACCCGATGCTACAATAACTGTAACCTCATGAAAGTCTTGAAATCTCGAAACCTACACCATATCCATCCTAAACAATCCCATAAAGTTATGATTTAATACTATTTATGAATCTGTTAATTCCATTTGAAATTAGGTAAACTTGAAGTCCAAGACGTTTGCGTTTCTAACACACACGAAACATGAAATCAAAACCGCTTTCAGAAATTCGTAGACCTGATGTAAATTGCATTGCTATTACGCTATTATTCACCTTATTTTCTCTCTCTTACTCACACGTAAATGTTGTTGTATTACAATTATTCAACTATTCTTCATCATGTTCTCTCTGTGTCGACACATATTATTGTGACATAGTAGGGACATGAGCGTAAGTCCTTACTATTTCTCTACCATCAAAGCTTCAATATAAGCAATTACCACGTTGACACATTAATGTATTACCAAAGAGCTCAAAATTAAGAAAAAAGACTGAAGTTCTTACCCACTTAATATGTAGGTTAGTCTAGAATAGTGAACTCGGTTGTGGCACTTATTGCTGAAAGAGGCAAGGTATATTTATCGGACATGTAATAAATGATCTTGATAATTTCCTGGCAAAGGTTATATTTATTGGACACTGTCTGTTTTGCCATGCGCTAAGTAGTTACAGAAACCGTTGGAAGCGATTACATGGAAACAAACTATTACACCAGTAAGTTTCTTATTATATACCTACGTCGTACATCATGACCATGTGCGTATGGAGGATATGACTAAATTTAAGAGAGAATGTCCGTTGTATCGAGAATTAGATAGATACATAAACTGTTTGAAACCATTAAATGGAAGTGAAATATTACATTAGTAAGCTTCTTAATATGAAGCTATATTATATTTTACGTTCCAGGCCGTTTGGAGAATGTGGCTAAATTTATGAGACTCTGAATTTTACCGTCATTTGGTAGTTACAGAAACTGTCGGAAGCCATTAGATGGAAACAAAATATTACATCAGTAAGTGTCTCATTATGTAGCTAGGTTATATTTCACGATCCGGTGCGTATGGAGGATGTGGCTAAGCTTATTCGAGACTGTCTGTTGTTCCAGAGATTAGGCAGTTATAGAAACTGTCGGAAGCAAAATATTACAACAATAAGTGTCTATTATGTAGCTACGTTATATTTCACTATCCGGTGCGTATGGACGATGTGGCTACAGTCATAACGTTGCACCAGTTTTTGAATACGCTCCTCACAAATTCTGCCACCTGACGTGTTAATCACTGTACCATAGCTGTTTTGACTTCGTTATCGTCTTGAAGACGCTGACCGTCCAGATGTTTTTTCAAGTGCAGCAACAAATGGTAGTCGCTGGGAGCCAGATCAGGGCTGTAGCCACATTATTATTTTTTAAAATAAATAATTCAAATAAAGAAACCTTTTTCTTTATTACTCTGCTATTGTGTTCCTAATATGTATCAATACGGTTCCATGATATATAATAGCAAAATAAAATATTATTTTCCGCCACCTTAAAAATACTATCCTTTCCGATATTTGGCTCCCCTCCCATATACTATTAATAACCACAAGAACGAAGAATTCTAGGAAGATCGAGCAAAAGTTGGAGGGAGCAAGACTTTGGAGCCGGAACAGGCTAATAACCTAAACCGTGATGAAGCAGAAATAAAGTTTTAATAATGTTTTAAAAAATGTCGCATTGTTTACTCAGCGCCATCTATAAGACGACAAATAGTGCAACAGGAAAGACATCCATCTGCCGCATAGAATGGCTATGTATCTCTAGATATTAGATGAACGTTATATGTCGGGAGAGGTGTACTTACTTAGCCTCTCCCAATTCCAAAACTTACATGTTGATATGTAAAGCTACTTATTGGCTCTAGTCACATTAGAAGAGCAATAAGCAGCTTTACATATCAAACATGTAAGTTTTGGAAAATGTTTTGAAGTTATGAATTAGTTTTGGATATGTAAAGCTGCTTATTGCTCTTCTAATGTGACTAGAGCCAATAAGCAGCTTTACATAATGTGACTACCTAAACAGTCACAACTTATAGCCATTCTTGCGGACTTCTATTTTACCTGTGATATAATGATATATTAATAACTATTAGATATATACCGCTATAGAACGTAATGCACACTTATCTCCTGAATCTTATAAAGTTCCTTCATAATTAATAATTGTTTGTTTAGATACTATTTCATAACACGTCTACAGAGACAGAACATATTTGTTAGACTGGATAATGTTACATATGCTGCCATCTCTGGAAACAAGCTCAAACTGCAAGACATACATCCGCCCTCTGCCCTTCTACCCGATGCTACAATAACTGTAACCTCATGAAAGTCTTGAAATCTCGAAACCTACACCATATCCATCCTAAACAATCCCATAAAGTTATGATTTAATACTATTTATGAATCTGTTAATTCCATTTGAAATTAGGTAAACTTGAAGTCCAAGACGTTTGCGTTTCTAACACACACGAAACATGAAATCAAAACCGCTTTCAGAAATTCGTAGACCTGATGTAAATTGCATTGTTATTACGCTATTATTCACCTTATTTTCTCTCTCTTACTCACACGTAAATGTTGTTGTATTACAATTATTCAACTATTCTTCATCATGTTCTCTCTGTGTCGACACATATTATTGTGACATAGTAGGGACATGAGCGTAAGTCCTTACTATTTCTCTACCATCAAAGCTTCAATATAAACAATTACCACGTTGACACATTAATCTTTTACCAAAGAGCTCAAAATTAAGAAAAAAGACTGAACTTCTTACCCCAGTTAATATGAAGGTTAGTCTAGAATAGCGAACTCGGTTGTGGCACTTATTGCTGAAAGAGGCAAGGTATATTTATCGGACATGTAATAAATGATCTTGATAATTTCCTGGAAAAGCTTATATTTATGGGCCACTGTCTGTTTTGCCATGCGCTTAGTAGTTACAGAAACCGTTGGAAGCGATTACATGGAAACAAACTATTACACCAGTAAGTTTCTTATTATATACCTACGTCGTACATCATGACCATGTGCGTATGGAGGATATGACTAAATTTAAGAGAGAATGTCCGTTGTATCGAGAATTAGGTAGATACATAAACTGTTTGAAACCATTAAATGGAAGTGAAATATTACATTAGTAAGCTTCTTAATATGAAGCTATATTATATTTTACGTTCCAGGCCGTTTGGAGAATGTGGCTAAATTTATGAGACTCTGAATTTTACCGTCATTTGGTAGTTACAGAAACTGTCGGAAGCCATTAGATGGAAACAAAATATTACATCAGTAAGTGTCTCATTATGTAGCTAGGTTATATTTCACGATCCAGTGCGTATGGAGGATGTGGCTAAGCTTATTCGAGACTGTCTGTTGTTCCAGAGATTAGGCAGTTATAGAAACAGTCGGAAGCAAAATATTACAACAATAAGTGTCTATTATGTAGCTACGTTATATTTCACTATCCGGTGCGTATGGACGATGTGGCTACAGTCATAACGTTGCACCAGTTTTTGAATACGCTCCTCACAAATTCTGCCACCTGACGTGTTAATCACTGTACCATAGCTGTTTTGACTTCGTTATCGTCTTGAAGACGCTGACCGTCCAGATGTTTTTTCAAGTGCAGCAACAAATGGTAGTCGCTGGGAGCCAGATCAGGGCTGTAGCCACATTATTATTTTTTAAAATAAATAATTCAAATAAAGAAACCTTTTTCTTTATTACTCTGCTATTGTGTTCCTAATATGTATCAATACGGTTCCATGATATATAATAGCAAAATAAAATATTATTTTCCGCCACCTTAAAAATACTATCCTTTCCGATATTTGGCTCCCCTCCCATATACTATTAATAACCACAAGAACGAAGAATTCTAGGAAGATCGAGCAAAAGTTGGAGGGAGCAAGACTTTGGAGCCGGAACAGGCTAATAACCTAAACCGTGATGAAGCAGAAATAAAGTTATAATAATGTTTTAAAAAATGTCGCATTGTTTACTCAGCGCCATCTATAAGACGACAAATAGTGCAACAGGAAAGACATCCATCTGCCGCATAGAATGGCTATGTATCTCTAGATATTAGATGAACGTTATATGTCGGGAGAGGTGTACTTACTTAGCCTCTCCCAATTCCAAAACTTACATGTTGATATGTAAAGCTACTTATTGGCTCTAGTCACATTAGAAGAGCAATAAGCAGCTTTACATATCAAACATGTAAGTTTTGGAAAATGTTTTGAAGTTATGAATTAGTTTTGGATATGTAAAGCTGCTTATTGCTCTTCTAATGTGACTAGAGCCAATAAGCAGCTTTACATAATGTGACTACCTAAACAGTCACAACTTATAGCCATTCTTGCGGACTTCTATTTTACCTGTGATATAATGATATATTAATAACTATTAGATATATACCGCTATAGAACGTAATGCACACTTATCTCCTGAATCTTATAAAGTTCCTTCATAATTAATAATTGTTTGTTTAGATACTATTTCATAACACGTCTACAGAGACAGAACATATTTGTTAGACTGGATAATGTTACATATGCTGCCATCTCTGGAAACAAGCTCAAACTGCAAGACATACATCCGCCCTCTGCCCTTTTACCCGATGCTACAATAACTGTAAACTCACGAAAGTCTTCAAATCTCGAAACCTACACCATATCCATCCTAAACAATCCCATAAAGTTATGATTTAATACTATTTATGAAACAGTTAATTCCATTTGAAATTAGGTAAACTTGAAGTCCAAGACGTTTGCGTTTCTAACACACACGAAACATGAAATCAAAACCGCTTTCAGAAATTCGTAGACCTGATGTAAATTGCATTGCTATTACGCTATTATTCACCTTATTTTCTCTCTCTTACTCACACGTAAATGTTATTGTATTACAATTATTCAACTATTCTTCATCATGTTCTCTCTGTCTCGACACATATTATTGTGACATAGTAGGGACATGAGCGTAAGTCCTTACTATTTCTCTACCATCAAAGCTTCAATATAAGCAATTACCACGTTGACACATTAATGTATTACCAAAGAGCTCAAAATTAAGAAAAAAGACTGAAGTTCTTACCCACTTAATATGTAGGTTAGTCTAGAATAGTGAACTCGGTTGTGGCACTTATTGCTGAAAGAGGCAAGGTATATTTATCGGACATGTAATAAATGATCTTGATAATTTCCTGGCAAAGGTTATATTTATTGGACACTGTCTGTTTTGCCATGCGCTAAGTAGTTACAGAAACCGTTGGAAGCGATTACATGGAAACAAACTATTACACCAGTAAGTTTCTTATTATATACCTACGTCGTACATCATGACCATGTGCGTATGGAGGATATGACTAAATTTAAGAGAGAATGTCCGTTGTATCGAGAATTAGGTAGATACATAAACTGTTTGAAACCATTAAATGGAAGTGAAATATTACATTAGTAAGCTTCTTAATATGAAGCTATATTATATTTTACGTTCCAGGCCGTTTGGAGAATGTGGCTAAATTTATGAGACTCTGAATTTTACCGTCATTTGGTAGTTACAGAAACTGTCGGAAGCCATTAGATGGAAACAAAATATTACATCAGTAAGTGTCTCATTATGTAGCTAGGTTATATTTCACGATCCGGTGCGTATGGAGGATGTGGCTAAGCTTATTCGAGACTGTCTGTTGTTCCAGAGATTAGGCAGTTATAGAAACTGTCGGAAGCAAAATATTACAACAATAAGTGTCTATTATGTAGCTACGTTATATTTCACTATCCGGTGCGTATGGACGATGTGGCTACAGTCATAACGTTGCACCAGTTTTTGAATACGCTCCTCACAAATTCTGCCACCTGACGTGTTAATCACTGTACCATAGCTGTTTTGACTTCGTTATCGTCTTGAAGACGCTGACCGTCCAGATGTTTTTTCAAGTGCAGCAACAAATGGTAGTCGCTGGGAGCCAGATCAGGGCTGTAGCCACATTATTATTTTTTAAAATAAATAATTCAAATAAAGAAACCTTTTTCTTTATTACTCTGCTATTGTGTTCCTAATATGTATCAATACGGTTCCATGATATATAATAGCAAAATAAAATATTATTTTCCGCCACCTTAAAAATACTATCCTTTCCGATATTTGGCTCCCCTCCCATATACTATTAATAACCACAAGAACGAAGAATTCTAGGAAGATCGAGCAAAAGTTGGAGGGAGCAAGACTTTGGAGCCGGAACAGGCTAATAACCTAAACCGTGATGAAGCAGAAATAAAGTTTTAATAATGTTTTAAAAAATGTCGCATTGTTTACTCAGCGCCATCTATAAGACGACAGTAGGTTAAAAATAGCGGTTCCAGAACAGACCCAAATGAGCAAGATGGCGGCCATGCGCATTCGGTATGTTTAGTGGATTTAGACAGTGTTTAGGTAGGCAGTCAATCCTCTTAATTTGGTGTACCTTATAATGCTGTGTCCTGAGGTATGATCAGAGCTTGTCTTGAGCTATGATCTGAGGCTCTAGGGTTAAGGGCTGCAGGGTTTCTTAGGTAAAGTCTGTTGGTATGGGATGTTAATATCTGAAGGATTTAATGGTTAGGTCCTGAGGTATGATCTGGGAGGAGGGTCTAGTGCTAAGAGCTGCAGGTTTTTCACAGGTGATGCCTGTTGGTCTGGAGGTGAAGTCTGTTGGTCTGGATGGTTTAGAGCTGTAGGATTTAGAGACTAGGTCATGAGGTATGATCTGGGGCTCTAGGGTTAAGGGTTGCAGGTTTTAACAGGTGGGACTGCTGGTATGGGAGGTTAATAGCTATAGGACTTAGAGGTTAGGTCTCGAGGTATGATCTGAGGCTCTAGGGTTAAGGGCTGCAGGTTTCAACAGGTAGGGCTGCAGGATTTAATGGTAAGCTCTTGAGGTATGGTCTAAGGCTCTAGGGTTAATAGTTTCACAGGCGAAGTCTGTTGGTCTGGATGGTTGTGAGCTGTAGGATTTAGGGGGCTTGGTCTCTATGTATGATCTGGGAGGAGGGTCTAGTGCTAAGAGCTGCAGGTTTTTCACAGGTAAAGACTGTTGGTCTGGGAGGTTAATAGCTATAGGACTTAGAGGTTAGGTCTCGAGGTATGATCTGAGGCTCTAGGGTTAAGAGTTGCAGGGTTTCTTAGGTAAAGTCTGTTGGTATGGGATGTTAATATCTGAAGGATTTAATGGTTAGGTCCTGAGGTATGATCTGAGGCTCTAGGGTTAAGAGTTGCAGGGTTTCTTAGGTAAAGTCTGTTGGTATGGGATGTTAATATCTGAAGGATTTAATGGTTAGGTCCTGAGGTATGATCTGGGACTCTATGGTTAAGAGTTGCAGGGTTTCTTAGGTAAAGTCTGTTGGCATGGGATGTTAATATCTGAAGGATTTAATGGTTAGGTCCTGAGGTATGATCTGGGACTCTATGGTTAAGAGTTGCAGGGTTCATAGCTAAATGTTGTTGGTCTAGAGGATAAAGACCGTAGGGTCTTTTATCTATGTTTTATAGGCTGAGGTATGGTCTTATAATTTTGAAGTTAAGTTTGCTAGTCCAGCGATTAAAGGCGGTTAATCTTGGGGCAAGTACTACATTTATGCCTTACTATGTCATCCTATTATAAACTAACCTAACCTAATATACTCTTTCATTTCTACCTTCTTTCATCATTCTTATTATAACCTAGCTGTGTTTGACTAGTGGCTTCCTTGTTGCACCTGTTAACCTATTTGTTCTCTTTCCTTAAGTTCCTCTATTCTACCACTTTAACCTAACCTAATATATCCCATGGTTTTAGCTTCTTGATCATTGTTGAACCTAGTTGATTCTGGTATTAACATTCGTTCTCTTTTCTTAAGCTGCCCCGTTTTTACCTCCTTAACCTATCCCAAGCATGTTTCTTTTCTCATGCTAACTACTTGTATGTATGATGCAAAGTTTTTAGGCATATCGATATTATAGCTATCTTTGTCACTGCAAGAGGTATATATGCTGATTACAGATCTTTATACAGTAAATTTAACCCTTTGTGTATCTGCTTCTCTTTTCCTAAAAATTGAGGTTCTTTTGTTGCTAGGGTTTCTTGTTTTTCGTTCCTTCTCTATGCTTTCAGAAACTCTATTCTACCTTGTTATGTTATGAGGTCTTATGCTTATATCTTAGGCTTTTTTGATTAAGCCTTTTGATCTGAAAGACTATGTATTTTGGCTATGTTCCTCATCTCTTATGGTCACATGGCTAGGTCTTGAGGCATGATCTTAGGGCCTGGGGTTTAAAGGATATAAGTCTCATAGCTTAAGCTCGTATGTCTAAAGGTTAAAGACTGTAGGTTTAGTGGTTAGGTCGTATGGATTCAAGGTTAGATCTCTCGGTCTAGAGTTTAAGGCTGTAGGATCTGAAGGTTACGTATGGAGGTATGATCTGAGGGCTCTAGGATTAAAAGCTATAGGCTTCATAGCTAAAGGTTGCTGGCCAGGAGGTTAAAAGTTGTAGGATCTGGAGGTTAGGTATTGAGGTATGATCTCGGAGCTCTAGGATTAAAAGCTATAGGCTTCATAGCTAAAAGTTTGCCAGCTAGAGATATCTTCTTTACTGTTAGAGGTATATTTGCAATGGTCTAGGCGTACAGTTTTCTTACATTTTTTCATGCAGATTGATGTCTTCGTACTCTTGTGTCTTTTTCAAGCTTTTACCCCCTATGCATCGTCTTGTAATAAGTCGTTACGCTAAACCAATGTTCTAATGCTATTTCCATGCTTTTTCAGATGTTATGAGGTTTATGCGCGTTTCAGGGATATTTTAGACCAAGTTACGTTACTTAATTCATTTTATAACTAATTAAGAAGTTTTTCAAGGATATTTCAGATTACGAGATAGTAGTTACTTTTTAAATTTACCTATTTTAACATTAACTAAAGTGTGCTCAGTTAGCTTATGTGGTGAGGTAGACGTCCCTCGTCTTTTTTCTCTGGACTTGGGACCAGCGTCAGAATTTGTTTTCTGAACGGTAGACTTAACGCCCTCCTCTGCTCTTATTATTCAGCTGTTTTCATGCTTAGATATTTTAATGCTACGTTCTAGTGTTTATTTCTCGGAATGAAAATTGTTTTTTTTCTGCTCTAGGGTTCCTTCTTTCATTCGCCGTTCAAAATATGACAATGTCCATGGGCATATGTGGATACTCCATCATCTGCAATTACTCTCTTGTCATCATGTGGAGATAGGGATATTTTGTTCACTTCCACTGACGCAACATTATGTTGATGGGACATAATTAGGTTCATTGGCGTTCTTATGATTTCTCTGCTTTTAAGACAGTCCACATAGCTCTCAAAGGTGATGTACTGTTTAATGGCACTATTTTTTATGCCTTTTATCTTCTTGATTATGCCTCCATCGATGTCGAGTGCATACATCTTCGGTCTCAGTCCAACAAAACGACGAATGATTTTTCCATTGGCTTCATCTTTAAATTTTCCCAACACTTTCTTGTTTTTTGTAGAATGACATATGTGCTCGTTAGGATAATCAGCAGTATCCAGATGTTCCAGAAAACGTAACTTATCCTGGTATATGTCTCCGGTAGTCACACGATGGATGAAAGAGTCAGTATCCATGTACATGAGCTTCAGATTTTCAAGCCCGTAATACGGCATTAGCACATCATAATGATACCAATACATCAAGGTCTTCGAGATATCCAGCACACACATCCCAATGTATATAGGCTTGTTGAAGACTATCTCCCGTGACGCCATGTGTATTGCAGCCAGATTAGGTCCATATATAGTTCTATCAATAAATGTAGGCTTAGCAACCAGTTTTTCCAATGTCTTCCAATCGGTGACAAGTCGTATATTCAGTCGGTTTCTGATGTTTTCCATAGTTTTACCAAACATGGCATTGTTAAAAAGCTTGTAAAGATCCTTCTCGAAATCATTTCTCGATCCTTGTCGTAGCCGGTTATTGAATTCCACATAAGACTTTAACCAACATGACTGTTGAAATTGTAGCACCCGATGGATTTTAGTCAGTTGTAACCCATGACTAAGGGCCTGCTTCAAGGTCATGTAATGCACCACATACCTAGTTCGTGATCCAAGGTGAGGAATTAGTTTCCTTGTAGAAGAACCAGGGGGCTTGATACACTCAGGTAGGAACGGTAAATCATTGTGTAGGTCATGGAGTTCTGTAGGATATTGAAGGTCCACTTCTAAGATGTATCCGAGAGGGTCATCTTCTCGTAGTATATCTAGGTTGATATCTTCAGGAGAAACCCACTTAAAACCCCCGTAAGCAAGGGGTTTCTGCATCGCCCACGCGTACTGATTATTCGAATCCTCGTACGTAATATATTGAGAGGGTTTACTTGAGTCATACTCCTTCATGTAGTGATTGTTCGCTTCTGCATACCGATGAGAAACTTGGCATAATCCTCCTCTTATACCTGCTTCAACCATGAGTAGCTGGTCATAATCCTGTAGTAATTCCAGTTCAATTCGTGTGTACAACAGCATTGCATCCCACGTAAGTCCAGGTGATGTATAATAATGTGCAGGATCAACTTTATGGGTTTTCAGGGTCTGCTCTCTGAATGTTTCAAACACATCTGCTAGTAGAAGGACATCCGAAGTTAAGTAGAGGTCACTGTACTCGCCTAGTGTTCTGATGTTGAAGTGACTCCATACGGTTTTTGCATGCTGATACTCTGCATCACTAATTTCTTCTCTGTTTAACTTACTGTAGAATGCTTCTCTCGGAGGAAGTTCTGTCTCACTCAAAACATCCCATGATGTAACGTAATCATAGGGAAACACACCTTTACGCATCATCAAATCGATCTTCTCAGCTCCAAAGTACTTCTGAGTTTCAGGATATGATGTTAGATTTTTTGCTAGTTTATCCAAGCTGGTACTAAGGAAGCGATAGGTATCCACAAAACGAAGTTTAATGTCACCAACATACTTGGAAAATGATATATAACTTTCCTCAGAGCTAGGAATAACTTCTACTCTATCGCTAGTACAGCCTAACTCCTTAACAATGAAATGGGAGTCATATCCACTCAGGTTATGTATGAAGACAGGAATATAATTAGGCGTTTTACAGGTTAGATTACACTGATTATGTAGACTTCCTCGATATTCACCACTTATATGATCATGATCTCGTACTTTCCAGTTATCGTCGGTAAATTCTTTACCACATAAGTAGCATTCTGTAGAAGATTCGAATGATTTTTGTTGCTTATCTGTCAGAGTTAATGGAGCACCAGTTTTGTATACAGCATTAATTTTCTTTGCGAGAGAACTTACATACTCCATAAACTTCGGTGCAGCATTATAACCTCGATATACATAGGGTTCAGTAGGAAGACCAGTCTGTAAACCTTCAATTGTAGCTGAGGATTTGACATAAACACAGAAACTCATAGGAATATGCTTCTGATATGGAACTGTATAAGACGTTTCGGGATTAGAAGAACACCCGTGGTAAGGGGTAAGAATGCTTTCAAAGTCAGCGTATATGACATAAGGTAATTTCAACATCCTTTCATGATTCTTGAATCTAACAATAGATTTCTCCTTGGTTGGCATAACAATCTTAGCAACTCCGTGTTGGCTACATATTTTTCTATGCTCATTTAACCTCTCAACTCCTCCATTTCGATACTCAAAGTGCGTAAAACAGCGTTTGCAGATGCAGAGTTTTCCCTCACATTTGGTTTTTTGTTGATGAATAAGTCTCTCGAAATTCTTTATATAAACGTAATGATGACGTCCAGCTGAATTGCTTAACAGAAGCAGGTCGCGATGCTCAGTCAGTTCTTCATTGACAACTTTCATAGGAAACACTTGATTTTTCTCATCCAGCCCGAAAACATTTATAGAGATGTTATTTTTTCGTTCAAATTTCGGGATATCAGTCAGGCTCGTAGGAAACGAGAGGCAGGAAAAGTCATATCTCTCTTGAAGATCCTTATACTTGCTAACACGATGAGGATTCTTCTGAATGAACTTGGCGAGAACAGCATACATAAAACACTTTTCATCTTCATAATTCTGTGGATTTATGCAGGCTCCTTTAGCTCCAATAGAGGTCGGTAGAGGGATGTAACTGGTCCCCCTCAGGCCATTATTCTTGTTGATTCTAACACGCACACCATCAACAGCTAATAAAGCCCAGCTGCTTCCTTTAAGTTGACTTTCCTCCATTTCAGTACAAAGTTTCTTGAATTTACTTTCCAATATGGCGTCCAAGTCACTTTCTAAAAATATTGCTTGATTTGGCGTTTTAAAGGCTTTATCAGTAGTGTCACCAACGGCATTCACAAACCGACATTCAGCCATGAGGTTAATTTTCACACTTTTATGCATCCTCAGTTGCTTCTGAACGGCTTGAATTATCCGCTGTTTTGATTCCTGGAGATATGTATTCAGGTCTTGGCATGTAGAGCACTGGATGAAATATGATTTCAGTCGATCCTGGAAAGCTGTTTCATATTCTACGACATCGTCTTCATCAGGAACCATTAACAGCAATTTATGTTTGGTAGGCTCGATCTTGAGTTTCTTAGCAGTAGTTATTCTCTCGCATCGTTCTTGGTGAGCATCTCTGCGATTCTCAGTATCATAAACGTTACCACAATGTTTACATTCGTAAAACCGGCCACATACCAGCTCATGTCTCTTTTTATTGTAGCTTTTCAGGAAACTCTTTGCACATATGCTACACCTATTTTCAGGTATAGTGTCTAACAGAGCTTCCATCGCTATAGTTTTTTTTGTTGTGTGCAGGCTAATTCTCGGGAATATGCTGCCAAGTAAGTGTCTTGATACACTTCTCACTTCTCTTCTTCACCTTGATAAGTTATCAGCGCTACTGATGATGAATTTCACTGTAGAAGCTGATCCGCTATGCTATAAACACACTAGCGTAATTACAATCTAAGATCGATCAAGCTCTCTTTATACACTTAGCACAGACCTAATAGAAAACTTCATCATCCCCTTCACCAACGGGATTCGAAGGTGGCACTCCTATCGGAGAAAACCTAAAGGAAAACTTCATCACACCACCACCACCACCACCACCTTTGTAGTTCGAAGGTGGCGCTCCTATCGGAGAAAACCTAAAAGAAAACTGTTATCTTGCTACCACAGGGGTTCGAAGATGCATCTACTATTGGAGAAAACCTAAAAGAAAACTCTATTAATTTTCCAGTTTTCGATTATTCTTTAACTACTTTACAATTCACATGAGAGAAAAAATTAGACAAATTAAAATTGAAAAAGGAAATAAATAGCTAGATTTGAAGATAAAATTTAGACAATTCAAACGAGTATAAACACGACTAAGCTCCGCCTTTTAGTTTTAAAGTTACATTAGGAGCTCCCATTGCCACCCATAGACACCTCTCCGTCATCTTCAACCACGTGTTCTTGATTCTTTTCACATATATCTTAACATAACAGTTCTATTTTTCTCAAGTTCATCTATTACACCGTTTAACTGATCCACGGGCCAACCTTAGAATCCTTCACTTCATCCTCAAACACACCTTCTTGAACCCTTTTGATATATTTTAACCTATTTATGTTTGTTGCTACGGGCATCCGTTCTCTTTTCTTAAGTTAAATTATTACGGCCATCTTGTTATGTTTGAGTCTCATGCTTATATATTAAACTTTGTGATTAAGTATTTTGATTTGAAAGTCTATGTAAATCGGTTAAGGTAAACATCTCTTCTCAACATGAGACAAGTCATGATGTATGATCTTATGGGGTGAGCTTGCCAACACGTCTAAAAGCATTTATATTCAAAGGTATTTAAATTATCCCACCGAGATTTGAACCCTGATCCTAAGGCGTAAATTACCATTTCAACAACAATTCACACCTAAAGTATATATGTATACGCTATTTCATTGCGCTAACGTTATTAGTTCAAGAGTTATTTAAGATTCAAGTTATTGCGAGAGAAGCGGTTATCGAACCACGGGTCTGCAGGATACGGAATCATAAATCATTCACAGCATATGTTGAATGAAAAAAACCTGCACTTTCCCCTGTTGTTCTATGTGCAATAGATTAGAAATAGAACACAATTACATAATTCAGTGGACGAAGGGAACTGAACCAGGGACCCTTGAGCTACACGTTGTCAGCATATGATTAACTATGAGAAGCATAACCATATAAAGGTTATTTCACTTCTCTAGACCCAGCGGTTACAGAGATATTTAAATTAAATGATTCAGGACTCGAACTAAGGACTACAGGTATACAACATAAACCCAGTGGACCCGCTAACCATATGTAAGTAATAAAGTTTATCCGAACTCTCTATCATAATTAGTTTCGGAGTTATTCCAATATAAGCAGTACTCTTCTGCACGAGATTCGATTAGGGGACCATTGATAAAACTACAAGCCAGACAGTCAGTAAGGGCACGGACACCCCTTAGCAGACGATAGAAAGGCAGCATGCATCGTCTTTCCACCCCTGGTCGGCATCCCATTAGTTTACGAAGCCTCTTTATTTATCACATGCAGGTGTGCCTGCGTCTTGGGACAAGGGCTTGACAGGTCATTAATCAAGGAGTAGTATAATTATGTTGGTTCCAGATCACTTTGCATAAATTTGCATAATAGGGGGAGGGGGTGTGAGGACCACCCAAGATGTTGCAGGTGGTATGGAACGGGGAGGGGAGGGGGGTGTGAGGACCACCCAAGATGTTGCAGGTGGTATGGAACGTACATAATATATCTACTCCTTGATTAATGACCTGTCAAGCCCTTGTCCCAAGACGCAGGCACACCTGCATGTGATAAATAAAGAGGCTTCGTAAACTAATGGGATGCCGACCAGGGGTGGAAAGACGATGCATGCTGCCTTTCTATCGTCTGCTAAGGGGTGTCCGTGCCCTTACTGACTGTCTGGCTTGTAGTTTTATCAATGGTCCCCTAATCGAATCTCGTGCAGAAGAGTACTGCTTATATTGGAATAACTCCGAAACTAATTATGATAGAGAGTTCGGATAAACTTTATTACTTACATATGGTTAGCGGGTCCACTGGGTTTATGTTGTATACCTGTAGTCCTTAGTTCGAGTCCTGAATCATTTAATTTAAATATCTCTGTAACCGCTGGGTCTAGAGAAGTGAAATAACCTTTATATGGTTATGCTTCTCATAGTTAATCATATGCTGACAACGTGTAGCTCAAGGGTCCCTGGTTCAGTTCCCTTCGTCCACTGAATTATGTAATTGTGTTCTATTTCTAATCTATTGCACATAGAACAACAGGGGAAAGTGCAGGTTTTTTTCATTCAACATATGCTGTGAATGATTTATGATTCCGTATCCTGCAGACCCGTGGTTCGATAACCGCTTCTCTCGCAATAACTTGAATCTTAAATAACTCTTGAACTAATAACGTTAGCGCAATGAAATAGCGTATACATATATACTTTAGGTGTGAATTGTTGTTGAAATGGTAATTTACGCCTTAGGATCAGGGTTCAAATCTCGGTGGGATAATTTAAATACCTTTGAATATAAATGCTTTTAGACGTGTTGGCAAGCTCACCCCATAAGATCATACATCATGACTTGTCTCATGTTGAGAAGAGATGTTTACCTTAACCGATTTACATAGACTTTCAAATCAAAATACTTAATCACAAAGTTTAATATATAAGCATGAGACTCAGACATAACAAGATGGCCGTAATAATTTAACTTAAGAAAAGAGAACGGATGCCCGTAGCAACAAACATAAATAGGTTAAAATATATCAAAAGGGTTCAAGAAGGTGTGTTTGAGGATGAAGTGAAGGATTCTAAGGGTGGCCCGTGGATCAGTTAAACGGTGTAATAGATGAACTTGAGAAAAATAGAACTGTTATGTTAAGATATATGTGAAAAGAATCAAGAACACGTGGTTGAAGATGACGGAGAGGTGTCTATGGGTGGCAATGGGAGCTCCTAATGTAACTTTAAAACTAAAAGGCGGAGCTTAGTCGTGTTTATACTCGTTTGAATTGTCTAAATTTTATCTTCAAATCTAGCTATTTATTTCCTTTTTCAATTTTAATTTGTCTAATTTTTTCTCTCATGTGAATTGTAAAGTAGTTAAAGAATAATCGAAAACTGGAAAATTAATAGAGTTTTCTTTTAGGTTTTCTCCAATAGTAGATGCATCTTCGAACCCCTGTGGTAGCAAGATAACAGTTTTCTTTTAGGTTTTCTCCGATAGGAGCGCCACCTTCGAACTACAAAGGTGGTGGTGGTGGTGGTGGTGGTGTGATGAAGTTTTCCTTTAGGTTTTCTCCGATAGGAGTGCCACCTTCGAATCCCGTTGGTGAAGGGGATGATGAAGTTTTCTATTAGGTCTGTGCTAAGTGTATAAAGAGAGCTTGATCGATCTTAGATTGTAATTACGCTAGTGTGTTTATAGCATAGCGGATCAGCTTCTACAGTGAAATTCATCATCAGTAGCGCTGATAACTTATCAAGGTGAAGAAGAGAAGTGAGAAGTGTATCAAGACACTTACTTGGCAGCATATTCCCGAGAATTAGCCTGCACACAACAAAAAAAAACTATAGCGATGGAAGCTCTGTTAGACACTATACCTGAAAATAGGTGTAGCATATGTGCAAAGAGTTTCCTGAAAAGCTACAATAAAAAGAGACATGAGCTGGTATGTGGCCGGTTTTACGAATGTAAACATTGTGGTAACGTTTATGATACTGAGAATCGCAGAGATGCTCACCAAGAACGATGCGAGAGAATAACTACTGCTAAGAAACTCAAGATCGAGCCTACCAAACATAAATTGCTGTTAATGGTTCCTGATGAAGACGATGTCGTAGAATATGAAACAGCTTTCCAGGATCGACTGAAATCATATTTCATCCAGTGCTCTACATGCCAAGACCTGAATACATATCTCCAGGAATCAAAACAGCGGATAATTCAAGCCGTTCAGAAGCAACTGAGGATGCATAAAAGTGTGAAAATTAACCTCATGGCTGAATGTCGGTTTGTGAATGCCGTTGGTGACACTACTGATAAAGCCTTTAAAACGCCAAATCAAGCAATATTTTTAGAAAGTGACTTGGACGCCATATTGGAAAGTAAATTCAAGAAACTTTGTACTGAAATGGAGGAAAGTCAACTTAAAGGAAGCAGCTGGGCTTTATTAGCTGTTGATGGTGTGCGTGTTAGAATCAACAAGAATAATGGCCTGAGGGGGACCAGTTACATCCCTCTACCGACCTCTATTGGAGCTAAAGGAGCCTGCATAAATCCACAGAATTATGAAGATGAAAAGTGTTTTATGTATGCTGTTCTCGCCAAGTTCATTCAGAAGAATCCTCATCGTGTTAGCAAGTATAAGGATCTTCAAGAGAGATATGACTTTTCCTGCCTCTCGTTTCCTACGAGCCTGACTGATATCCCGAAATTTGAACGAAAAAATAACATCTCTATAAATGTTTTCGGGCTGGATGAGAAAAATCAAGTGTTTCCTATGAAAGTTGTCAATGAAGAACTGACTGAGCATCGCGACCTGCTTCTGTTAAGCAATTCAGCTGGACGTCATCATTACGTTTATATAAAGAATTTCGAGAGACTTATTCATCAACAAAAAACCAAATGTGAGGGAAAACTCTGCATCTGCAAACGCTGTTTTACGCACTTTGAGTATCGAAATGGAGGAGTTGAGAGGTTAAATGAGCATAGAAAAATATGTAGCCAACACGGAGTTGCTAAGATTGTTATGCCAACCAAGGAGAAATCTATTGTTAGATTCAAGAATCATGAAAGGATGTTGAAATTACCTTATGTCATATACGCTGACTTTGAAAGCATTCTTACCCCTTACCACGGGTGTTCTTCTAATCCCGAAACGTCTTATACAGTTCCATATCAGAAGCATATTCCTATGAGTTTCTGTGTTTATGTCAAATCCTCAGCTACAATTGAAGGTTTACAGACTGGTCTTCCTACTGAACCCTATGTATATCGAGGTTATAATGCTGCACCGAAGTTTATGGAGTATGTAAGTTCTCTCGCAAAGAAAATTAATGCTGTATACAAAACTGGTGCTCCATTAACTCTGACAGATAAGCAACAAAAATCATTCGAATCTTCTACAGAATGCTACTTATGTGGTAAAGAATTTACCGACGATAACTGGAAAGTACGAGATCATGATCATATAAGTGGTGAATATCGAGGAAGTCTACATAATCAGTGTAATCTAACCTGTAAAACGCCTAATTATATTCCTGTCTTCATACATAACCTGAGTGGATATGACTCCCATTTCATTGTTAAGGAGTTAGGCTGTACTAGCGATAGAGTAGAAGTTATTCCTAGCTCTGAGGAAAGTTATATATCATTTTCCAAGTATGTTGGTGACATTAAACTTCGTTTTGTGGATACCTATCGCTTCCTTAGTACCAGCTTGGATAAACTAGCAAAAAATCTAACATCATATCCTGAAACTCAGAAGTACTTTGGAGCTGAGAATATCGATTTGATGATGCGTAAAGGTGTGTTTCCCTATGATTACGTTACATCATGGGATGTTTTGAGTGAGACAGAACTTCCTCCGAGAGAAGCATTCTACAGTAAGTTAAACAGAGAAGAAATTAGTGATGCAGAGTATCAGCATGCAAAAACCGTATGGAGTCACTTCAACATCAGAACACTAGGCGAGTACAGTGACCTCTACTTAACTTCGGATGTCCTTCTACTAGCAGATGTGTTTGAAACATTCAGAGAGCAGACCCTGAAAACCCATAAAGTTGATCCTGCACATTATTATACATCACCTGGACTTACGTGGGATGCAATGCTGTTGTACACACGAATTGAACTGGAATTACTACAGGATTATGACCAGCTACTCATGGTTGAAGCAGGTATAAGAGGAGGATTATGCCAAGTTTCTCATCGGTATGCAGAAGCGAACAATCACTACATGAAGGAGTATGACTCAAGTAAACCCTCTCAATATATTACGTACGAGGATTCGAATAATCAGTACGCGTGGGCGATGCAGAAACCCCTTGCTTACGGGGGTTTTAAGTGGGTTTCTCCTGAAGATATCAACCTAGATATACTACGAGAAGATGACCCTCTCGGATACATCTTAGAAGTGGACCTTCAATATCCTACAGAACTCCATGACCTACACAATGATTTACCGTTCCTACCTGAGTGTATCAAGCCCCCTGGTTCTTCTACAAGGAAACTAATTCCTCACCTTGGATCACGAACTAGGTATGTGGTGCATTACATGACCTTGAAGCAGGCCCTTAGTCATGGGTTACAACTGACTAAAATCCATCGGGTGCTACAATTTCAACAGTCATGTTGGTTAAAGTCTTATGTGGAATTCAATAACCGGCTACGACAAGGATCGAGAAATGATTTCGAGAAGGATCTTTACAAGCTTTTTAACAATGCCATGTTTGGTAAAACTATGGAAAACATCAGAAACCGACTGAATATACGACTTGTCACCGATTGGAAGACATTGGAAAAACTGGTTGCTAAGCCTACATTTATTGATAGAACTATATATGGACCTAATCTGGCTGCAATACACATGGCGTCACGGGAGATAGTCTTCAACAAGCCTATATACATTGGGATGTGTGTGCTGGATATCTCGAAGACCTTGATGTATTGGTATCATTATGATGTGCTAATGCCGTATTACGGGCTTGAAAATCTGAAGCTCATGTACATGGATACTGACTCTTTCATCCATCGTGTGACTACCGGAGACATATACCAGGATAAGTTACGTTTTCTGGAACATCTGGATACTGCTGATTATCCTAACGAGCACATATGTCATTCTACAAAAAACAAGAAAGTGTTGGGAAAATTTAAAGATGAAGCCAATGGAAAAATCATTCGTCGTTTTGTTGGACTGAGACCGAAGATGTATGCACTCGACATCGATGGAGGCATAATCAAGAAGATAAAAGGCATAAAACATAGTGCCATTAAACAGTACATCACCTTTGAGAGCTATGTGGACTGTCTTAAAAGCAGAGAAATCATAAGAACGCCAATGAACCTAATTATGTCCCATCAACATAATGTTGCGTCAGTGGAAGTGAACAAAATATCCCTATCTCCACATGATGACAAGAGAGTAATTGCAGATGATGGAGTATCCACATATGCCCATGGACATTGTCATATTTTGAACGGCGAATGAAAGAAGGAACCCTAGAGCAGAAAAAAAACAATTTTCATTCCGAGAAATAAACACTAGAACGTAGCATTAAAATATCTAAGCATGAAAACAGCTGAATAATAAGAGCAGAGGAGGGCGTTAAGTCTACCGTTCAGAAAACAAATTCTGACGCTGGTCCCAAGTCCAGAGAAAAAAGACGAGGGACGTCTACCTCACCACATAAGCTAACTGAGCACACTTTAGTTAATGTTAAAATAGGTAAATTTAAAAAGTAACTACTATCTCGTAATCTGAAATATCCTTGAAAAACTTCTTAATTAGTTATAAAATGAATTAAGTAACGTAACTTGGTCTAAAATATCCCTGAAACGCGCATAAACCTCATAACATCTGAAAAAGCATGGAAATAGCATTAGAACATTGGTTTAGCGTAACGACTTATTACAAGACGATGCATAGGGGGTAAAAGCTTGAAAAAGACACAAGAGTACGAAGACATCAATCTGCATGAAAAAATGTAAGAAAACTGTACGCCTAGACCATTGCAAATATACCTCTAACAGTAAAGAAGATATCTCTAGCTGGCAAACTTTTAGCTATGAAGCCTATAGCTTTTAATCCTAGAGCTCCGAGATCATACCTCAATACCTAACCTCCAGATCCTACAGCTTTTAACCTCCTGGCCAGCAACCTTTAGCTATGAAGCCTATAGCTTTTAATCCTAGAGCCCTCAGATCATACCTCCATACGTAACCTTCAGATCCTACAGCCTTAAACTCTAGACCGAGAGATCTAACCTTGAATCCATACGACCTAACCACTAAACCTACAGTCTTTAACCTTTAGACATACGAGCTTAAGCTATGAGACTTATATCCTTTAAACCCCAGGCCCTAAGATCATGCCTCAAGACCTAGCCATGTGACCATAAGAGATGAGGAACATAGCCAAAATACATAGTCTTTCAGATCAAAAGGCTTAATCAAAAAAGCCTAAGATATAAGCATAAGACCTCATAACATAACAAGGTAGAATAGAGTTTCTGAAAGCATAGAGAAGGAACGAAAAACAAGAAACCCTAGCAACAAAAGAACCTCAATTTTTAGGAAAAGAGAAGCAGATACACAAAGGGTTAAATTTACTGTATAAAGATCTGTAATCAGCATATATACCTCTTGCAGTGACAAAGATAGCTATAATATCGATATGCCTAAAAACTTTGCATCATACATACAAGTAGTTAGCATGAGAAAAGAAACATGCTTGGGATAGGTTAAGGAGGTAAAAACGGGGCAGCTTAAGAAAAGAGAACGAATGTTAATACCAGAATCAACTAGGTTCAACAATGATCAAGAAGCTAAAACCATGGGATATATTAGGTTAGGTTAAAGTGGTAGAATAGAGGAACTTAAGGAAAGAGAACAAATAGGTTAACAGGTGCAACAAGGAAGCCACTAGTCAAACACAGCTAGGTTATAATAAGAATGATGAAAGAAGGTAGAAATGAAAGAGTATATTAGGTTAGGTTAGTTTATAATAGGATGACATAGTAAGGCATAAATGTAGTACTTGCCCCAAGATTAACCGCCTTTAATCGCTGGACTAGCAAACTTAACTTCAAACTTATAAGACCATACCTCAGCCTATAAAACATAGATAAAAGACCCTACGGTCTTTATCCTCTAGACCAACAACATTTAGCTATGAACCCTGCAACTCTTAACCATAGAGTCCCAGATCATACCTCAGGACCTAACCATTAAATCCTTCAGATATTAACATCCCATACCAACAGACTTTACCTAAGAAACCCTGCAACTCTTAACCATAGAGTCCCAGATCATACCTCAGGACCTAACCATTAAATCCTTCAGATATTAACATCCCATACCAACAGACTTTACCTAAGAAACCCTGCAACTCTTAACCCTAGAGCCTCAGATCATACCTCAGGACCTAACCATTAAATCCTTCAGATATTAACATCCCATACCAACAGACTTTACCTAAGAAACCCTGCAACTCTTAACCCTAGAGCCTCAGATCATACCTCGAGACCTAACCTCTAAGTCCTATAGCTATTAACCTCCCAGACCAACAGTCTTTACCTGTGAAAAACCTGCAGCTCTTAGCACTAGATCCTCCTCCCAGATCATACATAGAGACCAAGCCCCCTAAATCCTACAGCTCACAACCATCCAGACCAACAGACTTCGCCTGTGAAACTATTAACCCTAGAGCCTTAGACCATACCTCAAGAGCTTACCATTAAATCCTGCAGCCCTACCTGTTGAAACCTGCAGCCCTTAACCCTAGAGCCTCAGATCATACCTCGAGACCTAACCTCTAAGTCCTATAGCTATTAACCTCCCATACCAGCAGTCCCACCTGTTAAAACCTGCAACCCTTAACCCTAGAGCCCCAGATCATACCTCATGACCTAGTCTCTAAATCCTACAGCTCTAAACCATCCAGACCAACAGACTTCACCTCCAGACCAACAGGCATCACCTGTGAAAAACCTGCAGCTCTTAGCACTAGACCCTCCTCCCAGATCATACCTCAGGACCTAACCATTAAATCCTTCAGATATTAACATCCCATACCAACAGACTTTACCTAAGAAACCCTGCAGCCCTTAACCCTAGAGCCTCAGATCATAGCTCAAGACAAGCTCTGATCATACCTCAGGACACAGCATTATAAGGTACACCAAATTAAGAGGATTGACTGCCTACCTAAACACTGTCTAAATCCACTAAACATACCGAATGCGCATGGCCGCCATCTTGCTCATTTGGGTCTGTTCTGGAACCGCTATTTTTAACCTACTGACGACAAATAGTGCAACAGGAAAGACATCCATCTGCCGCATAGAATGGCTATGTATCTCTAGATATTAGATGAACGTTATATGTCGGGAGAGGTGTACTTACTTAGCCTCTCCCAATTCCAAAACTTACATGTTGATATGTAAAGCTACTTATTGGCTCTAGTCACATTAGAAGAGCAATAAGCAGCTTTACATATCAAACATGTAAGTTTTGGAAAATGTTTTGAAGTTATGAATTAGTTTTGGATATGTAAAGCTGCTTATTGCTCTTCTAATGTGACTAGAGCCAATAAGCAGCTTTACATAATGTGACTACCTAAACAGTCACAACTTATAGCCATTCTTGCGGACTTCTATTTTACCTGTGATATAATGATATATTAATAACTATTAGATATATACCGCTATAGAACGTAATGCACACTTATCTCCTGAATCTTATAAAGTTCCTTCATAATTAATAATTGTTTGTTTAGATACTATTTCATAACACGTCTACAGAGACAGAACATATTTGTTAGACTGGATAATGTTACATATGCTGCCATCTCTGGAAACAAGCTCAAACTGCAAGACATACATCCGCCCTCTGCCCTTCTACCCGATGCTACAATAACTGTAACCTCATGAAAGTCTTGAAATCTCGAAACCTACACCATATCCATCCTAAACAATCCCATAAAGTTATGATTTAATACTATTTATGAATCTGTTAATTCCATTTGAAATTAGGTAAACTTGAAGTCCAAGACGTTTGCGTTTCTAACACACACGAAACATGAAATCAAAACCGCTTTCAGAAATTCGTAGACCTGATGTAAATTGCATTGCTATTACGCTATTATTCACCTTATTTTCTCTCTCTTACTCACACGTAAATGTTGTTGTATTACAATTATTCAACTATTCTTCATCATGTTCTCTCTGTGTCGACACATATTATTGTGACATAGTAGGGACATGAGCGTAAGTCCTTACTATTTCTCTACCATCAAAGCTTCAATATAAGCAATTACCACGTTGACACATTAATGTATTACCAAAGAGCTCAAAATTAAGAAAAAAGACTGAAGTTCTTACCCACTTAATATGTAGGTTAGTCTAGAATAGTGAACTCGGTTGTGGCACTTATTGCTGAAAGAGGCAAGGTATATTTATCGGACATGTAATAAATGATCATGATAATTTCCTGGCAAAGGTTATATTTATTGGACACTGTCTGTTTTGCCATGCGCTAAGTAGTTACAGAAACCGTTGGAAGCGATTACATGGAAACAAACTATTACACCAGTAAGTTTCTTATTATATACCTACGTCGTACATCATGACCATGTGCGTTTGGAGGATATGACTAAATTTAAGAGAGAATGTCCGTTGTATCGAGAATTAGATAGATACATAAACTGTTTGAAACCATTAAATGGAAGTGAAATATTACATTAGTAAGCTTCTTAATATGAAGCTATATTATATTTTACGTTCCAGGCCGTTTGGAGAATGTGGCTAAATTTATGAGACTCTGAATTTTACCGTCATTTGGTAGTTACAGAAACTGTCGGAAGCCATTAGATGGAAACAAAATATTACATCAGTAAGTGTCTCATTATGTAGCTAGGTTATATTTCACGATCCGGTGCGTATGGAGGATGTGGCTAAGCTTATTCGAGACTGTCTGTTGTTCCAGAGATTAGGCAGTTATAGAAACTGTCGGAAGCAAAATATTACAACAATAAGTGTCTATTATGTAGCTACGTTATATTTCACTATCCGGTGCGTATGGACGATGTGGCTACAGTCATAACGTTGCACCAGTTTTTGAATACGCTCCTCATAAAATTCTGCCACCTGACGTGTTAACCACTGTACCATATCTGTTTTGACTTCGTTATCGTCTTGAAGACGCTGACCGTCCAGATGTTTTTTCAAGTGCAGCAACAAATGGTAGTCGCTGGGAGCCAGATCAGGGCTGTAGCCACATTATTATTTTTTAAAATAAATAATTCAGATAAACAAACCTTTTTCTTTATTACTCTGCTATTGTGTTCCTAATATGTATCAATACGGTTCCATGATATATAATAGCAAAATAAAATATTATTTTCCGCCACCTTAAAAATACTATCCTTTCCGACATTTGACTCCCCTCCCATATACTATTAATAACCACAAGAACGAAGAATTATAGGAAGATCGAGCAAAAGTTGGAGGGAGCAGGACTTTGGAGCCGGAACAGGCTAATAACCTAAACCGTGATGAAGCAGAAATAATGTTTTAATAATGTTTTTAAAAATGTCGCATTGTTTAGTCAGCGCCATCTATAAGACGACAAATAGTGCAACAGGAAAGACATCCATCTGCCGCATAGAATGGCTATGTATCTCTTGATATTAGTTGAACGTTATATGTCGGGAGAGGTGTACTTACTTAGCCTCTCCCAATTCCAAAACTTACATGTTGATATGTAAAGCTACTTATTGGCTCTAGTCACATTAGAAGAGCAATAAGCAGCTTTACATATCAAACATGTAAGTTTTGGAAAATGTTTTGAAGTTATGAATTAGTTTTGGATATGTCAAGCTGCTTATTGCTCTTCTAATGTGACTAGAGCCAATAAGCAGCTTTACATAATGTGACTCACCTAAACAGTCACAACTTATAGCCATTCTTGCGGACTTCTATTTTACCTGTGATATAATGATATATTAATAACTATTAGATATATACCGCTATAGAACGTAATGCACACTTATCTCCTGAATCTTATAAAGTTCCTTCATAATTAATAATTGTTTGTTTAGATACTATTTCATAACACGTCTACAGAGACAGAACATATTTGTTAGACTGGATAATGTTACATATGCTGCCATCTCTGGAAACAAGCTCAAACTGCAAGACATACATCCGCCCTCTGCCCTTTTACCCGATGCTACAATAACTGTAACCTCACGAAAGTCTTCAAATCTCGAAACCTACACCATATCCATCCTAAACAATCCCATAAAGTTATGATTTAATACTATTTATGAAACTGTTAATTCCATTTGAAATTAGGTAAACTTGAAGTCCAAGACGTTTGCGTTTCTAACACACACGAAACATGAAATCAAAACCGCTTTCAGAAATTCGTAGACCTGATGTAAATTGCATTGTTATTACGCTATTATTCACCTTATTTTCTCTCTCTTACTCACACGTAAATGTTATTGTATTACAATTATTCAACTATTCTTCATCATGTTCTCTCTGTCTCGACACATATTATTGTGACATAGTAGGGACATGAGCGTAAGTCCTTACTATTTCTCTACCATCAAAATTTCAATATAAACAATTACCACGTTGACACATTAATGTTTTACCAAAGAGCTCAAAATTAAGAAAAAAGACTGAACTTCTTACCCCAGTTAATATGAAGGTTAGTCTAGAATAGCGAACTCGGTTGTGGCACTTATTGCTGAAAGAGGCAAGGTATATTTATCGGACATGTAATAAATGATCTTGATAATTTCCTGGCAAAGGTTATATTTATGGGACACTGTCTGTTTTGCCATGCGCTTAGTAGTTACAGAAACCGTTGGAAGCGATTACATGGAAACAAACTATTACACCAGTAAGTTTCTTATTATATACCTACGTCGTACATCATGACCATGTGCGTATGGAGGATATGACTAAATTTAAGAGAGAATGTGTGTTGTATCGAGAATTAGGTAGATACATAAACTGTTTGAAACCATTAAATAGAAGTGAAATATTACATTAGTAAGCTTCTTAATATGAAGCTATATTATATTTTACATTCCAGGCCGTTTGGAGGATGTGGCTAAATTTATGAGACTCTGAATTTTACCGTCATTTGGTAGTTACAGAAACTGGCGGAAGCCATTAGATGGAAACAAAGTATTCCATCAGTAAGTGTCTCATTATGTAGCTAGTTTATATTTCACGATCCGGTGCGTATGGAGGATGTGGCTAAGCTTATGCGAGACTGTCTGTTGTTCCAGAAATTAGGCAGTTATAGAAACTGTCGGAAGCAAAATATTACAACAGTAAGTATCTATTATGTACCTACGTTATATTTCACTATGCGGTGCGTATGGAGAATGTGGCTACAGTCATAACGTGGCACCAGTTTTTGAATACCCTCCTCATAAAATTCTGCCGCCTGACGTGTTAACCACTGTACCACAACTGTTTTGACTTCGTTATCGTCTTGAAGACGCTGACCGCCCAGATGTTTTTTCAATTGCAGCAACAAATGGTAGTCGCTGGGAGCCAGATCAGGGCTGTAGCCACATTATACTTTATAAAATAAATAATTCAAATAAAGAAACCTTTTTCTTTATTACTCTGATATTGTGTTCCTAATATGTATCAATACGGTTCCATGATATATAATAGCAAAATAAAATATAATTTTCCGCCACCTTAAAAATACTATCCTTTCCGACATTTGACTCCCCTCCCATATACTATTAATAACCACAAGAACGAAGAATTCTAGGAAGATCGAGCAAAAGTTGGAGGGAACCAGACTTTGGAGCCGGAACAGGCTAATAACCTAAACCGTGATGAAGCAGAAATAAAGTTTTAATATTGTTTTAAAAAATGTCGCATTGTTTAGTCAGCGCCATCTATAAGACGACAAATAGTGCAACAGGAAAGACATCCATCAGCCGCATAGAATGGCTATGTATCTCTTGATATTATATGAACGTTATATGTCGGGAAGGGTGTACTTACTCAGCCTCTCCCAATTCCAAAACTTACATGTTGATATGTAAAGCTACTTATTGGCTCTAGTCACATTAGAAGAGCAATAAGCAGCTTTACATATCAACATGTAAGTTTTGGAAAAGTTATGAAGTTATGAATTAGTTTTGGATATGTAAAGCTGCTTATTGCTCTTCTAATGTGACTAGAGCCAATAAGCAGATTTACATAATGTGACTCACCCAAACAGTCACAACTTATAGCCATTCTTGCGGACTTCTATTTTACCTGTGATATAATGATATATTATTACTATTAGATATATACCGCTATAGAACGTAATGCACACTTATCTCCTGAATCTTATAAAGTTCCTTCATAATTAATAATTGTTTGTTTGGCTACTATTTCATAACACGTCTACAGAGACAGAACATATTTGTTAGACTGGATAATGTTACATATGCTGCCATCTCTGGAAACAAGCTCAAACTCCAAGAGATACATCCGCCCTCTGTCCTTTCATCCCGATGGTACAATATCTGTAACCTCACGACATTCTTCAAATCTCGAATCCTACACCATATCAATCCTAAAACATCCTGTAAAGTTATAATTTAATACTATTTATGAAACAGTTAATTCCATTTGAAATTAGGTAAACTTGAAGTCCAAGACGTTTGCGTTTCTAACACACACGAAACATGAAATCAAAACCGCTTTAAGAAATTCGTAGACCTGATGTAAATTGCATTGCTATTACGCTATTATTGACCTTATTTTCTCTCTCTTACTCACACGTAAATGTTATTGTATTACAATTATTCAACTATTATTCATCATGTTCTCTCTGTCTCGACACATATTATTGTGACATAGTAGGGACATGAGCGTAAGTCCTTACTATTTCTCTACCATCAAAGCTTCAATATAAACAATTACCACGTTGACACATTAATGTTTTACAAAAGAGCTCAAAATTAAGAAAAAAGACTGAAGTTCTTACCCCAGTTAAAATGAAGGTTAGTCTAGAATAGTGAACTCGGTTGTGGCACTTATTGCTGAAAGAGGCAAGGTATATTTATCGGACATGTAATAAATGATCTTGATAATTTCCTGGCAAAGGTTATATTTATGGGACACTGTCTGTTTTGCCATGCGCTAAGTAGTTACAGAAACCGTTGGAAGCGATTACATGGAAACAAACTATTACACCAGTAAGTTTCTTATTATATACCTACGTCGTACATCATGACCAGGTGCGTATGTAGGATATGAGTAAATTTAAGAGAGAATGTCTGTTGTATCGAGAATTAGGTAGATACATAAACTGTTTGAAACCATTAAATGGAAGTGAAATATTACATTAGTAAGCTTCTTAATATGAAGCTATATTATATTTTACGTTCCAGGCCGTTTGGAGAATGTGGCTAAATTTATGAGACTCTGAATTTTACTGTCATTTGGTAGTTACAGAAACTGTCGGAAGCCATTAGATGGAAACAAAATATTACATCAGTAAGTGTCTCATTATGTAGCTAGGTTATATTTCACGATCCAGTGCGCATGGAGGATGTGCCTAAGCTTATTCGAGACTGTCTGTTGTTCCAGTGATTAGGCAGTTATAGAAACTGTCGGAAGCAAAATATTACAACAATAAGTGTCTATTATGTAGCTACGTTATATTTCACTATCCGGTGCGTATGGACGATGTGGCTACAGTCATAACGTGGCACCAGTTTTTGAATACCCTCCTCATAAAATTCTGCCGCCTGACGTGTTAACCACTGTACCACAACTGTTTTGACTTCGTTATCGTCTTGAAGACGCTGACCGCCCAGAGGTTTTTTCAAGTGCAGCAACAAATGGTAGTCGCTGGGAGCCAGATCAGGGCTGTAGCCACATTATTATTTTTAAAATAAATAATTCAAATAAAGAAACCTTTTTCTTTATTACTCTGCTATTGTGTTCCTAATATGTATCAATACGGTTCCATTATATATAATAGCAAAATAAAATATTATTTTCCGCCACCTTAAAAATACTATCCTTTCCGATATTTGGCTCCCCTCCCCTATACTATTAATAACCACAAGAACAAAGAATTCTAGGAAGATCGAGCAAAAGTTGGAGGGAGCAAGACTTTGGAGCCGGAACAGGCTAACAGCCTAAACCGTGATGAACCAGAAATAAAGTTTTAATAATGTTTTTAAAAATGTCGCATTGTTTAGTCAGCGCCATCTATAAGATGACAAATAGTGCAACAGGAAAAACATCCATCAGCCGCACAGAGTGGCTATGTATCTTTAGATATTAGATGAACGTTATATGTCGGGAGAGGTGTACTTACTTAGCCTCTCCCAATTCCAAAACTTACATGTTGATATGTAAAGCTACTTATTGGCTCTAGGCACATTAGAAGAGCAATAAGCAGCTTTGCATATCAACATGTAAGTTTTGGAAAATGTTTTGAAGTTATGAATTAGTTTTGGATATGTAAAGTTGCTTATTGCTCTTCTAATGAGACTAGAGCCAATAAGCATCTTTACATAATGTGACATCTAAACAGTCAGAACTCATAGCCATTCTTGCGGACTTCTATTTTACCTGTGGTATAATGATATATTTATAACTATTAGATATATACCGCTATAGAACGTAATGCACACTTATCTCCTGAATCTTATAAAGTTCCTTCATAATTAATAATTGTTTGTTTGGATACTATTTCATAACACGTCTACAGAGACAGAACATATTTGTTAGACTGGATAATGTTACATATGCTGCCATCTCCTGAAACAAGCTCAAACTGCAAGACATACATCCGCCCTCTGCCCTTTTACCCGATGCTACAATAACTGTAACCTCACGAAAGTCTTCAAATCTCGAAACCTACACCATATCCATCCTAAACAATTCCATAAAGCTATGACTTAATACTATTTATGAAACTGTTAATTCCATTTGAAATTAGGTAAACTTGAAGTCCAAGACGTTTGCGTTTCTAACACACACGAAACATGAAATCAAAACCGCTTTCAGAAATTCGTAGACCTGATGTAAATTGCATTGCTATTACGCTATTATTCACCTTATTTTCTCTCTCTTACTCACACGTAAATGTTATTGTATTACAATTATTCAACTATTCTTCATCATGTTCTCTCTGTCTCGACACATATTATTGTGACATAGTAGGGACATGAGCGTAAGTCCTTACTATTTCTCTGCCATCAAAGCTTCAATATAAACAATTACCACGTTGACACATTAATGTTGTACCAAAGAGCTCAAAATTAAGAAAAAAGACTGAACTTCTTACCTTAGTTAATATGAAGGTTAGTCTAGAATAGCGAACTCGGTTGTGGCACTTATTGCTGAAAGAGGCAAGGTATATTTATCGGACATGTAATAAATGATCTTGATAATTTCCTGGAAAAGCTTATATTTATGGGCCACTGTCTGTTTTGCCATGCGCTTAGTAGTTACAGAAACCGTTGGAAGCGATTACATGGAAACAAACTATTACACCAGTAAGTTTCTTATTATATACCTACGTCGTACATCATGACCATGTGCGTATGGAGGATATGACTATATTTAAGGGAGAATGTCTGTTGTATCGAGAATTAGGTAGATACATAAACTGTGTGAAACCATTAAATGGAAGTGAAATATTACATTAGTAAGCTTCTTAATATGAAGCTATATTATATTTTACGTTCCAGGCCGTTTGGAGAATGTGGCTAAATTTATGAGACTCTGAATTTTACCGTCATTTGGTAGTAACAGAAACTGTCGGAAGCCATTAGATGGAAACAAAATATTACATCAGCAAGTGTCTCATTATGTAGCTAGGTTATATTTCACGATCCGGTGCGTATGGAGGATGTGGCTAAGCTTATTCGAGACTGTCTGTTGTTCCAGAGATTAGGCAGTTATAGAAACTGTCGGAAGCAAAATATTACAACAATAAGTGTCTATTATGTAGCTACGTTATATTTCACTATCCGGTGCGTATGGACGATGTGGCTACAGTCATAACGTGGCACCAGTTTTTGAATACGCTCCTCATAAAATTCTGCCGCCTGACGTGTTAACCACTGTACCACAACTGTTTTGACTTCGTTATCGTCTTGAAGACGCTGACCGTCCAGATGTTTTTTCAAGTGCAGCAACAAATGGTAGTCGCTGGGAGCCAGATCAGGGCTGTAGCCACATTATTATTTTTTAAAATATATAATTCAAATAAACAAACCTTTTTCTTTATTACTCTGCTATTGTGTTCCTAATATGTATCAATACGGTTCCATGATATATAATAGCAAAATAAAATATTATTTTCCGCCACCTTAAAAATACTATCCTTTCCGATATTTGGCTCCCCTCCCCTATACTATTAATAACCACAAGAACGAAGAATTCTAGGAAGATCGAGCAAAAGTTGGAGGGAGCAAGACTTTGGAGCCGGAACAGGCTAATAACCTAAACCGTGGTGAAGCAGAAATAAAGTTTTAATAATGTTTTGAAAAATGTCGCATTGTTTAGTCAGCGCCATCTATAAGACGACAAATAGTGCAACAGGAAAGACATCCATCTGCCGCATAGAATGGCTATGTATCTCTAGATATTAGATGAACATAATATGTCGGGAGAGGTGTACTTACTCAGCCTCTCCCAATTCCAAAACTTACATGTTGATATGCAAAGCTACTTATTGGCTCTAGTCACATTAGAAGAGCAATAAGCAGCTTTGCATATCAAACATGTAAGTTTTGGAAAATGTTTTGAAGTTGTGAATTAGTTTGGGATATGTCAAGCTGCTTACTGCTCTTCTAATGTGACTAGAGCCAATAAGCAGCTTTACACAATGTGACTCACCCAAACAGTCACAACTTATAGCCATTCTTGCGGATTTCTATTTTACCTGTGATATAATGATATATTAATAACTATTAGATATATACCGCTATAGAATGTAATGCACACTTATCTCCTGAATCTTATAAAGTTCCTTCATAATTAATAATTGTTTGTTTGGATACTATTTCATAACACGTCTACAGAGACAGAACATATTTGTTAGACTGGATAATGTTACATATGCTGCCATCTCTGGAAACAAGCTCAAACTCCAAGACATACATCCCCCTCTGCCCTTTTACCCGATGCTACAATAACTGTAACTTCACGAAAGTCTTCAAATCTCGAAACCTACACCATATCCATCCTAAACAATCCCATAAAGTTATGATTTAATACTATTTATGAAACAGTTAATTCCATTTGAAATTAGGTAAACTTGAAGTCCAAGACGTTTGCGTTTCTAACACACACGAAACATGAAATCAAAACCGCTTTCAGAAATTCGTAGACCTGATGTAAATTGCATTGCTATTACGCTATTATTCACCTTATTTTCTCTCTCTTACTCACACGTAAATGTTATTGTATTACAATTATTCAACTATTCTTCATCATGTTCTCTCTGTCTCGACACATATTATTGTGACATAGTAGGGATATGAGCGTAAGTCCTTACTATTTCTCTACCATCAAAGCTTCAATATAAGCATTTACCACGTTGACACATTAATGTTTTACCAAAGAGCTCAAAATTAAGAAAAAAGACTGAAGTTCTTACCCCAGTTAATATGAAGGTTAGTCTAGAATAGTGAACTCGGTTGTGGCACTTATTGCTGAAAGAGGCAAGGTATATTTATCGGACATGTAATAAATGATCTTGATAATTTCCTGGCAAAGGTTATATTTATGGGACACTGTCTGTTTTGCCATGCGCTAAGTAGTTACAGAAACCGATGGAAGCGATTGCATGGAAACAAACTATTACACCAGTAAGTTTCTTATTATATACCTACATCGTACATCATGACCAGGTGCGTATGGAGGATATGACTAAATTTAAGAGAGAATGTCTGTTGTATCGAGAATTAGGTAGATACATAAACTGTTTGAAACCATTAAATGGAAGTGAAATATTACATTAGTAAGCTTCTTAATATGAAGCTACATTATATTTCACGTCCCAGGCCGTTTGGAGAATGTGGCTAAATTTATGAGCCTCTGAATTTTACCGTCATTTGGTAGTTACAGAAACTGTCGGAAGCCATTAAATGGAAACAAACTATTACATCAGTAAGTGTCTCATTATGTAGCTGGGTTAGATTTCACGATCCGGTGCGTATGGAGGATGTGGCTAAGCTTATTCGAGACTGTCTGTTGTTCCAGAAATTAGGCAGCTATAGAAACTGTCGGAAGCAAAATATTACAACAGTAAGTGTCTATTATGTAGCTACGTTATATGTCACTCTCCGGTGCGTATGGAGGATGTGGCTGCAGTCATAACGTGGCACCCGTTTTTGAATACCCTCCTCATAAAATTCTGCCACCTGACGTGTTAACCACTGTACCACAACTGTTTTGACTTCGTTATCGTCTTGAAGCGCTGACCGCCCAGATGTTTTTTCAAGTGCAGCAACAAATGGTAGTCGCTGGGAGCCAGATCAGGGCTGTAGCCACATTATAATTTTTTTAAATAAATAATTCAAATAAAGAAACCTTTTTCTATATTACTCTGCTATTGTGTTCCTAATATGTATCAATACAGTTCCATGATATATAATAGGATAATAAATTATTATTTTCCGCCACCTTAAAAATACTATCCTTTCCGATATTCGGCTCCCCTCCCCTAAACTATTAATAACCACAAGAACGAAGAATTCTAGGAAGATCGAGCAAAAGTTGGAGGGAGCGAGTCTTTGGAGCCGGAACAGGCTACTAAGCTAAACCGTGATGAAGCAGAAATAAAGTTTTAATAATGTTTTAAAAAATGTCGCATTGTTTACTCAGCGCCATCTATAAGACGACAAATACTGCAACAGGAAAAACATCCATCAGCCGCATAGAATCAGGGCAGGCCATTCCCGCCTTCCCGCGCAAAACACTGTCACTGCTGACTGAGGGGCGTGAGGTCACTGAGAATACAACGCAAGAACGCTTACACGTGAATGTGCGTAATGCAGTATTATGATTGCACATTATAAGCTAAGATAAGGCGCTGATGCATGCAAATTCCACAATCCTTCTGATGAAATAAACCAGATGTAGTTGCTTATGAGCTATTGTGGTTATTGGCTCTATCTTTTGTCGTAACATTATGAGTAAAAGTAGAAACCATTGCTCTCTTGCTGAATGCAAACATGCTTCGTATAAAACTACGAATGTGATTTTAGATTGTTTGCCTAAATATCGAGAACTACAGCGCCGTAAAAGGGCTGATCAGGTTAATGTGAATTATGCAAGGATTTGTTCCGATAAACTTCCTGCCCGAAAACTATGAACGGGATTTGAAAAACGAGCTCTTAGGTTTTTCGCTGAAAAGAAAATTAAAGGGCGACGCTGTACCGTCATAGAAAATTCCTAATTGGCATGGGGATATATTTGAAAAGGTAGTATCAAGTACCAGCAAAACCAATTTGCAGATAATTATCACATACACGTTCCATTTATGTATTTGTTTCTATGTGTACACTGAGTTTATTCGCTCCTTTTTTATAAGAAAAGTTTGATGTGTGGAATAATAATAATAATAATAATAATAATAATAATAATAATAATAATAATAATAATAATAATAATAATAATAATAATAATAATAATAATAATAATAATAATAATAATAATAATAATAATAATAATAATAATAATAATAATAATAATAATAATAATAATAATAATAATAATAATAATAATAATAATAATAATAATAATAATAATAATAATAATAATAATAATAATAATAATAATAATAATAATAATAATAATAATAATAATAATAATAATAATAATAATAATAATAATAATAATAATAATAATAATAATAATAATAATAATAATAATAATAATAATAATAATAATAATAATAATAATAATAATAATAATAATAATAATAATAATAATAATAATAATAATAATAATAATAATAATAATAATAATAATAATAATAATAATAATAATAATAATAATAATAATAATAATAATAATAATAATAATAATAATAATAATAATAATAATAATAATAATAATAATAATAATAATAATAATAATAATAATAATAATAATAATAATAATAATAATAATAATAATAATAATAATAATAATAATAATAATAATAATAATAATAATAATAATAATAATAATAATAATAATAATAATAATAATAATAATAATAATAATAATAATAATAATAATAATAATAATAATAATAATAATAATAATAATAATAATAATAATAATAATAATAATAATAATAATAATAATAATAATAATAATAATAATAATAATAATAATAATAATAATAATAATAATAATAATAATAATAATAATAATAATAATAATAATAATAATAATAATAATAATAATAATAATAATAATAATAATAATAATAATAATAATAATAATAATAATAATAATAATAATAATAATAATAATAATAATAATAATAATAATAATAATAATAATAATAATAATAATAATAATAATAATAATAATAATAATAATAATAATAATAATAATAATAATAATAATAATAATAATAATAATAATAATAATAATAATAATAATAATAATAATAATAATAATAATAATAATAATAATAATAATAATAATAATAATAATAATAATAATAATAATAATAATAATAATAATAATAATAATAATAATAATAATAATAATAATAATAATAATAATAATAATAATAATAATAATAATAATAATAATAATAATAATAATAATAATAATAATAATAATAATAATAATAATAATAATAATAATAATAATAATAATAATAATAATAATAATAATAATAATAATAATAATAATAATAATAATAATAATAATAATAATAATAATAATAATAATAATAATAATAATAATAATAATAATAATAATAATAATAATAATAATAATAATAATAATAATAATAATAATAATAATAATAATAATAATAATAATAATAATAATAATAATAATAATAATAATAATAATAATAATAATAATAATAATAATAATAATAATAATAATAATAATAATAATAATAATAATAATAATAATAATAATAATAATAATAATAATAATAATAATAATAATAATAATAATAATAATAATAATAATAATAATAATAATAATAATAATAATAATAATAATAACACTAATAATAATAATAATAATAATAATAATAATAATAATAATAATAATAATAATAATAATAATAATAATAATAATAACACTAATACTACTAATGATAATGATAATAATAATAATAATAACACTAATAATAATAATAATAATAATAACACTAATACTACTAATGATAATGATAATAATAATAATAGTACTAATAATAATGATAATGATAATAATAATGATAATATTAATAATAATGATAATGATAATAATAATAATAATAATAATAATAATAATAATAATAATAATAATAATAATAATAATGATAATGATAATAATAATAATAATAATAATAATAATAATAATAATAATAATAATAATAATAATAATAATAATAATAATAATAATAATAATAATAATAATAATAATAATAATAATAATAATAATAATAATAATAATAATAATAATAATAATAATAATAATAATAATAATAATAATAATAATAATAATAATAATAATAATAATAATAATAATAATAATAATAATAATAATAATAATAATAATAATAATAATAATAATAATAATAATAATAATAATAATAATAATAATAATAATAATAATAATAATAATAATAATAATAATAATAATAATAATAATAATAATAATAATAATAATAATAATAATAATAATAATAATAATAATAATAATAATAATAATAATAATAATAATAATAATAATAATAATAATAATAATAATAATAATAATAATAATAATAATAATAATAATAATAATAATAATAATAATAATAATAATAATAATAATAATAATAATAATAATAATAATAATAATAATAATAATAATAATAATAATAATAATAATAATAATAATAATAATAATAATAATAATAATAATAATAATAATAATAATAATAATAATAATAATAATAATAATAATAATAATAATAATAATAATAATAATAATAATAATAATAATAATAATAATAATAATAATAATAATAATAATAATAATAATAATAATAATAATAATAATAATAATAATAATAATAATAATAATAATAATAATAATAATAATAATAATAATAATAATAATAATAATAATAATAATAATAATAATAATAATAATAATAATAATAATAATAATAATAATAATAATAATAATAATAATAATAATAATAATAATAATAATAATAATAATAATAATAATAATAACAAAACTGTTATTATTAGGCAATATCAGCAAGAGATCGCCGGTGCGAAGTTAGGACCGTGCGAAAGAGGGCGCTGTGTACTATAGTATCATCTCCCAAAACAACAAAATTTGACCAGGAAGAGGAAATAATTAGACTAAAGACTCAGATGCAAGTCCTGAAGAAAGAAAACGGTGTTTTGAAACGGCAGAAGAAGGTACAGAAGTAATATTTTGTAGATTCCATGGACAAAGTGCTGCGAAGTGTAATGGAGTGATGCAAAACTTAATTTCTGTAATAAGTTACAAGTTTCCCGAAATTCATCACAAAGTCATCTCTCTTAATGTGAGGACAAGAACCTTCATTATAATTAGGCCCTTAAACGAAAGAGCGAATGCAGAAATTATCAGGAAACTTGCAGCAAAGATAAATCTTCAATGGGTTGCTTCATCATTTTCTTGAGCTACACTGAGTAAGTACATATAAATAGTAACACGTTTTAAACTCTTAATGCAACTGCTAGAAGGAACCTTCATTATAATACACAAGTGGGTGTTTATTGCTTCCGATTTTACACGTAGCAGAGCTTAAACAACACATACTGAGGGGCAAGTGTTTAACTATCGCGGTTGAAATGTATTCTCAGTGACGTCATGCGCGTTAGACAATGGCACCGCGACTCTCCGAAATGGCCTACCTGAGTACTCCAGTTGCCTTGGCATAGAATGGCTATGTATCTCTAGATATTAGATGAACGTTATATGTCGGGAGAGGTGTACTTACTCAGCCTCTCCCAATTCCAAAACTTACATGTTGATATGTAAAGCTACTTATTGGCTGTAGTCACATTAGAGGAGCAATAAGCAGCTTTACATATCAACATGTAAGTTTTGGAAAATGTTATGAAGTTATGAATTAGTTTTGGATATGTAAAGCTGCTTATTGCTCTTCTAATGTGACTAGAGCCAATAAGCAGCTTTACATAATGTGACTCACCCAAACAGTCACAACTTATAGCCATTCTTGCGGACTTCTATTTTACCTGTGATATAATGATATATTTATAACTATTAGATATATACCGCTATAGAACGTAATGCACACTTATCTCCTGAATCTTATAAAGTTCCTTCATAATTAATAATTGTTTGGCTACTATTTCATAACACGTCTACAGAGACAGAACATATTTGTTACACTGGATAATGTTACCTATGCTGCCATCTCTGGAAACAAGCTCAAACTCCAAGAGATTCATCCGCCCTCTGTCCTTTCATCCCGATGGTACAATAACTGTAACCTTACGAAATTCTTCAAATCTCGAAACCTACACCATATCCATCCTAAAAAATCCCGTAAAGTTATAATTCAATACTATTTATGAAACAGTTAATTCCATTCGAAATTAGGTAAACTTGAAGTCCAAGACGTTTGGGTTTCTAACACACCCGAAACATGAAATCAAAACCGCTTTAAGAAATTCGTAGACCTGATGTAAATTGCATTGCTATTACGCTATTATTCACCTTATTTTCTCTCTCTTACTCACACGTAAATGTTATTGTATTACAATTATTCAACTATTCTTCATCATGTTCTCTCTGTCTCGACATATATTATTGTGACATAGTAGGGACATGCGCGTAAGTCCTTACTATTTCCCTACCATCAAAGCTTCAATAGAAACATTTACCACGTTGACACATTAATGTTTTACCAAAGAGCTCAAAATTAAGAAAAAAGACTGAACTTCTTACCCCAGTTAATATGAAGGTTAGTCTAGAATAGTGAACTCGGTTGTGGCACTTATTGCTGAAAGAGGCAAGGTATATTTATCGGACATGTAATAAATGATCTTGATAATTTCCTAGCAAAGGTTATATTTATGGGACACTGTCTGTTTTGCTATGCGCTAAGTAGTTACAGAAGCCGTTGGAAGCGATTACATGGAAACAAACTATTACACCAGTAAGTTTCTTATTATATACCTACGTCATACATCATGACCAGGTGCGTATGGAGGATATGACTAAATTTAAGCGAGAATGTGTGTTGTATCGAGAATCAGGTAGATACATAAACTGTTTGAAACCATTAAATGGAAGTGAAATATTACATTAGTAAGCTTCTTAATATGAAGCTACATTATATTTTACGTTCCAGGTCGTTTGAAGGATGTGGCTAAATTTATGAGACTCTGAATTTTACCGTCATTTGGTAGTTACAGAAACTGTCGGAAGCCATTAGATGGAAACAAAATATTACATCAGTAAGTGTCTCATTATGTAGCTAGGTTATATTTCACGATCCGGTGCGTATGGAGGATGTGGCTAAGCTTATGCGAGACTGCCTGTTGTTCCAGAAATTAGGCAGTTATAGAAACTGTCGGAAGCAAAATATTTCAACAGTAAGTTTCTATTATGTAGCTACGTTATATTTCACTATCCGTTGCGTATGGAGGATGAGGCTAAGCTTATGAGAGACTCGCTGTTGTGCCAGAAATGAGGTACTTAGAGAAACTGTTGGAGGACATTGGATGGATACAAAATATTACATCAGTAAGTGTCTTATTATGTACCTACGTTATATTTCACGATCCGGTGCTTATGGAGGATGTGGATAAGCTTATGAGAGACTCTCTCTTGTGCCAGAAATGAGGTAGTTAAAGAAACTGTTGGAAGACATTAGATGGATACAAAATATTAAATCATTAAGTGTCTTAAGTACTTACGTTATATTACACGATCCAATGCGTGCGGAGGATGTGGCTAAGCTTATGAGAGACTGTCTGTTGTGCCAGGAATTAGGTAGTTGTAGAAACTGTCGGAAGACATTAGATGGAAACAAAATATTACATCAGTAAGTGTCGTATTATGTAGCTACCTTATATTTCACAATCCGGTGTGTACGGAGGATGCTGCTAAGCTTATGAGAGACTCTCTTTTCTGCCAGAAATTAGGTAGTTACAGAAACTCTTGGAGGACATTCGATGGATACAAACATTATATCAGTAAGTGTCTTATTATGTACCTACGTTATATTTAACACCACTATCACAGACAAACGTAGGGAACAATAAATGTGATGTACCAAATTTCCTAGTTGGGCTCAAGAACTTTGTTCTAGCGTCGAAACAACGAATGGAAGTCCTTTTCGTGTGATGTCTGTCAATAATTTACAGTTTCTAATTTAGCATCTTTTATACTGGTCGCCAAAGTAGAATGTGATTGGCAGTTAGTAAGCACGTGGGAAAGCGCTGTAAATAAACAGGAGGGGATTTGTACGTCATAACGGTTGTCATAGTAACCGTTAGAACGTCATATTAGAGTCGAGACGTTTCCATGACAACGTTAGACGCTATACCTTGGTTGCCGATATCCTAACATTTGTGTAGAATGACCTGCGGGCGGGCGAGCTACGCAAACGGTGCAGTAAACACAATACCTTGGCTTTTGTTTCTCTTCTGATAACGCTGCGTAAACGGAATTCCCTCACGTATGCAACAGTTAGAGATCCTGTACTGGCAAGTTACTTTGCATTTTATTTGTGGCAATTTCCTTGGTTTACGTGTGCCTGAGTCCGTGTATCTGTGCGCATGTTGTGATCATTTGCAATTGTGTTTAATGAATGTTTAGTTATATCTAAATATAGTGACAAGCGAAAACCTGAACGTACTCGGGAACCAAATAAAACTATATTTGGTAAAGGTATTCCAATTAAAGGACATACACGGGAAATAATATTCTCTGTGAGAAAATACTTCGATGAGGAGAAATTGAAAGAGTAGTCTAGGTCCTTGATAAGACTTCGCGTGCTGTAGGTATCAGTAAGCGCATTAAGGCTAAGATTGGGAAAGAAAAGCATTTTCAAGAGGAAAGTTAGACATTGGGTTATAAATAGGAAACTCCCGGAAAAAATTGTGTAAGCGGCATTTTCCCACTTCAATAAGCATCAAAATGTCACTGGTATGCCTCTTTTGTTAGGATGATCTTTATATTGATGTGTTCTTGCATTTTCTAGCGTTTACTTATAGATCCACGACTGTACTGTTGTCTTTGTGTACAGTATAATAAATAATAATAACAACATTAATAAATAGTAATAAAATAACCATTGCAGTCGCAACAGAATCACCCTCGCACGGGTAATTCTATCGCACTCTCCACGTGGTAGGAATAAGCGGCAACGTTGCCTCTTTCTCCGTACGAAATGTCAATCACTTTCTAGATTGACGACCAGTATAACTGGAATAAGACAATAGAGGTCACTGGGTTTGTGCGCAGTAGCGCTGCACTCGAGGCTAACGAAGGAGACAGGCTATGGTGCGTTTGAATCAGCTGATAACAGTAGTCCTAACCTGTGCAGTATAGGCATTGGGCGGTATGTCGTTCGTGTGGTCTGTGTGATATTAAGTTTGTTTTACTTTGTTAACTAGTGAAATGAATAATATTTAGTGGTTCAGGTTAGTGAAAAGGTGTTACATTATCATGTGGTTAACACATATTCCAGTTTGTTCGTAAATATTATGTATTTAGTAGTGTTTTCAAGTAGGCTGAAGTTAACCTCTGGGAACGTTCTATTTTGGATAGTATTATGACACAAATTGAAAATGGTGAAATATTACCCACAGTTAGAGATAAAATAGAATCTGCTATCCAGCTGCTACAGTCTCTACCAAACCATGATGAGAATTAGCATATGAAGTTTATTGTTGAGCAATTAAATCCGTCACAGACTCCAAAGAATAACAGGTGTTATAGCAACAAATACATGATTCTTGCTTCCACTCTGTATGTCCATTCATCATCCGCCTACAATGCACTAAGAAAATGCGATATGTTGATTTTGCCATACCTACGTACACTGCAGAAACTAATTTAGTTTTATGAATTGTCCTTGGAAAGTAGTTCTTACTTGGAAAATAGATTTAAACGTTTAAAAAGTCATGAACACTTAGTATCTCTCGTGATGGATGAAATATATATTCAGCCACAACTGTCATTTAAAGGAGATGCGATTTATAGCAGTAGTGCAACTGATGCTCAGAAATGTGCAAAAACTGTGCAAGTCTTCATGATATCCTCACTACTTTCTAAATATGTTGATGTTATTAGTTTAACTGCAGACAGTAATATTATGAACAGAAAAGCATATGAACTTATGACCCCAAATAAAATTTTGCAGCCTAGCATTACTCACCCACTAGACTCATCAAGAAGACGTTTCTTTATATTTGACACCGTCCACATTTTAAAATGCATCAGAAATAATTGGGAGGCCAAAAGAAATGCAAATAAGGCTTTATATTTTCCTGATTTCAAACATTACTCCAATACACTTTCAGCTCAATACAGGCACTTAGAGTTGATGTATGAAAATGAAAAGAAAAACCTATTTAAGTATGAGCTCACACTTACCGCCAAAGTGTTATACCCATCGTCAATTCAGAAGTAGAATGTTAGCTTGGCATTGAAAATTTTCAATGACAATAACATTGTGGCCTTGAAACATGTCACAAAAGATCTTGGTGTTTCTGAAGATATTGATGATACTGCAAATTTCTTAAATACCATTCTTAACTGGTGGAAAATAGTTAATGTTAAAAGCTTGTTCGAAGGGAAACGATTCAATGATGATCCATACAGAGAGGCCATTAAAAGCCAAAGAGATATGCAATTTGAATTTCTAAGTAAAATGTGTCATTAGCTAAAAATTTGGAGGGTGTCTGTTCCATCAGTAAATGCTTTAACTCCGCAGACATTTCAGTCCCTGATTACCACGCTGGAATCTTTCCTGGAAATCATTCCATATCTATTTGAGAAATACAACATTGATTACATTTTGCTAAGAAAACTTCAGAGTAATAATTTGGAGGGTCGTTTTGGATCATACAGGCAGCTAAGTGGTGCAAATTACTATATAACTTACATACAGGTATTGGAAAATGAAAGGAAATTGAGATTTAAAAACACTGTGTTGTTTGCTGCTCATAATGGTAGTGTAAATTTGATAGAACTGTTACCTACCCAAAAAAATTATGATAATGATATTGACCTGAATGGTTTTTCTCATATTCTGGATGAAGAGTTTGAAATGCAAGTAATTCCTAATGATACAGTGCCAATACTGACATATTTGGGGGGATTTGGATCTAGACAAGTGCTACGTAAATCTAAGTGTAACATATGCAGTTCATGGCTCCAATTAAATAAACAAGTGGAAGTCGATTCTTCATATGACTTTGTAAAGGACTTGGACAGAGGAAAATTAACATTACCCACAGACAAAGTAGTATTCACTGTTGGTTTGGCATGGCATACATTGTCATTATTAGCAAGAGACTCTCAAAATTTCTTAAACTCTGGGAAACAGCTCTCTGTAGCTCAGAAAATTTGTAAAATTAAACTTCTGAGATCAGATGTACAGAATACTGGTACTCAATGTAAATGTTTACATAAGAAGACCCTAGTTGAGAAACTGGATAGTGTTGCTCTTTGTATTAACAAAATATTGATTAGTAATTTTGTTAAAATGACCAATGAGAAATCTTGTGATTCAGACACTACAAGAAAAGAAAAAAAAACTGAAAACATAAATTTTGGTATTATTTGTGATCATAAGACTTCTTCCATTAACTGTTTTGATGGATTAACTTACATTCTGTACTTTGTATATACTCAGTGTATATATCAGTGTTAAACCTGTGGATATATCACTAATATCTGTAAAAATAATTATGCTAAAGTATGGAGTTTGGCAGAATACAAGGATCATCACATACGTTAGGTACGTATAAATATAATAATTATGATGATGATGATGATGATGATGATGATGATGATGATGATGATGATGATGATGATGATGATGATGATGATGATGATGATGATGATGATGATGATGATGATGATGATGATGATGATGATGATGATGATGATGATGATGATGATGATGATGATGATGATGATGATGATGATGATGATGATGATGATGATGATGATGAAGATGAAGATGATGATGATGATGATGATGATGATGATGATGATGATGATGATGATGATGATGATGATGATGATGATGATGATGATGATGATGATGATGATGATGATGATGATGATGATGATGATGATGATGATGATGATGATGATGATGATGATGATGATGATGATGATGATGACGAAGATGATGATATTTATTGTCAATAGATTGTTTGTTACAATTTCTGACATAGTCAATTTTTCATCATTAATACTAATTGTACATAGTCAATTCTACAATATTAGAATCTAATTTACAGAAACTAATTTACATGTCAATTACAGCATTAGAAACTAATTCTACACATGATCCCTTAATCAGCTTAATGAATTTATCACTTTCAAGTATAATTAAAGCTACAATGTCATAATTCATTTAAGTTATATAAATATTTCTTTATGAGGAAAGCCTTTAACTTCCATTTAAACTGCTGTTTTGAGATGCTAGCTATTGATTTAATATCAGATGGCAGTTTATTGTAAAGCTTAATTCCCAGTATATGTACATCCTTTTGAGAGACAGTTTTAATTACACTATCTCTATAGTAATTCATATTAGTTCTGGTGTTATGTTCATGTACCTGACTGTTTTTAACTGGATTACACTTGTCCACAATAAACATTATAGCTGTATAAGCATACAGAGAGTAGATGGTGATTATTTTTTTTATTTATAAAGGTATCCCTGCAAGATTCTCTTGCTTTTAGATTATACATGACCCTAACACACCTTTTTTGGTAAATAAGCAGTTTAGCCATGTGTGTTTTGGCTGCTGAACCCCATATTTCTATTCCATAGATTAGATATGGATAGATACATCCATAGTATATTAATTTTAGGATGTTTGTATTGTTGTAATTGCTAAAATATCTTAAGAGATATGATTTACTAATTTTTCCGCATATGTTTTCAATATGATTAGCCCAAGTTAGTCGATTATCTAACACAATACCCAAAAATTTATGTGTTTTCACTTCTGACACAATGTCACTCTGTACTTTTAGATTTATATTACCATCATATTTTTTTTTAGCAAGTTGAAGTGCATCATATTGGTCTTTTACATATTACATTGTAGTTTGACAGATTGAAAATAGTTCAGCAATTCAAATGTAGTGTTGTCTAGAGTGATGTTCAGCCCTTCTATTGATTTATTCCAGCATATGGCTGTTGTATCATCTGCATAGGTTACAACAGTAGCCTTTGATGGGATTTTTATGTCATTAATATAAAAAATAAATAAAAATGGACCCAATACAGAGCCTTGTGGTACACCAAATTTAACAGTATCCAATTCTGATTTTACCTTCTTTATGTATTTCCCCTTTTTTATGTGCTATCTCTGTTAAATGTTTTCTGCCCACCAGGTAGGAGTGAATTAGATCAATGGGAAGGCTCCTTATGCCATAGCTCTCAAGTTTGATAATTAAAATATGATGGTCCATATAGTGGTGTAACTGCATATAACTCTCATTTGTTTATTTAATTACCTCACCTTTTTTCTAGGTATTATCCTAACATTTTACATTCATAGTTCCTGATTCAATAAAAAATTAAACTGAAATTATTGTGCGAGAAATATAAGTAATTTTTTGGGGGAAAAAGTGATTCAAAATGTCATCTGGAAACTTTATTTGAAGGTGAGCGATATACTGTATCTTATCATTTATACATTATTTATTTATTCTTTAAAGTATCATGTTTATAGATCTAAAAAGTATAATAACATAAGTGTTATATATTATAAATACTTAAGTAATTATAAGAATCGTAATATAGCTTAGTAGTACGAGCATACCAAAAATCAGTTCGGAGACATAAAATCCCTTCTAGTATAATATTGCTTATATAATTATGTTAATTAAAGTATAATTGTCTAGAGTGATGAACATATGTGAAATACTGTTTATTCATGATCATTCAGTTCACTAACAAAATAATGTAACTTCTGCGCTACGCTGTCCACTCTCTCAGACTACCTGTGTGACGTCACATGAAAGTTTCCCTGTCGTGCCGAAGCCGGTCTCTTTCGTTAGCCACGGCTGCACTGCAGTGACGTCAGCGGGCACCCAACTCTAGGTGAGATCCGAGCATTTTTTGTATTAATTAATAACAGCCTACCCCATTACATAATTTGGATAGTTATATACTAATTATGTTACAGTGCGTTTTAACATTATTGGTATACATTGGCTATTTAGTGATAAATTAACATATTACTAATTCTTTTATAATCTATCAATGGGAATAGTTTTTCTTAGAAAGTGCACAAATTCTTTTGGATAATATTTCACTAATTTTGCTTTGTTTTCAGTCCACTTTCCCTGTTGCTTCATTTGACTCTGTGGTAACGTTTTCCTTTCTTCTTCCACTCTCGAACACTCAAGCAGTAGGTGATCCACAGTTTGTTCATGGGTTCACATCCGCAGTTCGGACTGTTCGTTATGTGGAAGCGGTAAAAGTATGACCGGATTCTACCATGTCCATTTAGAAATGTTATGACAATTCCTGACAATGGAATAAAGGTGTTTAATCTGTCCTTTACCCTAGGAAAAAATGATGTAGTTATTTTTCCCTTCTCTGTTTTCTGCCATTAATTTTCCCACAGTTCTGTTTCTTTCTCAAGTTTACTTCATTCTACTCTTAGTGGTATTTTCTGGAGTGAATCATTTTGCAGTACTTTTGGTAAAGACATCTGCCTGTTCATTTCCTCTATTATCCACATTAGCTTTCACCCATGTGTGGGGTAGTGGCCAATCTTTGTTTGCTAAAATTTTATTTTATTTTCTGATTTCTTCTATTAAATTTGTATGGATTTTAAAATTATTTGGGGAGTCAAGTGTCATCTGGCTATCAATGTGTATTGCAGCTTCTTTCTCACTTTTCTTTAAGTTCTTATAAGATGATATATTCAGCCTGGTTATTCGTAAATTTGTTATCTAGTCTATATCTCAGTTCCATTGGCGGTTCAATGATGAAGAATATAGCAACCCCTGAGCCGACCCCATCATTTACTTTATTGCTATCTGTATAAATATTTATTGGGTAGTTCTTGCCATGCTCTTTTGATTTAATCTTCATCACTTTTCCGGGATGTGGCCATCTTGTATAATTTAGATCATGATCAATATCGGATTCTTCTCCCTTGCGAATGTTGTAGGACCGACAGTTTTCTTAATTCTATGTCAATTGCAACATCCCTAGTTAGTATACATAGCGCTTCATTAGAAACTGTAGTGAAGGCTTTTGCAATCTTTATATCTGAGATGCCCAGAGCTAACCGCGTAAGGGGAAGGTGTTTTTACCTCCACCCGCAGTTCGCGCAGCCTTTATTGATAGCAGTCACAGACTTCGCTAACGTTGCTCTTAACAGTGGCGGTGACTTCAGTTACTTATACTGTTTTTGGTGTAAATAATGTTACCCAATCGTCGAACTTACGATCAGCCGGCAGAAGAGATGGCCAATAGAGGGGGGACAGATGGCATCGAGCCAACGCCTACACCAATCTGTTAGCGCCTGCGGAGGCGTGACAGGGTGGAGAGAGGGAAAGCCACTGGGGTGGTTAAATCTTCGTTTCCCCCTCCTCCTACCGCCTGAAAGAACGCGAAGTCTCTGGTACAACCATTCCTCTCCATGGTATAGAATTCTCTGGAACCGGCTAGCCGCGTATAGATAGAAGCTGGTGTGCCAAGCTTCAGTCAGTGTCGAGAAAGTCAGTCTTGAGCTATTTCAGTGTTTTAAGGCAAGGCGAGTAGCGAGTGTAGTGTGGACGTGCGTCCGGTGAACTGGTGAATTGTGATTGTGAGTGTCACGTAATTGTGTGTGTTACGTAATTGTCTGTGGTATGTGATTCTGCTGTTATCTGAGCTGTATAAGTGTAATTAGGCGGAAATAAAGAACATTTGAACTTGTGCAACTTGGACTTTTAATTTCACGAACCCACAAAGTCACAATAATATCAACAACATCTCCGGAACGCCGTTTTTGTCACTCACTCCCTTGACGCAATTTATTTTTAACCAGATCGTCAACGTTTTCCTCCAGATACGAACAACATAGTCTTAAAAGATGGACCAAAAGATCGTGTGATATCTTACTAGGATACTGACTTTTTATGTGATTCATTTTGAAAACATCTGCTCACAAATATATGTAGAACCAAATATTGACATTAACTTTGTAGCAAATGTTCGCAACCTGGGAAATGTTTCATTGGGAAGAGATTTACATAAGTTGTATCCTTTTTCCTGAGAATATTTCAAGGCTGTTAAATTCTGCAAAGCAATTAATTCCATTTGCAGTGCGTGAGGAGCATCTTTGCAGGCAAAATTAAATGGATTATGAGAAAGACCGATTTCCCCCTGTATAGTTTTCAGCTCTCGAAATTTGGACTCGAAAGTGTCATACAGCTCCTTCAGAATTGTTACATATTTTCCTAATGGATTGACATTTATGGTAAAACTTGATTCCAAGGACTAAAAATGACATAAGTAACCAATTTTTATTTGGCCTTGCCATAGGTTCAATTGTGCCATAAATTTATTAACTGCGTCAACTAAAGTAATTATACTTTTATTTTTCCACTGGCAGCTCGTGTTTTGGATATCAGGATGGTGAAATAGATCGGTTGCAGAAGCAGCATCACACAGCTATTCTTCTTCAGTTAGTTCCGGAACTCGATGGCCGTACATTAATTATAAATAGTGTGAATTAGGAAAACAAGTTATTCGTACGACACATTATAATGGATACATAAATAATTTACGTTGTCATACTTCTTTGTTCAGAAAACTGTTTATCTCATTTGTTAGCTGGAAGAAACGCCTAATCAGAGCACCCCGACTTAGCCACCTGACATGAAAATAATATGGCAATTGTCATAATACGATCCTAGCTCTTCTAGAAACTCCTTCAATTCTCTATGACGAAGGGAACTTCATTTCATAAAGTTCACGCAGTTCAGCACAACAGTAATGACATTATTTAAGGCAGTTTATTTTGCACATAACCCTATGAATTATGCAGTGTACGGACAAAAAATTCGGGATCACATCCATATTACTTAAGAAGGTCCTTAGTCTGCCGATGAAACCATTTTCTCCCCCTCTCATTGATGGGGCCCCATCGGTCGCAACACTAACTAGTTTGGCGCAAGGGAGTTCCAAGCAAGTTCCAACAATATCTCGCACAGCATTGAAAATATCTTCACCACAAGTATGTGTTTTAAGGGAAACTACATTTAGAAGCTCTTCAATAACACTGAATTCGGCACCAAACTCCCTCAAAATCATAGCCAGTTGAGCTTCATCAGTTCTGTCCATACTTTCATCCAACGCTACTGAAAATAAAGTTAAAGATTGTGTTTTTTCCTGTAACTGTCGCTCAATATCACTCCCCAATTCTTCCACGCATCTTGTCATGGTATTTCGAGATAAGCTCATTGATTTAAAAGTACCTATTATATTGGGATACACTTCTTCGGCTGTAATAATTAAACAACCTTTTATGAGCTCCCCTTCATTAACAGCCTTCATATTCTTTGCAATATGTTCAGAAATTATGTAAGAAATTTTAACGACATTTTTATAATGAGGACCTTCAGGAATCGCCGCTTTCATATTTTGTAATTTTTGCAGTCTTGCAGCACCTGCAAATGAAATGTATCAATTACACAATCAATACACAGTTTAGCTAATATGAATTGAAATCATAAATTGAAATTATGCATGAAAATGCTTACCTGATAGAACGTGTTTACCATAATCATAATGATGTTTATCAAAGTGTCGTTTTATGTTAATTCGGCTAACCCACGGTAAGTGATGTTTACAAATCGAACATCTCACCATGTTTTCCTCTTCAAAAAAAAAAGTCTTCCTCCCTTCGTTGTGGAATGCTAGACGTTGGCTGCCATTGCGAGAACCGTAACTGACTGAGTGGAGGGGAAATGGGTCTTGTACGGCACAAACACAAAATTTAGGGGTTAGGGTGAAACGACAGCCTGGCGTCATTAGCTCATAAGAACGCCGTTTGGGCACCTTATTTATATATATTAATCAGTTGTTGTCCTCTCTGAAGTTTTAATTTACTGCTTCTTTTATTTAAGGCTTCATTTCACATTGGAATCGCGTAAGCAAGGAGAGGCAGTACTGCTCCCTTATAGATAGTGTGCAAAACCTCATGATTTAGCCCCCAACTTCAACATGCTGATCGTGATGAACCATGTATTAATGTTATACAGTTTTGTGATATTTTCTCAACATGTTGATTAAAGTTAAATTTAAAATTTAGTGTTATGCCTAAATATTTTATGGAGTTTACTTGTTGTAACATCCTAACACAGAAATGTGCATTATAGTGAAACTTAGCGAGTTTAACGGTTTTTTAATTATAAAACTGGATGTTTTGGTTAACTGGAATTTTCATTACCAACAATGGCCTGGAGTGCAATCACTGGCTTCAGCAACCACAACAGAACTGATCAGTTATTAGGAATTTTATTTCATAGACTTTCAAAAGACGAGAAGTTCCAGGAATGATATATATATTTGCGGGAAAGCTGATCTGTTGCTCATGTTTCCTCGGTCCATTTTGATGAAACGGATTACGAACATGATCTAAGAGCCGAATTGCTGTAACTGAATTGGGTTACGGTACGGAGGGAATTCGGTACTGTGACCGGCCGTGATCTATTGGCCTATGCCCCCAGTGGGGCATCCCCGGGAGGAAGGATGAGACTAGAGGAGACAGGGGGCGGCCGAATCAACGAGCCACGACAGTGCAAAGAGCAGGGTTCCTGCACTTTACCAGTTGGAAACTCCCCGGCAGGCCAGCACAACCGGCAGCTCACCCTAATGTGGTCCGGAAACGACCCCACCAGACTGGTGGCCGTCCTATCGGAGGAGGAAGTTTTATTCAGAACATGTCAACTTGCCATGTACCACCGATACTTCTACTCTGAAAGGGACCACCAGGGGAGAGATGATGTGAAATTATAATGGAGATGAAATGGAGGGACTACCCAGCTTGCGGTACTAACTGAGTCCCAAAGGACAGTTAAAAACCTCTACCATATCCTAATATACTATTAAGAAAAACTATGTCCTCAAGTTCGGTAGATAAATAAAAAACAGAGTGCAGAAAAGGGGAATGAAGCAACCACATGACTCCCTCTCAGCATCCAATTATCTTGAAGTTGAGGCTCCAGTTGATATACAAGATGGTAGTAATGACCAAAATGCTACTATTCCGTTAACAGTTAGCGAAAATAAATTCAAAGTATACTCACAACATGAAAAGGCTTAAGAAAGAGAATTATTCAACTATGCAGCAAAATGAAGCCCCTATGAATAAACCTGGTGCAATGAAGACCGAAAATGTTCAGTTAAAATTGAACTTAGGGCAATTTTGGGACTAATTTTTCTTCGCCCCAGTAACAACAAATGCTTTTAGAAAGTATAGCAATTGGAGTTCGGGTAATATATCAAAGATCATGACGTTAAGATGCATTTCTCAGAAGGCTTTGTCAGATGCTCCGAGATGTTTTGAAGGACCTGCTTCCTTGTGAGACAGTAAAACGTCGCCTTAGGAAATTTTCTGTTTCTGCCAGCTTCGTGGCTTTATGTGTATTTTGAAATATCGGGTAGATACTTTTTCAAAAAGATGTAGTGCTTGCTTTTAATGAGTTGGAGGTTAAATCTGGTATGTGTTGCGGCACTATAGAAGATATAGTTCGTATAAATGACAGTAATTCGTAGTTTGTTGGGGAAATGGAAACACCCAATAAATAAGTATTATCAGTTCGATTAAGCGGTGACACCTATTATTCAGTGTAATTGAGGGTACTCTGGTCCGCGATTACGAGTTTTTGTTTTTAATATGGGAGGATAAAATATAAAACTAATGACCGATTTGGGAATAACTAGCGCTTTTTCCCACAATAAACATCCATTTTATGACAAAACAGTAGGATTTAGTCCTTCTATGATGCTCCTAATGCTCATAAGTGTCTAAGGAATCATTTACTCGACCAAGGAACTCAGTTTGTGAATGGGAGTCAGGCAAGAAATACATCTGTAGAACTGATTGAGCTACAGAATGTTTGTGACTTAAAATTTGGACATAAACCTACCAACAGCAACAGAAAGCCAAAATGTTAGGAAAGCTGCGGAATCACTGTCAAATAGTGTCTACTGCTATATTATACCTTTTGGCTGACAATGAGCATGTGTCAGAATTTATATAGACTGTCAACAACGTATTCGATGAATGGAATTCAAAATTTAAATTTCCTCCTACAAATAAGATAAAAATTGCGTATGGCAACAATTTGCAAGAGTAAAATGAAGCTTTAAATAAACTTAATAATATGTGCAAACCTATGCGTATAACTAGGAAATCTAAAGTGCTGCCATTTCAATTATATTTCTTGTTTCAATTCGCTGCCTTCAAGAAATATACGGCGATTTAAAAGCTGAAGGAAACTCTTTGCAGTAGCTTCAAGATGTAATCAAGATATACTGGAGTCTCAAATCAAAGGCCTACGTAAATTTTGTGATCACTGATCACCCTTTACCTGTTTCAGTCTCCCTAAGAATCTTACTTTTTTTCCTCGCAAAAATCGATGGAAAGGGTGCAGTTATGGGTTAAGCGAAAAGGTTAAATTGGCAAGCACATTTAGGAATTCTGTGTGGAAAAAAAACAACAATTAAAGATACTATTTCTTTCTGCAAATATGTAGAAAGGAAATCTGACAAAGTGAACCTAATATTTGTACTTCGTAAACAGATTCAAGAACGGAAGGCATGAATAATTAATGATGATCCAGTGTCAAAGGCGTTCCTTTCAACAGAAACAAGCATCATGTTATTTATTAATTGATTCCTGCGAAATTTCTACAGAAACGTACAAAGCATTAGAATATTGTGATATACCTATTTAATCTGCTTTTAATAAAGAGCAAAACCAATTTACTGAAGGTCGGATGTATACAATTAGTGATTTTGTGCATATAACTTATGTTGGAAGAAAGAGCAAACATTTTCATGTAGCTCAAATAACAGACATGGATGCACACAATGGTACGTGTGTATATATCTATGTTATAGCCTTTATGTTTTCACTCAAAATACCATCGGTAAATAAGAACTAATATAACAATCGTAGCGCTGAAATGAAACAGTTTATAACCTGTAAGTAACCGGTTTCTATTTCGTTTTGTCTAATACGTGTTTAAGCGTTAATGAGATATAAGTAGTCTAGTTTTAATGACTAACGAATATTTTTCATTAGAATAAATTTCTAATTCACGGTAAAGCTTGAAATTCCACCACGTAATTCCGTTGCGTTTATTAATTACTCCCTCCGTCACATAATAATTGTAAGGTCCACCGAAATAGCATTACACAAATACTGACAAGGGAATGTTTTGGATTTACATGCGTGCACAGTTGTGCAGCACTTACTTCAGTGAACACGCTTGTGAAGAGTACTCACGCAACCTTATCAGGATGATCAACAAACACCGTCAAGACAATTACCAACAGGGGGCATTAATTTTCATAACTCTGGTGTGGCGCTGTATGCAGTCCGGTGAAGCAAAGCACACTGGAAATCGTTAGTCGAGCACAACCCTACAGTGCGTAGTCTGTAAATAGTAGTAACAGTAGGTAATGACAAGCTGAATAACGTCTTTCTCACTTTGCAGTCCTGTCTTATTCAAGTAATGAAATTGCATGTTGGGAAAGGTTACAAGATTGCTCATATACATGAGGCACACTTATTCACAACGTACTGCCATTTCTCTTGGAGTATCCTCGAAACATTTACAACGAGGCTTCAGCAGCACTGCAGAAGTATTGGTTTGTCTCATAAATTCGTTCGATTCTTGTTACGTGTTTACAATAAAGAACGCCTGCACTGTATGCCCGCATCACAACTACGGCAACGAAGTTGCCTAATTATGTAGGGGTAATCTGTTTACATACGCAAGGTCATCGAAAGTAAACAAGGCAATGAACTTTTCAAAACAAACTTTATTTTGTGCAGTATGCAGCATTATTATCAATAACATATCTCCATTTCTCAGGAAGCTTACCAATTCCATTTTTCCAAAATCTTGCAGTTTTCTGTTTGACGAACTCTTCTACGGTGAGTCTGCAATCCTCCAAGGAAGTAAGGCGTTTGCCACTAATGAAGTTTTGCAGGGATCGGAATAAATGATAGTCGGATGGGGCAATATCTGGAGAATAAGGCGGGTGAGGTAACACATCCCAGTCGAAATCTCGTAATTTGTGACGAGTTACCATATAAGTGTGTGGTTTGGCATTCTGCTGATGAAACACGACTCCACCATTAGATGCTAATTCTGGCCTTTTCTTTCTAGGGCAACCTTCAGACGATCCAACTAACAGTATTTCTCTGAATTGATGGTCTCCCCAGGAGGAAGAAACTCGTAATAAATAATTTCTTTCCAGTCCCACCAAATGCACAGCATAATCTTCTCAGGATGAAGCCCTGGTTTATGAATTGAGAGTGATGGTTCCCCTTTCTTACGCCATGACTTTCTCTTTCGGATGTTGTTGTACACAATCCACTTTTTGTCTCTTGAAACCAGTTGCTTCAGAAAAGGGGCAGTTTCATTGCGTCTTATCAATGCGTCACAGATGGAAACGCACTTAACTAAATTTTGTTCACTCAGTTCGTGCGGAACCCATACATCCCGAAGATTTACGTAACCAAGTTTCTTTAGGTGCCTGGCTACAGTTGCATGAGATAAGTTTAGCTCCTGACCTACCTCCCTAGTTGTTATTCTGGGGTTGTTCGTAATCATGTCCTTTATACTTTCCTCATCTGTAACCACAGGTAGTCCAGAACGAGGTTTGTCTTTCATAGAGAAGTTCTCAGCTCGAAATCGAGTAAACCATTTTTGACATGCCCGCTTCGTCACTGCATCTTCTCCGTAAACAGCACAAATTTTCCGTTGAGTTTGTGAGGCTGTTTTACCTTTACGGTAATAAAACAGCATTAAATGTCGTAAATGTTCCTTCTTGCCTTCCATATTAACATTCACAAGTTACAACTCCACACTGTTGCATCCACAAACTCGTACTGGAGTTTGTTTACTAATTCTTACATAAGTTGACCTATTTACCTTTGGCCGTGAGGTCGCTGTGGTTTGTGTTCATAGCATTATTTTCAGTTATTGTATTTGTAAACAAACCCCATATTGTTAGGCAACTTCTTTGACGTAAAAGTAATGGGGGATTGCAGTGTTCTCAGGTGTTCTTAGTCGTAAATACGTAACAAGAATCGAACGAATTTATGAGACAACCCGATAGATCTGTCGGGGCAAGATAAACTGTTGGATTGACAGCCTTCCCAAACTGACACACAGTCTACAGTATGGTAGGAGTGAAGTACAGATGTATTTTTTTTTATCTTGAAAAGTGCAGAACGGTGCGCAGTGGTATCTGGACGAGTCCACCTCAGAACGGTTGCAACTGGAGGGGAGGGCACGTCAGTTGCGTATCAGTTACGAGCAAGTAAACACGTGCAGAGCTACTGAGTAACACTACAGCTTGTTTCAAAATGTGCTTGTCTCCTGGTTCCAAGAGAGCATTTATAAATGACGCCTCCTAGCAGCACATAAGGAAATTAAGTGCTACATTTAAAAACACGAGAAGAAATAACCAATATCCATAGATTTATGAAAAAGGAACAATGGTCTGGGTCAGCTATAAAAATCTGGGGAAGGATATCTGAGGCAACAGTTGTGTCTGAAAGCAGTTTAGGAGAGTTATTAAGGAAAGAAAAGCCATTGGTGCTAGTGCAACAACATCCTTCTCTATGCCCATGTAAACAAAGATTAAGAACATGCACAAAATCTAATTTGGATGTTTTAATTCAGAAGTAGTTAGGCGAACTGTGACTAATTTTTAAAACACAGGAAAACAAAGACCAACTTTGAAGAAGGTGCTTATGAAGCTTAAAAATTCTACTGACTTCCATGGCAGTGTCTGAACATTAAGAAGAGTTCTTTTGAAGCTAGGATTATTTGAAAAAGGAACACTAAGCGTGACAGACAAATTTTAATCGAACATCGCACCATACGTGCAAAAAGGCTTAAGTATTTACGAAATATTCGGAGATATCGAAGTGAAGTTTATATGGTTTATATGGATGAAACTTATATAAATACAGCACATACTGGACCATATGCCTGGAGTGAAATTCGTTATAGGGACTCTGCAGCGATATTGAAAGGCCGACAGTTGTTCATCATGCCTGCTGGAGGACAACAGGGTTTTCTTCCAAATGCCAATGTACTATTTAAGATCCAACAAAAGCGTAGAGATTACTACCATAGTAAGAATTACAACTTAGTTTATAAGAGCTGCAAAACTGGCTTCGAGAATGAAATTTGTTTTTAGACACCTTATGCACTGCCCTCCCCTCTCGTAATCTTACGCGTGTGACGCATTGTGGCGATAGGTGCACTATCCCCACCACAGTTGCTACCCATCCCTACCGCGCAGGATTCCTGTCAAGATAAAATAATACATCTGTACTCCATTTTTTTATTTCTTGTCATTTTGTACTGATCCTGGAGCAATAAATATACACTATGGTGGAGTGTTTTCAGTTTCTACTGATCCTGGATCAATAACATTGTGTGAAGCATTCCCTTGTTTCATTTGCATCTGACATATTCCTAACCACCATTGTCAGAATATGCGGATCAGAGAATTACTGTGGGACAGAATATATACGCCTTCCAGACAATTAAAATGAGACAAACGAGATACGCGTACCTGAAAAATATTGTGGGACGGAGGGAGTACTTAATTTTATCTAAATGGGAAGATGTAAATAATTTAGAATTTAATCCTATAAAACACGCCTTTCTTAGTTTAAAATATTGTGTAAATCAAGTTTCCCAATCCTTACAGTTCATATACTTTAAAAAGGGTTTTAAACTGTGGTTTATATACGATTGCCATTCTGGACATTCTGTCATAAATGTTAAAAAGCATTCTTTTTCTAAAATGGCTTAAATTAAGCTTATGTATATACTTCCAGAAGGGTCCACAGATCCGCTGCCAACACAAAAGGAATCATTTTATGTCAAAAGCAAGTTCATAAGATCTTTAAGGACATTGGTGGTAAAGGATAAAATACCTTTGTCATTGTGTCCCAAATGGAATGTACCATAATATTCATATACCATATTCGCAATACATTTTTGCCTAGAAATCATTTACAATATGGCAATAAGTATTCATTCTATTAATATGCGGAAATCGCATTAAGATTTTAGCTGTGCTCATTGAAGGAACGGAAAGGAAAATAAGAATCGCAAACTTTCAAGCATGTTTAACGTAATTAGGAAATGGCAAACCTGCAAACCTGCCTGTGTGGTGGCACCCCACACCATGATGCCAGGATCCTTTATGTCGTGGGCGAATGCACCCTGGACGAGTTCACTCCCAACTCTATGTCGTACGCATGTCGACCATAACTAGAGTATATAGTACAGACAAAACGTACTCTCTTCACTGAAAACAACAGAACGCAAATCTATTGTCCAATTACCTCTTACTCGACATCAGAGGAGACGTACATGATGTGCTGTGGTGTGAGAGGTACCTTAGCCAGAGGCACACGTGATTTGAGCCCTGCGGCAAGAAGACGGTTTCCAATAGTCCGTGCTGACACACCAGGTGCTACTTGTGCCCAGATCGTTGCCCTGGTTGCTGTTGGGGCACGCAGTGAAGTCCGTGTAATGCGTCGATACAGAAGTGCGTCTGTACTACGTGGTCGCTCAGGACCTGATCTACGGGCTCAGAACCTGGTCTGAAAACACCGATGCACCACCAGTACATTGTGCTTAACATTTGCAGCAGTTTGTCGAGAAGTCCATTCAGTTTCATGCAGGCCAACAATTCGACCCCATGTTCAAATGACTGTGACTGTGCACAAGAAGCACGTTCGCTTCATTGTGACATGGCTTCAGCGTACACTGTCTTTTGAAAGTGCTATTTCTCTGTGATGGTACCACAGTGATTGCCTACAACATGGGCACAGAAATCAGAGACACGCCATCAATTGTCTGCTGCCCGCCATACTACAATCACCAATTCTATAATCCCTCAGTATCCCATTGTACGTCCTTGTTTCAATGAAGACATTCCTGATAGGTGTTGCAGTTATTTTTCCTCCAGTTTAGATAGTTCGTAGGCAAAGCAGAAAAGAAGAATCCGATAAGATGGTTTGTAGGTGTCACATAAAAGCCCAACCTGGTAAAACAGCTCGTGCCGCCAAAAGTTATTTCGCACTAATGTCTATCCCGTACTTCAAAAGAGGTATGCATTCTTCGTGCTGTAAATGTTTATGTGCATGTTATAGTGTTCTATTCATTCAAAATTACACAAACCATTTATACATACATCGGAATAAAGAGCGCTTACCGTCTTATTCACTAGTCATGTAAATATCTTTAACAATTGCTATTAGTCGAACTGAATAGAACCATTTTTGAGAACATTAAAAACATGTTCACGTAAAGGGTAGTTAGTATCAATGTGCGAAGTTTCCTGATAATCTTCACTTAAAATGCCAATTTAATGTTTGACTCGAAATTGAAATTCCATGGTTCTACGATGTCAGTTTTGTGTTATACTGCTCACAGACAAACAGGCAGGCTTTAAAAAAGTTCATATTAAACTCGCGCGAATTTCTGTATTCTCAGCCTTTTTCTAATTTATGCCCTCCAACGTTAACTTATATCGGACGATGGATGAAATTAGTGAAATGATGCTCAAATGAGTCCAAGGTCCATAGAGCTTATAGTTACCCGACATTCGTCTTTCAGAATAAGTGAAAACCACGGAAAAGCGTTATCCAGGTAACCCAAATTGAACGAGATTCGAGCTCGGGACTTCTTGAACGTGAGGAAGACACGCTATAATCTACGCTACTGAGGTGGGCTTCTATTCTCAGTCGTTAGCAGTGAATATATAAACTGTTAGATTCCCATGGCCGACCTACCTGACCTACATGGTCTTTTCGGAGGTTTTCCCGGGTCGCTAGGTTAATTATATCTCCCAAATGTCCTGTCCCTCCATTTTACCTCTCTTATCATTTCATGTTATCTCTCATCTGGTGGTTTCTTTCAGAAGTGTCAGAGGGAGTCACGGCGATGCATGGCAGGATGATATACTATGAAGAAAACGTTTTCCTCTCCGGCGGGACGACTTTTGTCTCCGAGCGGCCTAGTGGGACAATTCAAAAACGCGGCAGGCGGGATGCCGGTTGTACAAGCCTGCCTGGAGTATCCTGCTCTGGGGCGGCGGCCTCCTGTCTGCGAACCGGCCTCGTGACTGTTTCGGGGCTATGGCAGGTGGGATGACGAATTGCATAAGTCCATCGCCGGGGAGTGTCTATCTGGTAAGGTGTAGGGATCTCGCCCTCTGTACTGTAGTGACTCCTTGGGGTTGGCCGCCCTCTGTCTCCTCTCACCTTGTCCTCCATCCCGGGGATGCCCCACTTGGGATATAGGTACAGCAGATCTAGTCTGGTTGACGTGCCGAATCCCATCCGAATATTCCACTACCACTACATATAAACTATTCTTAGGAAAGTTTATTTTTCTATCTACTTAATGTTAATCGAGAAAAACCTTTGCAGAAATACGAGCTACATTATATATTTCGTTATAAAATCAAAGGGAAAAGCGATAGTCCAATATTTGAGGACTGGAGGCGCTTTGATGAACGGTATATGCTAGCATTAAAATTCCACCTCTTTCTACACCATCGCTAGAAACAACTGAATATCGCAGAACTTTAAAATAACAACAAAAGTATTTAACAATTCGAATGTTTAGTAACGGTTATCTCGGAAAATACTTAGGCCAGAAACGGTTTTTTGAACAAACAGTTTTCTAAAAACATCTATATCATTTGTAGTACGTTTTTGCCAGTCCGTTATAGTTTACTAGTTAAACAAAACTCCTTACGAATGCAGAGGACTTTAGAGGCTTTTCACAGAAAATTCATGATTGTCATGTTAACATATTTAACAAGTGGCATTTTATTCAAAAATGTTTTATTTTTCCTTCTTAATTTTACGTCCTCCAAAGTTAATGTCATATCCGACGATGAATGAAATGGTTTAAATGATGCTCAATGAGAGCTCAGAGTTTCCCGACATTCATCTTTCAGGATAAGGAAAAAACCCGAAAAAATCTTATCTAGATAACTTACCCTTCGAACTCGGGGCCTCTTGAACGTGAGGCAGACATGCTACCGCGACGGGCATTCAAAATCGTTACGGTTATCTTCGAGAAAACCGAACATTTCGAAAAATCTTTTATGTAAAGAGTAATTTTGGGTTGAACAAACTTTCTTGGAAATCTTCATGTAGATCTTTGAAACGTACTTAAATAACAATTTTGGTATTTATCCAGTTTTCGTTTGAGTTATTTATTCAAAGAAAAATAAATCTACACACATGCACACACAACGGACTTTTGTCCTAAAAGGATTTTTATTCTAGGCCTGAAAACGTGTTTAGGATGCAACATCGTAAAGCAATACCTTCTCTACCTATGTACATGGAAGGTAAATTAAAATTATTTATTCGCTGGTTTCGTGGATGTCAAAATGTGTGTTTTTTTATAATCTAGATGAGCTTTTGGATGCGATGTAATTGTTCCAGCATAGGTACATACATGCTTGTTACCCTGCAGCACCGACTTCTACGCTGCAGGTAAGAGATTGTTAAAACCGCAAAATCAGTAGAGTGAGACTAAAGTTTTGCCGTGTAACAATACACTTGATTTGAAAGAGGACAGCTAAAATTATCGGAAATCTTTCCTATCCTTCACTTTCAGCCCAATGTCCTTCGCTGGGAGATTGGGTTCTAAGCATCTATACGAGTTTCATTTGTCACGTGTCTCGACAGTGTCTCTCATATGCTCAATTTATAACTACACTGCTATCGTATCTAAAGTGATAGCTCCACAAAAGTGGTGCTGTCACCTGATTTACTCCAGGTGGGGAAGATCTCTTGATGTTTCTGTTTGTCTAAAGTTATATATGAATCGATTCCTACTGAACAGAAGCCGAGTTGAAGCGAAATCTACTCCAACCACTGAAGAAACAAATGATTAGCGAAACCGCTGTTTTGTCTATATCCTAAAGTATAACATTACACAAAATTATCAGGCTGAAGAAAACTTCACAAATTGTTCCCAGAACATTCAAGTCATTTGTTTTATTTAGCATCTAAATATCTTAAATTTGTATGGAATGGTAATAACAATCAAGTGAGCTATTTTTGACATAAAAAAACGTTGAAATCTGTTTTATGTAAAAGGTAGTCCATTGTGAGTGATTTTCTTGAATATCTTTGTGTCGCAACATTGTACGATCCTGAACTTAATATCACTTACACAAACACGCAGGATGCATTCGTCCACGCACGCACAACCACGAACCTTTGTCTAAAAATACTTTTTTTCATTCAGAGGTTTTCTAAACATTAATTCTGATATAATTGCGATATAGAATTGTTGGGTGGAATTCAATACCTTGCGTAGTAGAGAGAGAGAGAGAGAGAGAGAGAGAGAGAGAGAGAGAGAGAGAGAGAGAGAGAGAGAGAGAGAGTAAACCTTAGTAGCAGGTACATACACGGCAGCATAATGAGTCAACTGTTTAAAGTAGACAGCCCGCCTCGGTGGCGTAGATGGTAGCGTGTCTGCCTCACGTTCAAGACGTCCCCAGTTCGAATCTCGGTCAGGGTGAGTTACCTAGATAAGGTTTTTTCCAAGGTTTTCCCTTGTCCTTAAAGACGAATGTCGGGTAACTCTAAGCTCTCTGGACCCTAGGCTCATTTGAGCATCATTTCACCCATTCCATTCATCGTCCGATATGACTTAACGTTGGAGGACGTAAATTAAAAAAAAATTAAAGTAGAGAACGACATTGTTATTACACTGTCTTTGAGAAGGGTAATGTGAAACAAAATAACTACCGGTTACTATTTCGAAGAGCATTGTCGAAAAAGCTAAACGAAATCGAATATGTCCGAGTTACATTTTTAGGTAAATTGTATATTTTAATGTAACTTATATTTTTCCAACAGATTTTATTTATTATTTTATAAATTAATTCGATTAAAGCGAAGAATATGTCATAGAAAACGCAAAATACACATGCTTTCTTCATTCCAGCGTATCAAAAATATGATAATTTAAGAAAACCCGTTATAGCCATATTTTACAAAATGAAACTGTAAGGGACACTTTTGCATGTAAATAATTTTAGGAGATGAAGCATTTTCCCTTGCATATTTAACCATGGATTTTAACGTTCCTTGGTATGTTACTCCTGGTTTAATTTATGGTATTCACACACATTTACATTTTAATTTTTGATTTCAAAGGTATATGAATACATGTCTGCCAGTGAAATTTCGGTATGGGTTTTACATGAAAGGTAAATACTTCTTGAACTCAATACTTAAGGGGTAGAAAGGAGAAGCATTTTCGACTTTGCACAAAGTAAAACATAACAAAATAAGATGTAATCTTAAAAATAAATCTGAAAATGACAGCAGCAATTTAATGTATTCTTTATGGAATGTTTTTAAACAATATTTTAATTTACTACACGTGCCGAAGTATTAAAATTAAGGGCTCTGGTTTCAGACATGCAGAATTGAATTCTTAACAGATTAATTCGAAGTACTGTTGCAGATGTTAGAATTCTGACGAACAGCACCATTGGAGGTTAAGATCCAACGTTCACATGAAAATAAAAATGATTGCAAATGTCCCCTTTTCTTATTGGATACGGATTACCGTCACAGATCCAAACATACTTCATTCACACTCGAGATTATTGTGTTAACTGTATGGTTTAAAGCCAATTAATTATATCTGTGTTCTTTACCAAGGAATAGAGTCTCACAACAGTTATGGTATCGACTCGTATAAAAAATTGCAGCCGTTTACTTTTCTATGTGCTTGACGTTGGAAGCACAATGAGAGTAGAAGGATACAATGGGCTTTAATGCGATAGTCAAATCTTTTAAGAGAGATTGTTATGTAATGGCTTTGAAATTCCATTCTCTTTGCATGGATGCAAATATTGGAAATTTCAAACCAATAAAAAAATGTAGAACATGGTTATCTTCTATTTCTTAAGCTTTACCAGTTATGGAAGGTTCAGTTACAATGATGAATACAGATGTATTTTTCAGGCATGGCGTATGACGCAATGTTGTGCAGTAGTTTATGGTCGGGTCCACTTATTTATTTGTAAGAAAAAGGGGTGTCAGGTTAGTCATCTGTCATCCAACCCACTAACTTTATCAGCAATCTGCTGGTGAAAGCAGAGAGCTTACCCCTACCGTTGATTCGCATAACGTCACTCGCTTACATTCCAGCAAGTTCATGCGCCACATCTAAAAATTACATCTGTACCTACTTTGGAGGTTATTTCCAGAAATGTTAAGATATGCATTTAAAGTCTCATGGAAATATCTTAAACATGGCACTTTAATCAAAATCACTAGAGCAATTTTAGAAAACGTCAGAAGTTTCAAAAAACCTTCTATCTAAAGGATAATATAGAATAGGGGATTCCCTCTTTCTTTAAAAAAAATCTTCTTCCCATAATCTTGGGCTTAAACGCAAAGTCTGCACACACATACAAACGCACTACATTGACCTTTTCTTTTTCTAATTTTTCTATTCAGGGAGTCTCAAAAATATATTTCTCTTCAAATCTGGTATTGAATGCTTGGGTCTAATGTAACACTTTCTCTCACTGCAAGTACATAGGGGTGAACGTATATATCCTGATTACATTTCAAGATAGTAGAATCAGTTTTCTATGATATTATAGTATATAATTAATATAAATGGATTTTAATTGGTGGAAAGATCCATCAACACAACACAATAAATGTTTCTCTTATTTGTTAGTGGCAGGAAGGACAATCACCAATGATCAGTGAGATCTTCAAAGAAATGTCGAGGCTAGAAATGGAAAATTTCCTCTCTGTCTGGGACAAACTCTCCTTCTTAGGTCTAAGGCGAATGTTAGTCATAAAAGTAATATTTATGCTTCATTCATTGTTTGATATGACCTAACAGATTAAAAGATGTTAAACTTAATGAATAATGGAAACAAACAAAGATAGAAAGAAAGAAAGAAAGAAAGAAAGAAAGAAAGAAAGAAAGAAAGAAACAAAGAAACAAAGAAAGAAAGACAGACAGACAGAAAGAAAGAAAGAAAGAAAGAAAGAAAGAAAGAAAGAAAGAAGAAAGGAAAGAAAGTCAGACAGAGAGAAAGAAAGAAAGAAAGAAGGAAAAAAAGAAAGAAGGAAGGAAGAAAGGAAAGGAAGAAAGTCAGACAGAGGGAAAGAAAGAAAGAAAGAAAGAAAGAAAGAAAGAAAGAAAGAAAGAAAGGAAGGAAGGAAGGAAGGGAGGAAGGAAGGGAGGGAGGAAGGAAGGAAGGAAGGAGGGAAGGAAGGAGGGAGGGAAGGAGGGAAGGAAGGAAGGAGGGAGGGAGGGAAGGAAGGAGGGAAGGAAGGAGGGAGGGAAGGAATGAGGGAAGGAAGGAAGGATGGATGGAAGGAAACTTGCCAATGATCATTTGCCCGCCTCGGTAGCGTAGATGGTAGCCCGTCTGCCTCACGTTCCAGAGGTCCCGAGTTCGAATTTCGGTCAGGGTCAGTTGCCTGGATAAGGTTTTTCCGGGGTTTTCCCTTATCCTGAAAGACGAATGTCAGGTAACTGTAAGCTCCATGGACCCCGGGCTCATTTGAGACTCGTTTCACCAACTTCATTCATCGTCCGATATGACTTAACGTTGGAGGACGTAAATTACAAAAAAAAAAAGAAGAATGATCAAAATGAGTCAGCATTAGAACATTTTCACTTTTTAGTTTTTTAACAATACATGAGTAATGCGCGAATTATCTTATACATGCAAACTCTTTTCACGTTGAAAAAACTTCTGAAATTAGTTATTAAGTAAAGATGCGTTTAAAGTGTAACATTTAAGTCGTTTGAATATGAAGTTTTACTTTAAATAGTTCATCCTCCTCGTTTGGCAGCTTAATGTTTACTCAGGGATAACATAATAATTAATGTAAAACATATTTAATTCGCACTATTTCTTTTGGAGTTAGTGGAACATATTTCGAGATATATTTAGTCTACCACTATGTTTCATTCACTCATCACTATAAACGAATCGATGTCATGATTTAATTTAAAATAAGCGTATAAAAGGGCTGATTTTAACTTGAGTAAAGGAACATCATTTACATGTTTTTCTATAATCTAAAGGGAGCTACAGGGTCTCCTGAATTAGAAGAACAAGCGTTTCAGCTGATTGAATACTAGTAGCTTGAGAGCTCAAAACATAATCCTGGTGGGTACCTATTAATTTAAAATCATTGCTGGACGAAGAAATTATGTGAAGGTTAATTCATAATTGTTAACAATGGCAGCTCTTTTCGGTACATACTACAACGAGGTTGGCTTGTTTACCGCTGGGAGTGACGGTTGTTTAGCTATCAAGGCAGCATAATCAGAGCAAACGACACTGCCAAAACCAAAATAAGAAGTGAAAGTTGCAATGCCTTTCAGCCATGTTTTGGCGAATTTTTACAGTATCCCGGACCCGGATTTGATATTATAAAAGTCGGTTACTGCCAAGCCCCTGGATGTTGTTTTATAGCATAACGTGTGCCACTTCACAAGAACCCTCGGGCATTGCCGTCGATGATGTCACCTCCATTCTTTCCTTTACGTAATATATGGCGGTCTATCGTGTGTCAGTCCTGAGCAATTGCTGATAGTACAGGTATTAATCGGTGATTAAATAAACTACGTTACCTTAGCGCTTATTAGGAAAGTAGTTCACTAGCAGAATTAAGCACAGGCGGTATCGTTATACCCGGATCGTCTGATAAAAGCACGGACGATTATATCAGATATAAGGGGCGTAACCCACATCTCAAGAAATAAAATCCAGAGCCTGAATTCCTTCTTCGGTAGCTATTGATTATGACGTCAAATACACATATAGCCGTTAACTAAAAGCAGTATTGAACATAACATTGCAATAGTATAAAGGAAGCAAGCTGTCTTAAAATGACATAAAATAACAAAATAACTCTGCTGAAAGTACCTAAACTCTTTGAGCAATAAATTATTTGTGTGGCAACTTAGGTTCTAACGGTTGCATTTAACCCTTAAGAGAAAAGGCTACTTTTAATCTCTTACTGAAAATGCGTGTCTGTGGAACACGAATAGACATAAAAAATATACATTCTATTGAGTAATAAGCAATACATAACTTGTCAAAATGAAGTAATGTGATATAGAATGTTAACAGATGATTATAGTTAAGTCAAACACTACAAATGTCTGCTGTGGGTGTAAAATCTCAAACATTCTTAATTTTTAAGTGAAATACAGAAGTCTCATTTTGCTTAGCTTTTAAATGAAACTTGGAAGTTTCTCCTTTTTTTTAAGTAATTTACGTCCTCCAACGTTAAGTCATATCAGACGATGTATGATTTGTGTGAAATGATGCTCAAATGAGTCCAGGGTCCATGGAGCTTAGAGTTACCCGACATTCGTCTTGAAGGATAAGGGAAAACCCCGAAAAAAACCCTTATCCAGGCAACTCACCCTGACCGAGATTCGAACTCGGGACCTCTTGAAGGTGAGGCAGACACGCTACCATCCACGCTACCGAGGTGGGCAAAGTTTCGCTTGCCTAAGCATTTTACACATACTTTCTTTGAACACTCTAAACATACTGGATCCTCACACATCACCCATTTGTATCCTATATTCCTGTTCTTTTGATAAGGACAAATAGAAAGAGGAAGTGCAGTATTTGCAGCCCCTACGTAAACTACGAGAGGAAGGAAGTGGAATAAAGTAAAGAAGGGTCAGATTTGAAGTGCTGTGCAGTGAGGTACCTTGTATTTCCACATAGGACATCCTTCGATAGCCACTCTATCCTCAAGAAAGGATAAGAATGCAAGCCAGAGAAGAAACAGTTCTCGCCTAAGCACACACCGCACGTCACCGTCCACCGCGCCTAATCCCGCTACTTTGCAGGATTTTTTTTTTTTTTTTTTTTTTTTTTTTGTAATTTACGTCCTCCAACGTTAAGTCATATCATATCGGACGACGAATGGAATGGGTGAAATGATGCTCAAATTAGCCCAGGGTCCATGGAGCTTAGAGTTACCCGATATTCGTCTTTCAGGATATGGGAAAACCCGGAAAAAGCCTTATCCAGGTAGCTCACCCTGACCGAGATTCGAACTCGGGACCTCTTGAACGGGAGGCAAACCTGCTACCACCACGCTACCGAGGCGGGCAGCGCTACTTTGCAGGATGAGAGAAAATGAGAAATAGGAAATTCCTACTAATACATAATTCACTCCAGCATTAGTAGGAAAACCACGACTTACTCAACGTCAATGTAGCTGGCCTACGGAAATCGAACTCAGACGCTGCCTCCGCACCAGTAGGCCGCGCCGTGGCTCAGTGGTTAGACTACTTGGCTCTCACCAAGGCGGCCCGGGTTCGATCCCAGGCGACCGCAAAGTGAGATTTGTGGTGGACAACATGGCGCTGGGGCGGGTTTTCTCCGGGAACTCCGGTTTCCCCCGCCATCTCATTCCACCGTTGCTCCATCTTCATCTTATGTATCATCAGTGTCATCGCCTGCGGTGCCGTATGTAGTAAAAGCGGGCGTTAAACACTACACATTTCACATTTTCCGCACCAGTAATATCCGCTCATACTAGAATTTATAGGAATACAGTAGACTTAGAGGCAGTCAGTTTTTTTAAAACCGGGTAGTTGTATGATGACTTTGAAATTTCACTCTTCAAAGAGAGGGGAAATAAAGAAAAGGACTTAGAATATAACAATATATTTAATAATTGAAACCAGGAAATATATCTGAATCGATTTATGAAACTGAGCAAATTAAATTTGCTTCATATAAATTGTGCTTTTTAAGATCCATGTGTAGCTGGAAGTTATTTTCGGGCTGTTACGTTGAGGTCTGCTCGAACTTGCCATAACAGCCTGGAAATAAATTTTAGTTATACTGACTCTGGCTGTGAAAGCCTATGTTCTCACGAGATCCACATAATTTATGTAGTACATATATATCCATCTCTTAAGATTTACTGCTTTAAAAATGCATTTAGAGAACTTCACAGGTTATTCGCAGAACATTATGAACTACACTTTATTTATTACAAAAATACTTTAGTTCTATGCTCCTGGGTGAACTGTCCTTCACGCAGCCGTTTTCGCGGCGCGCTGCCCACCGGCAAAGCTGGAGTGTCAAGCAGACAACAAAGAGCACTTTATTGACTTGAAAGGGACAAGTAAATAGTATATAAGCATACAAAAACTAAACAGATTAGTTTCCAGAGCACATAATTATTCTCTACCGAGTAAGCTATAGCGCTAAATATCAAAATGTTCCATTTTGTACAACAACAAAAAATTCACCTAAATCCCAGGACTTGTGTACCAACACATTATTTCCTTATCTTTCGTAACCCTTTTCAGAACCCATTACTTGTGAAATATAGCCATGGAGTATCGAAACTTTGGACCTTATTATAAGGGCTACCAACAACGGAGAATTTGGTAATAGGCAATACTGTTGCGCTTACTCATGGAGTGCAAATTTGTTCCCTGATAAGATTGAAGCGCAATCGTAAATGCGTGCATGACGTTCAGTTTTAGCGGTGTTCATTATGTAGCTGAAATTATGCCGTAGTGTAATATTTATAATTTTCCTGTTATGAATATTATAGAAATTGGTTCTAAAACATATACAGTTTTAGGAAATTCTTCATATAATATACCGACTTAAACCAAAACAATGTGATTCAAGGAGTGATCCAGCCTATATAAAAACTTAATACCTACAGCATAGTGCCTAAAATCCGCAACCTTTAAGGGTTTTCCACAAATTATCCTTAATTTTGTCAAGCTTTCAACCAAACATGAGGTGCATCGACAATTACTCCTTATATTTCTATAGCGATTATAAATTTACATGATGCGGTTCTCTAAAAATATAATGTTTGCAGGGCATTTAAACGAAGTACCTTTTAAATAAAACTCAAAGGTCTCGACAAAGTGTACACAAACTCAAAAATTTCAACTCTATACATGCAGTGCTTCACTGTTTTTATTATTATTATTATTATTATTATTATTATTATTATTATTATTATTATTATTATTATTATTATTATTATTATTATTATTATTATTATTATTATTATTATTATTATTATTATTATTATTATTATTATTATTATTATTATTATTATTATTATTATTATTATTATTATTATTATTATTATTATTATTATTATTATTATTATTATTATTATTATTATTATTATTATTATTATTATTATTATTATTATTATTATTATTATTATTATTATTATTATTATTATTATTATTATTATTATTATTATTATTATTATTATTATTATTATTATTATTATTATTATTATTATTATTATTATTATTATTATTATTATTATTATTATTGTTATTGTTATTGTTATTGTTATTGTTATTGTTATTGTTATTGTTATTGTTATTGTTATTGTTATTGTTATTGTTATTGTTATTGTTATTGTTATTGTTATTGTTATTGTTATTGTTATTGTTATTGTTATTGTTATTGTTATTGTTATTATTATTATTATTATTATTATTATTATTATTATTATTATTATTATTATTATTATTATTATTATTATTATTATTATTATTATTATTATTATTATTATTATTATTATTATTATTATTATTATTATTATTATTATTATTATTATTATTATTATTATTATTATTATTATTATTATTATTATTATTATTATTATTATTATTATTATTATTATTATTATTATTATTATTATTATTATTATTATTATTATTATTATTATTATTATTATTATTATTATTATTATTATTATTATTATTATTATTATTATTATTATTATTATTATTATTATTATTATTATTATTATTATTGTTATTGTTGTTATTATTATTATTATTATTGTTGTTATTATTATTATTATTATTATTATTATTATTATTATTATTATTATTATTATTATTATTATTATTATTATTATTATTATTATTATTATTATTATTATTATTATTATTATTATTATTATTATTATTATTATTATTATTATTTTTAGATCCTTTCTTAAGAATGGACTTATAAAGTGAAGGTGATAGAGAATTTGTGCTTAATTATCTCAAACCCTTGATGATAATGATGATGATTTATACCAGGTGAGTCAGCTGCAGGGCAGGCCATTCCCGCCTTCCCGCGCAAAACACTGTCACTGCTGACTGTGGGGCGTGACGTCACTGAGAATACAACGCAAGAGCGCTTACACGTGAATGTGCGTAATGCAATACTATGATTGCACATTATAAGATAAGATAAGGCGCTGATGCATGCAAACTCCACAATCCTTCTGATGAAATAAACGAGATGCAGTTGCTTATGAGCTATTGTAGTTATTGGCTGTGTTTTTTGTCGTAACATTATGAAAACCATTGCGCTGTTGCTGACAGCAAACATGCTTCGTATAACACTACGAATGTGATTTTCCATTGTTTGCCTAAAGATTGAGAACTACAGCGCAAGTGGGTTTTACGCTGTAAAAGGGCTGATCCGGTTAATGTGAATAATGCAAGGATTTGTTCCGATCACTTCCTGCCCGAAAACTATGAACGGGATTTAAAAAACGAGCTGTTAGGTTTTCCGCTGAAAAGAAAAGTAAAGGGCGACACTGTACCGTCATAGAAAATTCCTAATTGGCATGGGGATGTATTTGAGGCGGTAGTAGCAAGTACCAGCAAAACCAATTTGCAGGTAATTATCAGATACACATTCCATTTATGTATTTGTTTCTATGTGTACAATGAGTTTATGCGCTCCTTTTTTATAAGAAAAGTTTGATGCGTGCAATAATAATAATAATAATAATAATAATAATAATAATAATAATAATAATAATAATAATAATAATAATAATAATAATAATAATAATAATAATAATAATAATAATAATAATAATAATAATAATAATAATAATAATAATAATAATAATAATAATAATAATAATAATAATAATAATAATAATAATAATAATAATAATAATAATAATAATAATAATAATAATAATAATAATAATAATAATAATAATAATAATAATAATAATAATAATAATAATAATAATAATAATAATAATAATAATAATAATAATAATAATAATAATAATAATAATAATAATAATAATAATAATAATAATAATAATAATAATAATAATAATAATAATAATAATATTAATAATAATAATAATAATAATAATAATAATAATAATAATAATAATAATAATAATAATAAAATTGTTTTTATTAATAGGCAATATCAGCAAGAGATCGCCGGTGCGAAGTTAGGACCGTGCGAAAGAGGGCGCTGTCTACTATAGTATCTTTATCTCCCCCCCCCCCCCCCAAAAAAAAAAATTGACCCGTCGACCAGCACAGAGGTAGTTCCTGACCACTCTGTTGTTGCTGAAGAGGAAATAATTAGACTAAAGACTCAGATGCAAGCCCTGAAGAAAGAAAACAGTGTTTTGAAACGTCAGAACAAGGTACAGAAGTAATATTTTGTAGCTTCCATGGACAAAGTGCTGCGAAGTGTAATGGAGTGATGCAAAACTTAATTTCTATAATAAGTTCCAAGTTTCCCGAAATTCATCACAAAGTGATCTCTCTTAATGTGAGGACAAGAACCTTCATTAGAATTAGGCACTGAAACAAAAGAGCGAAGGCAGAAATGATCAGGAAACTTGCAGCAAAGAAAAATCTTCAATGGGTTGCTTCGTCATTTTCTTGAGCTACACTGCTTAAGTACATATGAATAGTAACATGTTTTAAACTCTTAATACAACTGCTAGAAAGAACCTTCATTATAATACACAAGTGGATGTTTATTCCTTCCGAATTTACACGTAGCAGAGCTTAAATAACACATACTGAGGGGCTAGTGTTTAACTCTCGCGGTTGAACTGTATTCTCAGTGACGTCATGCGCGTTAGCCAATGGCAGCGCGACACTCCGGAATGGCCTACCTGAGTACTCTAGTTGCCTTGAGTCAGCTGCCCCTAATTGTCGAATTTTATGCACTATTAATTAAACATGGATCTTAAACACTCAATGAAATTAGTGCTAATATAGACGTTATCGCATCGCCTGTAATATATTCCTATTTAGACAGCTGACTTTAGTACGTCTGCAAATGTTCACTGGAACCAGATAATACTACATGTTAGACGGAATGTTTATCTTACAGGTTACTAGGTAGCTCAGTTGGAACTAGCGCAGAACTACAATCTCATTTGTTTGCTGTGACGGTGACTCAATTCTCTGAATAGGTATAGTAACTTTTTACCGTGTAATACTCAAAATTTGCAGTTATTCTGAAAACTGTTATTATTTTTATTTTTAATTGTTTTATTTATGTTTTATGGCACTGTTTGATGTTTCTTTATTGGCGAACTACAAGTAGGTAGTGTTTAAACACACCTATAGGCAGGTGCAATTGAAATAAGGATCATTTATACGCATTTGAATACAGAAAACATGGAAATTGCAGTATCAGAGTTTAATATGGAAGTTAAACACTATTTTGCAGACATAGAATTTTTGTGCTATTAAAACTATCGTTTCAAATTGCTATGTTTTGTAGCGCTGGTAGACCCTTTCTCTATTCCTGGAAAACGACTCCTCTAATGAAGCAAGTGCTCGAACTGATGACCTTCTTGGGAAATGCACGCCCTCAGGGACTTTATAATTAAATTATTGTGAATTCGGTTTCCTAGTTTTGATAAACATAAAAAATAAGTATGTACAATGCTGAGACTCGAACTTGTGTCATTGGGGGTTAGAAAAGAAGAGACGTCGAAGTCCGATTGAGCTAGTTTAAGGCTTGCATGAAAACAGCTTCTGCTTCATTTAGCCTTTTAAGACACTTTTAATCATATGCTGGATGTTTTAATATTATTACATAAATGGCAAAAGCTCCTATGCGTGTTGAGACGCACGAGACGTAGTTTAGGCAAAAATATAAATAAACCGCTGTATAATAATGTCCGTTTTGACTGCACGGATGAGGCGTGTCTACTTTTCGTCCTAACTTTTGGCAGCCAACCCCTGCTCTAGCACCAAGAATCCGCCATTTTTTTTAGCTGACGTTGTTAGTGTACTTATATGATAGGTCCATTTTTCCGAGGCGTTTGCTGATTTACTTTACCATGTATACTCTAATAAAGTTTGTAAAATCGCCTGGTAACCGGAATTCGTTCTCAGTAAAGGAGTTGTATGTTTTGGAGGTGTACTTTAGCGAGTAGTACGTTCTGTGCCTTAAACCGAAATTCCGCTGAATTTTGCGCATTCTTCATTCTAAGAACGTCCAGCAATACAGTTCAGTAGGCACAAAACTAGACTAAGGCGCACATGCCGTTTGATGGGTGGCCTACTTTCCAAAAGAATAAGGCGCCGCTGACTCAGCTGCTATATAAGAGTGCTCAAATGCTTGGTAATCAGCACCCTTTCAGAACATAAATCATGCCAATAGCCACAGATAAACTTATCTAAAAACAAAATCAAAACAAAGTGGAAATAAAATACATATGCTTAATTAGGGGGGGAAACAAATGAAAAGCTACAAATAACAGTAAAGCGCTAAAAGGCATAAAAACACAGTTTTCAAAATTCAATTCCATTACTTGGCATGGAACATCAACATCTGAACACACATCTCATTAGTGTAGCTGTACCATCAGAGGTAAATGAACAAGAAGAATTCTCCGTGGTCTTACTACATCAACATCTGAACACACATCTCATTAGTGTAGCTGTACCATCAGAGGTAAATGTACAAGAAGAAGTCTCCGTGGTCTTACTACATCAACATCTGAATACACATCTCATTAGTCTACTTGTACCATCAGAGGTAGTTGTACAAGAAGATGCCTCCGTGGTCTTACTACATCAACACCTGAACACACATCTCATTAGTCTACTTGTACCATCAGAGGTAAATGTACAAGAAGAAGTCTCCGTGGTCTTACTACATCAACATCTGAATACACATCTCATTAGTCTACTTGTACCATCAGAGGTAAATGTACAAGAAGAAGTCTCCGTGGTCTTACTACATCAACATCTGAACACACATCTCATTAGTCTACTTGTACCATCAGAGGTAAATGTACAAGAAGAAGTCTCCGTGGTCTTACTACATCAACATCTGAACACACATCTCATTAGTCTACTTGTACCATCAGAGGTAAATGTACAAGAAGAAGTCTCCGTGGTCTTACTACATCAACACCTGAACACACATCTCATTAGTCTACTTGTACCATCAGAGGTAAATGTACAAGAAGAAGTCTCCGTAGTCTTACTACATCAACATCTCAATACACATCTCATTAGTCTACTTGTACCATCAGAGGTAAATGTACAAGAAGAAGTCTCCGTGGTCTTACTACATCAACATCTCAATACACATCTCATTAGTCTACTTGTACCATCAGAGGTAAATGTACAAGAAGAAGTCTCCGTGGTCTTACTACATCAACACCTGAATACACATCTCATTAGTCTACTTGTACCATCAGAGGTAAATGTACAAGAAGAAGTCTCCGTGGTCTTACTACATCAACACCTGAATACACATCTCATTAGTCTACTTGTACCATCAGAGGTAAATGTACAAGAAGAAGTCTCCGTGGTCTTACTACATCAACATCTGAATACACATCTCATTAGTCTACTTGTACCATCAGAGGTAAATGTACAAGAAGAAGTCTCCGTGGTCTTACTACATCAACATCTGAACACACATCTCATTAGTCTACTTGTACCATCAGAGGTAAATGTACAAGAAGACGTCTCCGTGGTCTTACTACATCAACATCTGAACACACATCTCATTAGTCTACTTGTACCATCAGAGGTAAATGTACAAGAAGAAGTCTCCGTGGTCTTACTACATCTGAACACACATCTCATTAGTCTACTTGTACCATCAGAGGTAATTGTACAAGAAGAAGTCTCCGTGGTCTTACTACATCAACATCTGAACACACATCTCATTAGTCTACTTGTACCATCAGAGGTAAATGTACAAGAAGAAGTCTCCGTGGTCTTACTACATCTGAACACACATCTCATTAGTCTACTTGTACCATCAGAGGTAATTGTACAAGAAGATGCCTCCGTGGTCTTACTACATCAACATCTGAACACACATCTCATTAGTCTACTTGTACCATCAGAGGTAGTTGTACAAGATGTAATTGTACATCTCAGTGCTTTTGGTGTTCTGCTGGAGTCTCTACCATAGCTTCTTGACATTCAAGTTCTTCCTGAATTTTCTGCACTATGAACAGTTGAAAATGGAGGCAATGGCTTCCGAAATTAGTCCCTCGATAATATAAACATATAAGTGACGAAGTTTTTCCGGCATATTATCACCTCTGAAAGATTTCAATCAGCAATCTTTATCACTCCACCATCCATTATATTCTTCAATATCTCCTCATTTATGAAAACATAGGAGGCGTTTTCAGTTTCTAAGAAAATGGGAACATCAGGGAAGGTGTGCTTGTATCAGAGCTTCCATATTGTGGGTCATTAAAGGAATGCTGTTACTCTCTTTACCTCGATACATTACAATTGCTGTTCTCCTTTCTAGAAGTTATAGTACGTCAGTAATCTAGTATATAATGATTTGTGTGTTAGCATCCTGTCCTGCTATTGATGTATTGTCTAAAACCTGATATACAATGTTTCCAGAAGCATCCTGGCTTAGGTTACTTGCTTCAAGTTGGTACACAATACTTGTTTCATTCTTTGAATCAATTTCTGGCCCTGTATTTCCAGATACTTGATATATGACATTCTGTGCTGCAGATTGTGATCCACAGACAGCATTTACCTGTGTAACTTTTGCCTTTACTGGCATTCTTTTGGTTGTAACTGTTCTTACTTTTGCTAAGCATTGTGAAGGTTCTGTTTACTAAACATTACAGATTTAAGAGTTAGAATGATGGCTTATATTTTTATGTTCTGGTTTGCAAGCTTTTCGTCGCGAAAAGCTGCCACAATGCCACAATGCTTTTTAGTGGAAATTTTGCAGAATTTTTCTGTGGTTGTAATTCCTGAGCATGGACTGCAAAGCATGACCTTTAGAGATTTCTTCTTGTAACATCATCAATGCTCTCCAGCTTGCTTCAGCTTCCTGCTCTAGAGAAATATCTGCCTATGAGATCATTTATTCTTTAAACGTTATATAATTTGGGATAATAATGATTCAAATCGTTAATTGTCCCTGTTTTAAAGTCATTATCATAGTCAAATATTTTCTCATGTTTGCATGGAAATAAGTACTATGGAGGCTGGCCCCGTAGCTCAGTCGGTAGAGCACCTGCCTACTGTGCTAGGGGTACCGGGTTCGATTCCCGGCGGTGGGAGCGGGGATTTTTCTCCGTCCAAGATAATTCCTCATCTTCCACAGTCTGGAAGTATGAATGAGAGTGTGAATGTGTGCGTGATGTAATGATTAAAAACCAAAAGATAACGAGTTAACACCTTCGGTATGTTCCAAAGGAGAACGGCCGCGATATGACCATAGTAGTTAAAGGCGGGGTATAAATGGAACAAGCAAAAAAAGTACTATGGAACTTTAAGGTTAGCATATAAAATCGTTCAACATTTACGTGTTGCTTATCTCTTTGTATGCATAATAAAAGGTCTCGAACTAAGGCCACCAGGTAACATATAAATGATCCTATTCAATCTCATCACTGATACTAGCTCGATAAAGTTTTTTTTGAGACCTTTAGCGTGATTCGTTCAGAAATAATTAGAAAAGTAAGGTACAATATCTGTAGGGTAGCAGTCTTCTGGAAATTGAAATCCATCCGAAAATATCACCTTTCATCATTTCAAGCTAAAAAGCGCGTCACCTCGTCCGGCTCAAAGGTTAGAGACATAAGTGTATGTGTATGTATTACATAGGTGGTTTCTTCCACTAAAAATAAATAAGATATACGGAGTTAAGAGCTTTTCTTCAATTTACGTCCTCCAACGTTGTCATATCGGACGACGAATGAAATGGGGGAAATGATGCTCAAATAAGCCCAAGGTCTATAGAGCTTAGGGTTACCCGACATACGTCTTTCAGGAAAAGGGAAACCCTGGAAAAAACGTTATCCGGAATCACCCTGACCGAGATTCGAACTCTGGACCTCTTAAACGTGGGGTAGACACGCTTCTATCTACAGAGCTAAGATGTTCATAAGCCAAAAATCAGAGGAAGGGTATTCTGTGTTTTGGTGAAAGGACCGTCACTTTTGCAAATAACAGGTCGGAGGGGTAATAAATAAAATGAAAGAAATGCAATCTGGGCCTCTAGTATGAAGAATATAATGATAAGAAATCTTCTAAGAAGAACGCAAAGAAAAGTATTATTATGATTCACGGGAGATTTAAGTGCAACCCCTGCTTTGACACTTTTTGTAATAACTGGAAAATTGCCAATAGATTTAACCATAAGACTTTGAGGAGCTTAATTTTGGCTCAAAAAAGGAAACTTGAATGCAGCTACTGATATTTTAGAATACTATTCTGCTACTAAACAGGAAATTAAAACTAGAGTAATACACTTTGACAAGAAGTTTGGAAAAATATAAACGTAGGAAGGCGCGCCTTTTCCTTTTTTTTTGGATATTTTGGAAAGATTGGAACTTAAGCACCTGAATAATGCGAAAGGAATTATGCACTATTTATCTAGGTAGACATGGGCCCTATGGTACTTATTGGAAAAAGATTATTCAATTAAATGGCGATTAATGTGGATATATACCTTATACCGGATACGTCAGTGCACGTTATGTTTCAATGATAACCTTACATCGGAGGAGAGAGAAAAGTTACAAGGACATCAACTTTTTGACATAGATAATACGTGATAAGCGTTTATTTCAATATTTGGAGGCTTCAGCAAGTAAGATTGGTAAACACGCTAGAGTCATAACCATAAGGCAACCTCTACAAGAAGAAAATATATAACTAGAAATTTAACGGAAAGAAGATCACAAAGAATTCAGACTATGAATATTATAAGAGCCCACGGGAACCTAAATACACGCGAGGAAAGCGAGCAGGATACAGAAATAGAGGAAGAAAGTGATGATGAAACATTTTTACCTTGAAGAGGAAGAACTAGACAAGATTTAGCAGAATTGGAATAATTAGATTAATAATTAACAGAAGAACTACACGGTGTTTATTTTTATTCGTTATTTCCCACACCGGTAGAGTAAGAATGACGTCATAGTTGACTGGTGAGTCTATCTTGAAATCATAGTGTCCTCTTCGGAGAAGAAGCGGTAATTTTTGCGAGTCAGTAAGCGAATTACAGTGCTCTGGTTGTGGTTGCGCTGGTAAGTAATACAACCAGCTTCCCCTGTCACCCCTCTTACGGTAATCGCGATTAACATTCTAATATATACATATGTATAAGTAGCACGTTTCTGCTCTAAAGGTTACCATCATGGATATGAACACAGAGCACCGCAACTTCATGGTTGAATGCTACTTTCGTACCGGTATTAAAATTGGTGCGACATATAAATATAATTTAAACCTCTGCTCTCTAGCATTAAGACGAGTCCCTCGGAGCGTAATGTTGTCAAGAGTCCAGGTTCCGTCAAATTGACATACTTAGTTTGCAACATAAACTTCTTACGTTTAATCTGTATACGATATAATTTTTTTGTCATTCTCACGCTCAATTATGTTAGTATCCTTATGTCTTTTAAAACCAATAAATGAATCAAACATTTCCAAGATACAGGATCAGTTACTCACAGAAAGAGAGACACTGGAAACTATAAAGTGACTGGACCCAATCTAGAAGCAATAAATAAATGTATGACAGAAAGGCCTCAGACATCCTTGCGGCAGCTAGTTAGGGAGACGGGACTTCCCATTGGTTCTTGCCGTACGGCAGTCAGAAAGCTGCTGCAACTCTACCGGTATAAAATTACTCGTTGCATAAGTTACAAAAGCAAGATCTACCAGCATGTGTAAATTTTTGCAATTACTTCCTGGAGTATTTTAAAGATGAAGAGCAACTCGATCTATTCTTCACCTCCGACGAATGCTAGTTTGAGTTGACAGGCTGTGTCAACACACAAAATGCTTGCATATGTGGTTCTGAACCTCCAAATCAGTTTGTGGCTCGCAGTATTCAAAAAAATTGGAGTCTGGTCAGCCATGTCATGACACCGAATATTCGGCCCAATTTTCTTTGAAGGGAGACTAAACGCCCGGTGATATAGGGAGGAAATTTTAACCGAGTTTATTGGCTAACTGGATGAAAATGAAAAATCCGATGGCTGGTCCCAGCAGGATGTTGCACCTGCACATACCGCCAGTGGTACAATTGCCTTCCTTGAAAAACATTTTCCTGGGAGGTAAGAAGACAAATTTCCAGATCATATTTTCCAGAATGTGCTCAGCATGAATAATCTTAATTATTGTGTTTGCTCCTCAACAGATTCATTAGCAATCCCTTGTGGCCACCAGGATCTCCAGATCCTATCCCGTTGGATTGTTGGCTCTAGGGTTCTCTCAAAGAACGGGTTTGTGCTAGGCGACCCGAGACTTTAGAGCAACTGCAGCAGCTAATCATATATGAGATACCACAGTTACACCTGCGATGCTGCAAGCTGCATATGAAAGGGCGATCACGTTGAACCATTCGTTTAAAGAAGCGCTGATATTTAATTTGCCACATTGGCTCAGCTTTACTTACGTGTTTATTTATTTATTTATTTATTTATTTATTTATTTATTTATTTATTTATTTATTTATTTATTTATTTATTTATTTATTTATTTATTTATTTATTTATTTATTTATTTATTTATTTATTTATTTATTTATTTATTTATTTATTTATTTATTTATTTATTTATTTATTTATTTATTTATTTATTTATTTATTTATTTATTTATTTACTTATTTATTTATTTATTTATTTATTTATTTATTTATTTATTTATTTATTTATTTATTTATTTATTTATTTATTTATTTATTTATTTATTTATTTATTTATTTATTTATTTATTTATTTATTTATTTATTTATTTATTTATTTATTTATTTATTTATTTATTTATTTATTTATTTATTTATTTATTTATTTATTTATTTATTTATTTATTTATTTATTTATTTATTTATTTATTTATTTATTTATTTATTAATTTATTTATTTATTTGTTTATTTATTTATTTATTTATTTATTTATTTATTTATTTATTTATTTATTTATTTATTTATTTATTTATTTATTATTTACTTACTTACTTACTTACTTACTTACTTACTTACTTACTTACTTACTTACTTACTTACTTACTTACTTACTTACTTACTTACTTACTTACTTACTTACTTACTTACTTACTTACTTACTTACTTACTTACTTACTTACTTACTTACTTACTTACTTACTTACTTACTTACTTACTCACTTACTCACTTACTCACTTACTTACGTACTTACGTACTTACGTACTTACTTACTTACGTACTTACGTACTTACGTACTTACGTACTTACTCACTTACTCACTTACTCACTTACTCACTTACTCACTTACTCACTTACTCACTTACTCACTTACTCACTGACTCACTTACTCACTTACTCACTTACTCACTTACTCACTTACTCACTTATTCACTTACTCACTTACTCACTTACTCACTTACTAAACTTACTAAACTTACTAAACTTACTCACTCACTCACTTACTCACTTACTCACTTACTAAACTTACTAAACTTACTAAACTTACTCACTCACTCACTCACTCACTTACTCACTTACTCACTTACTCACTTATTCACGTACTCACGTACTTACTTACTTACTTACTCACTTACTCACTTACTCACTTACTCACTTACTCACTTACTCAATTACTCACTTACTCACTTACTCACTTACTCACTTACTCACGTACTCACGTACTTACTCACTTACTCACTTACTCACTTACTCACTTATTTTACTTACTCACTTACTCACTTAAAAAACTTACTAAACTTACTAAACTTACTAAACTTACTCACTCACTCACCCGCTCACTCACTCACTTACTCACTTACTCACTTACTAAACTTACTAAACTTACTAAACTTACTAAACTTACTCACTCACACACTCACTTACTCACTTACTCACTTACACACTTGCTCACTCACTCACTCACTTACTCACTTACTCACTTACTTAACTTACTAAACTTACTTAACTTACTAAAATTACTCACTTACTCACTTACTCACTTACTAAACTTATTAAACTTACTAAACTTACTAAACTTACTCACTCACTCACTCACTTACTCACTTACTCACTTACTCACTTACTCACTTACTCACTTACTAAACTTACTAAACTTACTAAACTTACTAAGCTTACTCACTCACTCACTCACTTACTCACTTGCTCACTTACTCACTTACTAAACTTACTAAACTTACTAAACTTACTAAACTTACTAAACTTACTCACTCACTCACTCACTCACTCACTCACTCACTCACTTACTCACTTACTCACTTACCTACTCACTTACTCACTTACTCACTTACTTACTCACTTACTCACTTACTCACTTACTCACTTACTCACTTACTCACGTACTCACGTACTTACTTACTTACTTACTTACTCACTTACTCACTTACTCACTTACTCACTTACTCACTCACTCACTTACTCACTTACTCACTTACTTACTCACTTACTCACTTACTCACTTACTCACTTATTCACTTACTCACTTACTCACTTACTTACTCACTTACTCACTTATTCACTTACTCACTTACTCACTTACTCACTTACTCACTTACTAAACTTACTAAACTTACTAAACTTACTCACTCACTCACTCACTTACTCACTTACTAAACTTACTAAACTTACTAAACTTACTAAACTTACTCACTCACTCACTCACTTACTCACTTACTCACTTACTCACTTACTTACTTACTTACTCACTTACTCACTTACTCACTTACTCACTTACTAAACTTGCTAAACTTGCTAAACTTGCTAAACTTGCTCACTCACTCACTCACTCACTTACTCACTTACTCACTTACTAAACTTACTAAACTTACTCACTTACTCACTTACTAAACTTACTAAACTTACTAAACTTACTAAACTTACTAAACTTACTCACTCACTCACTTACTCACTTACTCACTTACTCACATACTCACTTACTCACTTACTCACTTACTTACTCACTTACTCACTTACTCACTGACTCGCTTACTCACTTACTCACTTACTCACTTACTCACGTACTCACGTTCTTACTTACTTACTTACTCACTTACTCACTTACTCACTTACTCACTTACTCACTTACTCACTTACTCACTTACTTACTCACTTACTCACTTACTCACTTACTCACTTATTCACTTACTCACTTACTCACTTACTCACATACTCACTTCCTCACTTCCTCACTTACTCACTTACTAAACTTACTAAACTTACTCACTCACTCACTCACTCACTCACTTACTCACTTACTCACTTACTCACTTACTCACTTACTAAACTTACTAAACTTACTAAACTTACTAAACTTACTCACTCACTCACTCACTTACTCACTTACTCACTTACTCACTTACTCACTTACTTACTTACTCACTTACTCACTTACTCACTTACTCATTTACTCACTTACTCACTTACTCACTTACTAAACTTGCTAAACTTGCTAAACTTGCTCACTCACTCACTCACTCACTCACTTACTTACTTACTCACTTACTAAACTTACTAAACTTACTAAACTTACTAAACTTACTCACTTACTCACTTACTAAACTTACTAAACTTACTAAACTTACTAAACTTACTCACTCACTCGCTCACTCACTTACTCACTTACTCACTTACTCACTTACTCACATACTCACTTACTCACTTACTCACTTACTCACTTACTCACTTACTCACTTACTCACTGACTCACTTACTCACTTACTCACTTACTCACTTACTCACTTACTCACTTGCTCACTTACTCACTTACTCGCTTACTCACTCACTTACTCACTTACTCACTTACTCACTTACTCACCTACTCACCTACTCACCTACTCACCTACTCACCTACTTACCTACTCACCTACTCACTTACTCACTTACTCACTTACTCACTTACTTACTTACTTACATACATACTTACTTACTTACTTATTTATTTATTTATTTGTGTTAAACTATTTCTTGCTATTTCGTTTCCGTAAAGCTGTTCACTGAAGTTAATGTTTAACAATTATTGGTTCCATTGTTTTGATAAACGTATAAAAGCAGTTCATATTCGGTTGGTTTACATTTGTTTCTTGCCCACCTCCGTGAAGTGAGGTAGCGTGTGTGCCTCACACTCAAGAGGTCGCTAGTTCGAATCTCACTAAAGATGAGTTACCTGGATATGGCTTTTTCCAGGGCTTTTCCTAATCCTACGAAGACGAATGTCGGGTAACTCTGAGCTCTAGGGACCCGGTCTCATTTGAGTATCACATCACCCGTTTCATTAATTAATTTACTCATTTGTTCATTCATTTGTTCATTCATCTATTCATTCATCTTTCGATATGTTGTACACTGTTGAAAGGACAAAAAGGAAATCTGTTTCTTGACTAAAATGCTTTGAAACTAATACTGTTATTAATTTGGTATTCCTATAAACATTAAATTGCAAGATATTGTTTGTATTTTCCTGTCATTCATTCATTAAAATAAACTACAACAGTTATCGTATCCACGTACCTTTACAATACGCGAACAGAACCCACCTCTCAAATAGTAGGTATATTTACCTGCCGATAGAGGGAGGCATCAAAGCTGCTGTCAGCACATCAAATGCGATTGCAAGCCGCTAGGGGAATCGCACATAAACTCGCTCCATCAGCGATGCTATTGATGACGTCAAATTTTGCGTGGTAAAATCACAGATACATATAAACACCATGTATATGCGGATTATAAAAAGAGATAGGAGGAGATTTAAATATTAAGACACTAGAGAAACAGGACAGAGCAAACTATGTGACAGCAACATGCTTTAGTATGCAGTAGATATACAACTAGAACGGAGAGGGAGTGACAGAGAAGAAAAGAGATGAGGCCACCTAATATCTGAACCACTGTCGCTACAAATTGAGACAAAAGGAGTGGTGATTCAACACCTTGGAGGGAGCCATGATTCAGGACTCCGGGAGATGAGACGAGCATTGCAGCCGCACTGAGGGAATGAATGAAGTGATAATGATGAAGTGCGTGTTAGGATCTAAAATGAAATACAGTTTAACTGATTATTGAAATTAAATTATAAAGGTAATAAGTGATTTAGTGCTGGGAAGAAGTGATCTAGTGAAGTGATAAGCTTAAAATTGTTTAGATGTTCAAAAGGAAGCGCTAAGAAGAAATAATTTTGTGGTAGTTATGGAATAACAGCAGCTAATATTATTTTGAAGTACATTCATTCATTCATTCATTCATTCTCGAAATGAGTAACCCTATTTTATCAGTAAGGTATGTTAGGGTTCTAGTTAAAAAAAACACATAAATACAAAGATCAAAATTACTGAACATTATAATAGTTATAACTAGGAAGCGGATTTATGGGACTAAAAATGTGTGAAATAGCCAGGCAAAAGGCGCTAAAAATGAACAAAATAGGCACTTAAATAGGCACTAAAAATTTGATAAGTAAACACATAGAAATACACAATTTTAGTAAAATGGCTCTTAAAATGCACTATAACAAAATGACAATCATCGCAACATATGCTGCAACAAATGCGCTAAACACATACTATTTTGCGGTTCCCTAGGCGAAATAGTTCTACATTTATTCCAAATTTCATAAATGGCTCCACAGCAACTTAAAATAACAGGCATTGTCGTATAATTACAATACTTATAAATCCACTTCATTAAGTGCAGAAAGGTGTGAAGTAATTAACTATGTCAAAAAAGAAAAACATGGGTTTGGAGGGGCCTAAGTGTAAAAATTGAATTATCTGAAGCTTTTGTTAGATTTGTTTCAAATTTATACCATTTATTTTTGTGATCGATCAAGAATGGAATAATATCACGTTTCAGCTTTCTAGTTACAATAGTTTCTGAGGAATTAACAGTTAATTTCTAAATTACAGGCGATTTTCAAAATGTCCAAATATTGTAATTTTAAAAATTAATGCTTGGGGGTATAAGTTTCTGCACCCATTTTAACCTATTAATGACCTGTACCTATATGAAACATTTGTCTTCGCCATATCAACGAAGGGTTAATAATCATATCTACTTAACAATTTTTATTTTCGTAAACGTTTTCAGTAAGAAGTATTATAATACTTTTCAGTACAAATAACAAAAACACACACATGTAAATGGTTACACTTAATATGCAGTTGTCCTTACAGGCATGTTTATAATTTGATACAATTAATAAAAACCTGCATCCTATGAGACATTTTGAAGTTAGGACAATGTGGAATATATGGAATATGAGAAATTTGAGGTTAAAATTACGTAATAGCAGCTACGAGTAGCAAAGACCAGCTAAATTATATTTCAATAGATTGACAAATGACCACTCTTTAAGTGGGGAATGGAAAGCCCATTATGTAAGCAGTGTAGGGTTATTTAAAGTCATGTGACGTTTTCTGTAGCGCCGCTAGAAAAAAAAGTTATACTTTTTAAGTATTTCTATATTAATTTTAAGACAAAAAAGACTAAATTTGGGATTGTTGTAAGTTTTGGGCCAATTTGCACAGACGTGTCTCCTTAATAGAAACATTGTTATTTTTTTGTCTCCCTTTCTCGTCAATGCTGACGTTAGGAGGCGCTTAGGTTCCCTCAGAGCGAAGGAGCCGAAGCACCTCACCTGAGAGATAAAATCGGGGTTGAGGGGTTGGCCCAACGCCTGAGATGAATGATTGATGGAGCAATTGGTGGAATGATGGTGGGGGGATGCGGAGGATCCGGAGGATCCGGAGGAAACCCACCCCAGCCATATTGTCCACCACAAATCCCACTTTGCGGTCGCCTGGGATCGAACCCGGGCCGCCTAGGTGAGAGCCAAGCGGTCCAACCACTCAGCCATGGCGCGGCCAGAAACGATTGTTGGAAAGATAAGAAATTCAAAAGTTCATCACAGCAATTTTAATATCACTTAAAATGATGTAAAGATGTGTCAGAAAGTTAGAAAGCACAGAATAAACATTAATTAAAAGCTAAAGCTACAGAATCCTAGTTTTTGTAATAAGAACCCTAAATGCCCCATTGTCGACAAACAATAAAGCACAGCTTTTTAGTAAGCGTTTCCCGTTCATTCAAACAGAATTACAGCAATTACGTCATCCTGAAAAGAATTCTCGTACCTACTTTTATAAAGGCATTTCTGTAAAATTTTACACAAACCAATAATATTTATTGATCTGCAGTTTCATTTTCAATGTTGGAAACAACACCGGAAGTCTCCAAGCAATCGATTTCATGATTCCTTGATATACATGTAGAAAAACGTAAGCATGAGAAAATTACAATTTTTTACATCTTTATCTGTGTAGCCTAACTAATTAAGCGCTGGTTGTACAAGTTTAAGTTGTAACCTGAACAGAGTCCCAGAGTGGTGACTTTAAGATTGGGTAAAACAACAGTTTCGTGTCAGTAGATTTACACACATGTAAAATAATTCTTACGGGAGTAAATTCCTGCTTACCAGCGGTACTGACTGTGATCTGATATGATTGTTAACAATTGACACCATCAATGATTTAATTAATTACCATTAGCTCAAGAAATAAGCCTTTAAACCAGCACAAAAATAGCATGCTATTGCATTGAAACTGCCAAAAGATAATTCTCGTCACAAAATTGTGCAATCCAGTACTGAGTTTGCAAAGCTATACCTGTAAGTTTCAAATAAATATTATTCTAATCAAGATTAAATACATTAGACGGGATTGTTGAACGATTCAGACATGGTTTAAGCTAAATCTCAATGTAAAGTCATGCCATGTGATGAAGAAAGTTTTCCCATTAGGCAAATTTGTGCTTTACTTTTGAAAACTGAAAAAATTCAGTTTCTCTTCTTTCAGCTCTCCTCAGCATAGTAATTTGTGTTCGGCACAATGTTGCTACCGAGGCTGATTTTTACAAGGTATTTGAAACTAGGATAATATAGTATTAATACAAACCTGAATGTTTAAAATCACCTGTTTCACACAAGGCTGACAAAAAATGACTTTCCCATCTGTGCTGAACGATGGATCACCATTTATCCACTGCTTAAGAAGTACACTTTTTTTGCTTCTCTCTTTTGGCATATTTGCGTAGGGAACTGATCTATGTGTGCACTTGAAACACTGCTTAGAGAACCTACCTGGCTAAGCCCCTTTTTGTACATCCAATGTGCAGCAGTAAGACATTTCTCTTCTCCGAAAACTTGACAGTGAAACCAGCAAATGCAAAACTGTTGTCACAAATTACAAGCAGAAGAAATTGGCTAAAAAGGCAGTTTTAAGCACTAATAAGCAGAATAGGTACAAACGTATGAAATAGGCATTTATAGGCACTATAAAACTAGGAAATTAGGCTAATAAGTGTAAAAAACGTGTTTGTAACTTAAAAGCCTACGTTTCTGAACAAAGGAATAAAATAGGCAAATAGGGCAAAATCCGCCCCTAGTTATAACGTTTTAAAAATTTGGCCAAAAAAGTGCTCAAATGCGGAAGTGCAACATTTTTTGAAGAATGAATTAAACAACGGTTTATGAAGATCTGTATTACAATATGAAAGATATTGAAAGAGATTATGTCGCTCGCCTAGATAGCGTAGATGGTAGCGTGTCTGCCTGACGTTAAAGAGGTTCCGAGATCGAATCTTGGTCCTTTTTGTGCAATTTACGTCCTCCAACGTTAAGTCATATCGGACGATGAATGAAATGGGTGAAGTGATGCTCAAATGAGTCCGGAGTCCATGGAGCTTAGAGTTACCAGACATTCGTCTATCATGATAAGGGAAAACCCCGGAGAAAACCTTATCCAGGTAACTCACCCTGACCGAGATTCGAACTCGGAACCTCTTGAACGTGAGGCAGACACGCTACCATCTACGCTACCGAGGCGGGCGAATCTCGGTCCTGGTGAGTTACCTGGATAAAGTTGTTCCCGGGATTTCCCTTATCCATAGAGACTAATGTTGGGTAGCTCCAAGCTTCATGGACCCTGGACACATTTGAGCATCATTTCACCCATTTCATTCACCCTCCGATATGACTTAACGTTGGATGAGGCGGTCCTTGCCCATTAAGTACCCGGTTGAGCCCTCCCGGAGCTCAACACCTCATATGTAATGGATGAGGACTACGGATGGGAGGTTTCCAACAGGTCGGGGGTTTTCTCAAGGTAGATCTGCATGAATTCTCTCTTTTGAGTTTCAGGGAGTGGGTGCGTCCTGACAGTGTATGGGTATTATCACATATGGGACACCACGACCGTTGAATGTCAAGTTTATTGATACAAGTAGTCCTCTCCACTCGTCACTGTTGTCTTGATTTTATTCGCACATTAGGCGTGAGATTTGAGATTCGCCCGTTGCTGTGCGCATGGGTCGACGAGTGATGTATGTAGCTGTGTACGCGTTGTTCCTAAACATCGAGAGCCATAGTATTTCCGGAGGATTATTCAACAACGGAGTTTGGTGTAATCTTAATTATGTTGTCATGTGTGCAGTTTCTCTCACTCGCTAAAACAGGGTGTTCGATAACCACCTAATGTGTGTTACTCCGTCCATTCGCGAACACGGACTTTGATGAAATTTCAGTACTTATGGTCCCCTTCACTCGCTGAAACAGAGTGTTTTTCCTAGCAAACATCAAACGTCATGGCACAAATTTCCCCTTCCTTTCGCCGAATTTTGGACACTTTAGAGGCCATGTGACATGTTACTTGTTCCTTATAGGTTGTGTTTCATCCCTACTCTTAAATTTAATAGCAATTTCAAGTGTCTGAGGCATGTATTCCACGCAACTTTCACCTTCCCACAGTCCAGCTAATTAATGCATAAGCATGTTTGAAAATGTGTATCTTAAATCCCGATGTCTATTTTCTCAACACGTATCATGTGCAGACCAAAACATGGGCTGGCGACGAAGGTCTAGCCTTGAACAATGCCACCTTTGTCGGCTAGAAACACAAAGAAAATACCTGTGAGGGAAAGTGTTCATTTTCCTCGCTCTATTGACACGTTGCGCTCTCGTGCTTTCAGTAATATATATATATATATTGGAATTGCCTGTTTAGTTTCTGCACTTCTATATTTAATCATTATCCTCTATATTTGCTAGAACTTTGTTTATGTCATATTGTGGTATCTATCCGCCTTTAATTATGCAAAGACTTTCACAGTTATTATGACCATGTTATGCCTAACAGGGACGGTATCATATGCCCTTCTGATAATTTAGAACAAGGCTTTTATATTAAAAGTCACTTTCGAAATTCTCAGAATATCCCATCATTGTGTGAGCTGGTTGGTGCATGCGTGTATGTATAGTATGGTATGCGTCGTCGGTAGTGAAGGAGTGGAGATAATTACATATTAACTTATACAACACATTACATATAGTACACAAACACAATATTGCTGAAAACTATTACCAGAAATATCATCAACCTATAATTTATGAATATCATTTAATCACATTCCTCATTCATATTTTTATACAAATGTTGTAGTCTGCTCCAGCGAACGTTTAATCATTCCACTCACTCACTACACCCATAAAACTGCAGTGTCCTGGTTTTCCGGTTCTCTTAATGTCACATCTGTCTCTAGATATACATTCGTTCTACTCTCTATTTGCTTTTGTTTTTCTTACATTGTATTTATCACTTCACACTAGCATTCAGGTATCTACATTTACATGTTGTTCTTATCATTTTAGCATTCATTTCTATATTGATGACCCCTTCAATTACACCACTACCTTCATTAATATTCCTATTCCATTTTCCAGACTTCGTTTTGCTCTCAGGACAGATAGGTGGCACGTTCTCCCATATTGCAGTTACTTTTCTGTCTTCCTGCAGATATTTCTGCAACAATTTCATTTCTTTTGCGACGCGGTTATTTAAATGTAAGTCTAGCTTTAATATTTTCACCTCTCTTTTAGAGCTTCCTATTGTTTCCAGAAGGCTCTCTGCTACTTTAATCCTGGAAAGTAGGTCGCTGAAAACATTGATGCTCCCTGGGATATGCCTGATGTCTGCGTTGTAGGACATTATTTCATGGATGTAACGCGATAGCTTACTACTGGTCATTTTGCAGTTCTTTATAAGCGATAAGCTTATGTTGTCCGTGTACACTATGATTTGTTTGTTGTATATGTAATGTTTGAATTTCTGTATTGCAAAGAATATTGCACTAATTTCCTGTTCGGTCACGCAGGCAATGCGTTCCGTGCTGCTTAAGAATCTGGATGTCGTTGCAATAATGCACATTTCACCATCTTGGAATACTTGTGCTAGGATGCAGCCGTACGCTACCATTGAAGCATCGGTGTATATAAGAGATGGTAAGTTCATTCGCGGACGTGTGAGGAGAATGGAGTTGCTGAATAAATCTTTTAACCTTTGGAAGGCTGTCTCTTCCACGTCAGACCACCGCCATTTTGTATTCGTAACTAACAAAGCTCTAAGCGCTTCTGTCTCCTTGGCGTAATTTATAAGGAATCTACTTTGATAACCTAAAATACCTAGAAACTATTTTACTTGTTTGACGTTTTTCGGACGCGGTATATTTAGTACTGCTCCGATTCTCTGCTTGTCTGAAATTACGTAGCCTAAAAATTTCACTGATGTTTCAAAAAATTTACATTTTTCCCAATTTAGTGTTATGCCACAATTTTTGAATCTGTTAAACACGATTTCCGAAAGGTCAAGGTGTTCGTCGGCGCTCAAGTCATGAAGTAATATATCATCCACATATTGAGATATGTATCCTTCCGATTGTGTACCAAATATGGTGTGCATGGCTCTTAAGAAACCACTTCCAGATACGCTCAGTCCAAATGCACAACGACGAAATTGATAAACTGTTCCTTGGTGGATGAATCCTAAATATTTCCTGAGACTTGGCGCAATTTCAATTTGTAAGTAAGAATTAGTTAAATCAAGTGATATGAACCATCGCTGCCTTCCAATACCTGCGAGGATTTCTTCGATATTTTCTGCGCGCATGTGGTCTGGGACTATGTACCGGTTCAATATTCGTGCATCAATTGTCAATCTCATTGTCCCATCTTTTTTCGTTACGATACACAAAGGTTGTACATATGGAGTGTCTGAAAATTCTATAATTCCTTGTTCCAACATCTCGTCAATTTTCTTAGACACCGCGTCTTTCACGGCCAAAGGGATCATTCTGCACTTGTGTCGAGTTATTGGCATTTCTGCTATTTCAAATGAATACTGATATGCGTTTGGTCAATGAAACTTTCTCTGTGTGTCAATATCAGCTGGTATTGGTCCTTTTGTATTTCACTCAACTCGGTTAGCCCTCTGATAGGAGTTTTTACATGCTCGGAGAAGGGTTCTCTCTTCCTGTTCTCCGTTTGTTTACTTTCTACGTTCACTATTGTCTCCCTTTCGACGCCTGCTGCCTCTTCAACTGAATCATTGTACTCCACCACGTCTTGTACATTCTGTGCCATTAACCTAATAATCTCGGCACCATTTCCTATATTTACTAGTTCGACGAAAAATTCTTCGTTCTGAATTTCTTCCTCTTCAGATAAAAACATGTTATCGTGTGACTCAGAGGTAAATTGTATTTGAGTTTTTACGCCTGCTATGGTGAATGTGGCCTGCGATTACTCGTAATCAATCACAGAGTACAGTGCGTTTAATAGGTCACTTCCGATACTTATATCGGTAGCTAGGCCTTTTACGACGAAACATACAAAATCTACGCCATATCCATTTATTTTTGCATTTATTAAAATCTGCTGCGAAATCCTCTGTTTAGTTTTGCCGATAGCACCCGTACACACTGCATTTTTTACTGGGAGGGACTGCAATTTTATGCCCAAATTAATTAGTTGATTGTACAAATTCTCGCTGCAGACCGTGACTGAAGATCCTGTATCTAAAATAACTTGAAAAACCCTGTCTGCAATTTCGGCAGTTATTCTTGGAGCTTCCATTATTTCTTGGTTTACTATAAATTCCGCGCAACCGATAGTTCTGTTTGAGTACAATTTAGAATTTTGTGTTTTCTCCCTTGAACAATTGTTCACATGTACGTCACTTTGTGTTCCTATATGATTATCATTAGTGCCCCCTATAGACTGAGAGCTCTGGGTGGCTTCTAATCGGGAAGGATGCAGAGACTCCATACGTCCCGTGTCTAGTTTTCCGGTGGTGTCAGGGTTCGAACCTGAGTCGTGTGTACCTGAGAATGTACATAGTTCATGTTGACTCTGTTGGATGGGGGTGTTGGTGGGCATGGCACCTCTCTCTCTCACGTGTCATATCAGCGTTTGTATTTGTTGAATTCATTGGACTTCTGGGTCGATGGATTGGCCTAGCATATTCATTATGGAAATTTCTACGTGGATTGCCCCGGTTCGTTCCTCTTCGTCTGTTGAATGACATGTACTGAATAGGGTAGTTATATGGGAGCCGTTTATGGGTGTAATTCGTCCTCTCATTCCTCTCTCGTCGGTCGTATGGCCTGGAGGTTCTCTATCTATTGGACCAGTTTGCGTCAATATGCCTGTTTTGAGGTCCTTCTGCCCTCATCCCATCATTATTTTGCCTAGTGGGATGAGTATTTGTTCTGTGCCACGTGACTGGCTCTTCTATCTGCGGTTCATGACCCTGCAATGCTGCCAATAATTCAATAGCCTCTCTGAGGGTTTGGGGCCTGGCAACAGCTAAATGGTGACGAATCATATTTGGGTAATGTCGACATACGGCACTAATAAAATCGTGTTCAGAAAGAGCAGGATCAAGTAACTTGTTCAACTGACCCAATCTTAAGAAGTAGTCAGTCATGGATTCGTTGTTAACATGCTGATATCTCCCGTTATTGATCTGACTGCGAACGTTGTACTGAGCGACTGCATTCCAATATTTCTGTAGGAATGCAATTCTAAAATGTTCATACTGCGCCAATTCTCCGATCGTTAAACGAAGCCAGCTTAGAGCAGAACCAGTTAAGCTCCTCTGAATTATGATCATGTTATAATTGTCGGGTTACCCTCTCAACGCGAAGTAAGACTCAATATCATTGATAAACTGCTTCGCATTGTCGCGAGCGCTGTCAAACGTCGGCAGAGGAACTTCATTGTGGAAATTCATGGGTATAGACGGAGGTGGGCGTGTCTCGGTACCTTGAAATTGGTAACTAGTGTTAGGAGATGACAATGGAACGCTTACATGATCGCTCACTCTTCCCTCGACACTTACACCACTACCTGAGGTTACGGGCACCATTGTGGCATGGCACTGTAGATTACTGGCTTCGTGCCTCATCGCTGCTCATATCTCAGTTACGGCAATTTCCTTTGCCTTTTCTTGTAATTTATCGTACTGGGCGGCAACTACGTGTGGCATTTCTTCCCTTACTTTGTTAATTTCGCTAAGATTTAAGCTTTGATTTTCCCCCATTACAGCTTTCACTCCCTCTAGTTCTGTATTAATGACGCGTTCCAATGCATTATGTCTCTCTTCCATAGTGACACATGTGGTTCTCGCCTCAGACCTTACTTGTTCTAAATGATTTATTAAAGCTATATCCATTGTCTCTCTGATGCTGCCAACTTCGTTTATACACTCAGATGTTATCTGGTTCATTTCTACCTGCGTGGATCCCAGTTCACTCCTAATGTCACTTACTTCTATCTGTAAGGTATCTCTGACGCGATTAACCTCACCCACTACGCTCTTCAGTTGTTTCTCTAACTGAGAGCTCAGCTCACATTGTTTCTCTGAAAGCTTAGCTTCCTGTTCCCCAAGTTTTTGACTTAACCTTAACTCCATTTCAGTATTTTGCGCTGTTAATTTACTGTCTAATGTGCTAACTCCAGCTGTCATCTCATTAGCTTGTGCTGTGATTTTACTGACTAATGTGCTAACTTTAGCTGTCATTTCATTAGCTTGTGCTGTGATTTTACTGTCTAAGATCTTCATTTTTTCTATCAGTTGAAGCATTAAGCTATCCATACTGCTTAGTCCTGGGTCAGCAAGGGGGGGGGGGAGATTTCTCTGCTATTATAACTTCTGCTTCTGCGACTATTTCTACATTAGCTTCCGTATCCCCAAATCCACTATTCACTACCATTCATCTATCATCTGCCATTTCGTTATTTTTAATTATTACTTCTCTATCCCTAAGTATCATTCACGTAAAATTACTGCCTCGTTTCTTGAAGAAAGTAAAACTATTATTACGGTATTCTGTTCCCTATTACTGGCAGCATCAGCCTATTTAATCATAAATGGTTTAACAAAAGATTACAAGATTATTAGCATACAACTGAAAGTGGTTGCACTTACTCGTTGATGTTCGTATTCGTCGTTAGGGTAATCCTGGGTAGGGGAAGAGCACTGGTTTGACACTTTCACTGGGGGGATATAGGTTGTTGTTTCCTGGGGCTATTCTGCTGGTGATGGCCGCTGTGTTGTCTCCGTCGTCGACTTCCGCCGATGTTCCAGAACTCGAACTCCGTTGCGTCTGTTCTCCGTGGATGCTGTAGTTTCCCTGCCGCGTCGGTCAGAACTCCAAAACAAGCATACTGGTTGGCCCCTTATGATGTTGTCTCACAGTTCTGCAGTCATACACATTGGTCACGGCTTCGAAGAAGTACACTTTAGTCGCCAAAAACTATGACACCGTATTCAGTACTTAATGGTCCAGGTTGGTCGCCAAATGGTCATTGGTACAGTCCGGACTTCGATAACCACGTTGCGTGCCAAATTATGAGGCGGTCCTTGCCCATTAAGTACCTGGTTGAGCCCTCCCGGAGCTCAACACCTCATATGTAATGGATGAGGACTACGGATGGGAGGTTTCCAACAGGTCGGGGGTTTTCTCAGGGTAGATCTGCATGAATTCTCTCTTTTGAGTTTCAGGGAGTGGGTGCGTCCTGACAGTGTATGGGTATTATCACATAGGGGACACCACGACCGTTGAATGTCAAGTTTATTGATACAAGTAGTCCTCTCCACTCGTCACTGTTGTCTTGATTTTATTCGCACATTAGGCGTGAGATTTGAGATTCGCCCGTTGCTGTGCTCATGGGTCGACGAGTGGTGTATGTAGCTGTGTACGCGTTGTTCCTGAACGTCGAGAGCCATAGTATTTCCGGAGGATTATTCAACAACGGAGTTTGGTGTAATCTTAATTATGTTGTCATGTGTGCAGTTTCTCTCACTCGCTAAAACAGGGTGTTCGATAACAACCTAATGTGTGTTACTCCGTCCATTCGCGAACACGGACTTTGATGAAATTGTCCCCTTCACTCGCTGAAACAGAGTGTTTTTCCTAGCAAACATCAAACGTCGTCATGGCACAAATTTCCCCTTCCTTTCGCCGAATTTTGAACACTTTAGAGGCCATGTGACATGTTACTTGTTCCTTATAGGTTGTGTTTCATCCCTACTCTTAAATTTAATAGCAATTTCAAGTGTCTGAGGCATGTATTCCACGCAACTTTCACCTTCCCACAGTCCAGCTAATTAATGCATAAGCATGTTTGAAAATGTGTATCTTAAATCCCGATGTCTATTTTCTCATCACGTATCATGTGCAGACCAAAACATGAGCTGGCGACGAAGGTCTGGCCTTGAACAATGCCACCTTTGTCGGCTAGAAACACAAAGAAAATACCTGTGAGGGAAAGTGTTCATTTTCCTCGCTCTATTGACAAGTTGGGTTCTCGTGATTTCAATGTATGCCTGTTTAGTTTCTGCACTTGTATATTTAATCATTATCCTCTATATTTACTAGAACTTTGTTTATTTCATATTGTGGTATCTATCCGCCTTTAATTATGCATTTAATAAGACTTTCGCGGTTATTATGGCCATGTTATGCCTAACAGGGTCGGTATCATGGATGACGTAAAATTACAAAAAAAAAGTCTCTTTATTGAATGAAGATCACATCTAAATATTAAGTGTTCAATACTTTTATCAACGTTTTCACATTTACATTAGGTAGCCATCAGGATATCTAAATGGAATCTTCGAAATTACGTTTGAAATTGTCCATGTCCGGTAACAAACTGGGTCAAAATAAAATTAAGTGAAACGTACTTGCACTTTACATGATCAATAACAGTAGGAAAAATAATTTTCGTGTGATTTGCCCTTTATCGCTGTTTATCCAAATACTGTTCGACATTTCAAAAAATTCTTTTTTCAATATTTTTTAAAAAATGTGATCGCAGACTCTTTAAAACTGAATACATTTTGGGATAATGCGTAACGCTTAGCAATTCCATCTGCCCTCTCATTTCCATGTATACCCGTGTGGCCTCTAACCCATGTGATACACACGTGATTGGTGTTTGTTATACTACCGTTCCTTATTTTGGTAGCAAGTGAATATGTAGTATGTTTATCTCCAATAACAATGACATGCCTGGGAATCACTGTATATACATGCGCTATAATTGTTACTGTGGCACCACTCCACTGCTTGATTCACTGCAAAGGTTCGACCTGGAATATAGAGCAATTAGGTGTAAGTCTGTATCCTCTATAAAGCAACTCTACATTGTTTATATCAAACACCACAAAAGCGCATTTCACACGAGCTGGATTCTCTGAATGATCAGAATATCGTGAGCCATCTGTGTAGATAATGTAGTCTGCAGTTATTTTTGCTGATAATGTTGTGAAATATAGAAGGATGTCCAGCTTCCAAGAAATGAGATCTCAGATGAAAGTCGAATTCAGGAAATAGTAGGGACCCTTGATAACCTTTATTTATGGTATATATCTTTGCACTGAAGAATGCCGATAAACATAAACGTTCAATGCCTGCGATTAGAAGTGCAACATCTGTGGAAATAGTTCTATATCTCTTGATGATATAGAGTAACAAGCACCTTTGTATCTGGTTAAGTTTAAATTGCACCCGTTTATTTAGTACATCTTGGAATACTGACGAGCAATATAGTACAAGAGGTTTGATAGCTCCAACGTATAACATCTTCATCGCCGAAGAGTTGAGACCCCATGTGGGACGTTATGCAATTTTTTGTTGTAATTTACGTCCTCCAACGTCAAGTCATATCGGGCGGTGAATGAAATGAGTGAAATGATGCTCAAATGAGTTCAGGGTCCATAGAGCTTAAGTGTTCGTCTTTGAGGATAAGGAAAAACCCCGGAAAAAACTTATCCAGGTAACCCACCCTGACCGAGATTCGAACTCTGGACCTCTTGAACGTAAGGCAGACGTGCTACCAACTACGCTACCGAGGCGGGCCGTGATGCATTTTTTTTTTTTTTTTTTTTTTTTTTTTTTGTAATTTACGTCCTCCAACGTTAAGTCATATCGGACGAGTGATGCAATTGATAAACCATTAAGAAGTCTACTGGTTTTTATTTGCACATGGTTAAGGTGTTCTCTAAATGTTAGTTTGGGATCTAAAATTACTCCAAGACAAGACAATTTCTTCACTAAATTGATTCTCTCCTGTTAAGATGAATTACTGGTTCCTCTTTCACCTTTCTTCTACTGACTACCATTGCAGTTGTCTTTGTTGGATTAAAAGTTTATCTACTCCCCACTGGAAAGGTTGTTTGCCATTGTAGATAAAACATTTATAGTTTTATCTTTCACCAACAGAAGCGTATCATCTACATATGCTATAATATCGCAGTTTGACGGTAAATTTATGTTTAAAAGATCATCATATAATATGTTCCAAAGACCCGGGCTGCAGGAAGATCCTTGAGGACAGCCTTTGGTAATAGGTTTTTCTATTGTAGATCCACAGAGGGACAGTTGTGCTCTTCTGTTATGGAAATAATTGTGCATAATTTTAAATATATTGCTTGGGCAAAGTTTCTTCTTTAATTGGAAAAGCATTGAAAGGGTTTGAAAATTAAAATTTCACTCTGGTGTCCACGCCTTCTTCTGAAGTTCACATTTTCAATGGCTTTATTTGGAAGAGGACAAAGTTCCTGAATTAGGCTTATACTTGGAGTTGGATTTTAATTAGACCTATCTGAATATTCAGACTTAGTTGTCGAGGAAGAAGAGGCTGTGTACGGTGAAGCTGATGAACTGAATACTGAAGTGGATGCCTGTAACTCAGATGATGCCTGCGTCGGGTGATGTTGGATATTTAAGGAATCTTCACTAAGTGTATAGAAATGTGTAGTGTTTAATGTCCGCTTTTACTACATACGGTCCCGCATGCTTCACTAAGTGTTTATGGTAATTCTGTTGAGTACGAAAAGATATCTAAGATACTAAAAATGTCATGGTTCAAGACGTAGGTGACACTACAAGAAAATATACTGACTTAAAGGTCACTTGACTGAAGCCACAAGAGACCATAAATCGTGTTTCTTCTAAATCTTATAGGAGTCAGGGTCCACCGAGAATGCAAGTTTGGCCTTTCTCGGTCACCTTTCGGCTCATAAGTTGCCACTCACTTACCTGAAGTCCTTGGTTTTGTACCTTCAGTCTCTTATTGATGGTTTCCACATTGTTTGTTACTGGGTCCCAGAATGGGCCCTTGGCCTCCTTGGGATATATTTGGAGTCTACAATTTGTAATTCCATTCCCTCCCTAGGGCTGCCAAATCTGCCTATAGCTCTGGATAACCAGTGTATTATTTCTTTATTCTCACAGGTCATCCGTAGCATAACTTGTGAGAATTTATTATCCAGAAATTGTGGCGAAACCTGTTCTGAATTATCATCCAACAATTATAGGATTTTTCCTGTCAACAGACAGTTACAGTAAGATAAGTAGATATGATTTTTACCCTTCGTTGATATGGCGAAGACAAATATTTCATATAGGTACAGGTCATTAATAGGTTAACATGGGTGCAGAAACTTATTCCCCCAAGCATTAATTTTTAAAATTATAATATTTGGTCATTTTGAAAATCGCCTGTAATTTAGAAATTAACTGTTAATTCCTCAGAAACTATTGTAACTAGAAAGCTGAAACGTGATGTTATTCCATTCTTGATCGATCACAAAAATGAATGGTATAAATTTGAAACAAATCTAACAAAAGTTTCAGATAATTCAATTTTTATACTTAACCCCCCCCCCCCAAACCCATGTTTTTCTTTTTTGACATAGTTAATTACTTCACACCTTTCTGCACATTAGGGCTTTTACTTAGTGAAGTGGATTTATAAGTATTTTAATTATACGACAGTGTCTCTTATTTTAAGTTGCTGTGGAGCCATTTATGAAATTTGGAATAAATGTAGAACTATTTCGCCTAGGGAACCGCAAAATAGTATGTGTTTAGCGCATTTGTTGCAGCATATGTTGCGATGATTGTCATTTTGTTATAGTGCGTTTTAAGAGCCATTTTACTAAAATTGTGTATTTCTATGTGTTTACTTATCAAATTTTTAGTGCCTATTTAAGTGCCTATTTTGTTCATTTTTAGCGCCTTTTGCCTGGCTATTTCACACATTTTTAGTCCCATAAATCCGCTCCCTAGTTATAACTATTATCATGTTCAGTAATTTTGATCTTTGTATTTATGTGTTGTTTTTTTTAACTAGAACCCTAACATACCTTACTGATAAAATAGGGTTACTTCATTTGGAGAATGAACGAAGGAAGGAATGAATGAATGAATGAATGAACGAACGAACGAACGAAGGAAGGAAGGAAGGAATGAAGGAAGGAAGGAATGAATGAATGAAGGAATGTAGGAATTTAGGAATGAATGAATGAATGGATTAATGAATGAATGAATGAATGAAAGAAGGAAGGAATGAATGAATGAATGAATTAATTAATTAATAAGTAAATAAATAAATGAATAAATAAATAAGTAAATAAATAAATACGTAAATATGTAGATACGTAAAAATAAGTAAATAAATAAATCCTTTCAAACATAAGCTTGAGAAATGTGAACAAAACGCAACACTGAAAGAATCCAACAAAACTGCCAAACATCGTACTGCTAAAGGAGGAATTTCATTCACAAGAAGGTAACTCAAAAAGTGAGAAGAACATTGAGTTTTGAATATGAAGAAACCAACTGCATCATTTGTGGCAAAATTTCAAGTGACAAAAAGTCCCATCTCTCTCAACATATGCAGCAAGCAAGCCAAAAGGCCAATGAGGAACGCAAATCAAGAGAGTTGCACTTAATCTTTGAAGAAGTCAGGCAAGAAAAATAACCTATATGCAGAGTTGTGTCATGCAATGATAGTGACTAATGTTCTATTCAGAAAAAAATTGAAAGTGAAGCGTTTAGGAAGTTCTTGGAGAAGCAATGCAATAGATCAATTCCTTCCGAATCAACAATTAGGAAGAATTGCAAGCAGCAATCTTATGATGAATCAATAAAGTAGATACGGGAGGACATAGGGAAATCGTATGTTTGGATTTCAGTCGACGAAACCACTAATGTTTCTGGTCGATACGTAGCAAACTTGACCCAAATACATTCTCGAGGACATGTCTGATCTGCACGAAGCAACTTCAGAAAACTAACAAACTAGGGGCGGCTCGTCCTTACACGCTGCAGTACGTTATTTTATGTTTTATAAATCATAATATATAAAATTGAAATACTATGCAAATAACAATGAATTATTGTAGGCATAAGAAAACGAGCACCACCAGTAATGAACACTTGATAGACAAGGAAAACACCTGCGTAGCTAATGGAACGCATTCGACGTGCTGAGAGCCAGCAAGCTCGCTAATCAGTACTTTTTCTGTGTGTGTAATTTACGTCCTCCAACGTTAAGTCATATCGGATGATGAATGGAATGTGTGAAATAATGCTCAAATGAGTCCAGGGTCCATAGAGCTCAGAGCTTAGAGTTACCTGACATTCGTCTTTCAGGATAAGGGAAAACCTCGGAAAAAACCTTATCCAGGTAACTCATCCTGACCGAGATTCGAACTCAGGACCTCTAGAACGTGAGGCAGACATGCTACCATCTACGCTACAGAGGCGGGCAAATCAGTACTGCGCATGCGTGCAAACTTCCTCTCTTACCTCTCACGTGGCCTAAGTTCCCTAGATGTTCGCATAAATGCGTGCTGCATATCGGTACGTTATTTTTCCTACACCCCGAGAAACATAAAATTTATATTACCTCAAAACAAAACAAAATTCCTCCCAGAAACTCATTCTACAATATTCTGAATGAAAAGCTACCTGCGCTAACACCCTTAGCGGATGAGCACGCAGCAAAAACCTTCTGGCTTTATACAGCCAGCCTGCACTAAGGACGGACGGACGGATGGTATACATTTGCTGCACTACTGCACACACTGGAGCAGGGCCACAAACACTCATAGTTATAGCTCTAGAACTTGAATATGCTTGAAGTTCATTAAATAGTTTATCATTGCTGTATATTTTAGTTGCGTAAATGACCTTATGGTTATTAAATCGCAGGGAAAATTCCCTGGGAAGCAACATGTTGGCACGATACTCCAATCTCGCGAACTTGACAGCAATCCCCATAACAAGTATTCCTTTGTGTAACGTTATTCAGTGGCTGATAGTTTATTTTGTGTGTGAGTGCGAAACATAAGTATAATCACTTCGTTCATTGTATGAGTAATTTAATATTACGAATACAGAATACCTAGATAGAGACTTCCTTCGACAGGCCAGGACAACGTACACGCATGCTCCCCTACTGCGGGACCGCAACGAGCCAAGCAACCGAGCCCCAAAGGTCCCTGGATGGCGGTCTCGAAATGGTCCCAGCAGAGGCACGGAGACCGGCAACCGACCTACCGGAGGAGGAAGTAGTTTACCTCAGAGCACATCATGCCACCATGCACCGCCGACACTTCTACCCTGAAAGAGACCACCAGATGAGAGATGAAGTGAAACGATAATGGAGATGAAATGGAGGGACAGGAAATTCGGAGGATGTAATTAAGCTACCCAGCATTCACCTGGCGACCCAGGAAACCCCTGAAAAAACCATGGGTCAGGTAAGTCGGCCACGGGAATCGAACCCGGGCCTCCCAAATGCGGGCCACAGACGAAACCACCTGAGCCATCCCGCTCGATGATGCGAGGGCTAGGTTCGAAAAGACTTCACATTCTGTTTCAAATTAAACAATTAAATTGTTTATTGTTGCTATTAGTTCTCTTGTGAGCCAGACACAAGAATGATAATGCGATAATTAGGGATCATGCTTAGCTTTGTAGCCATTTATAATCTGTACCGTATCTGGTGTTGTAAACCATATTACGTAGTTAGCTTTCATTTTTAGGAACATTAAATGTGTCATGCTTAAATCTTATGTTTCACTTCTTCTACTGACAAAGGAGCTGTGAACGTGTTAACTTCTCGGTTAAAAGAAAAATACATTTTTATAGTGTGGATTTCATCAACTCAGTAAAAAGTTCAAAATGGTGACCCCCGACAGTATTTGAGAGATTTCGAGTACTGAATACCTACATAGATAATGAAGCGTTCATTTACGCCAAACATTGACACAGGCGCAAGAAGCTAGTCACTGCATTTATAAAGTGTTTGAAACTTCGTTGAATGGTTCAAGCACAATACCGACTATAATGAAATATCTACTACGAGCTATAAATTTATATCTATCTACCAGTGGAAAACATGGCGATTATTGTATTTTATAAACACGTATATAATTTATAAAATGTTATTTTTGTCATGCTATTAAATTATAGCCCACAAGAGGTAGAACAAAGGGTAATAAAATTTCTCTGCTAAACACGAAGGATTTGAACCCACCTTGTAGTGGCACAGTGGTGAGATAACCTGTGTAATACCATTTAGCCAACGCTGAGCTGAGCAAAGATCTGACCGCAGACCTCAAACTGCCAGCTCGAATCTTCACACGCTTTTTATAGCTTCATACAGTGTCTTGAGCTCGTTTTGGTAGTTTTAACGCAAATAAAAGAGTTTAACCCACAATTACTGAATAAGCTAAAACAATTGCCGTAATTTGTGACAGAAGCGAAAACAATATATCTAATTCTCAGCACTGTTTGACATGGCTCTACAACGAAAACACGTGTTGGCTGGAGATTTAAATCCAATTGGTCCCACTGTGTACATCTGCCATTTTGTGTTCCAAAGTTATTGTCAACTGATGCACGTGATAACTTCAGGAATGTGTTTAAAGGTGTGTGTGTGTGTGTGTGTGTGTGTGTGTGTGTGTGTGTGTGTGTGTGTGTGTGTGTGTGTGTGTGTGTGTGTGTGTGTGTGTGTGTGTGTGTGTGTGAATGTATGCTAATGAATAAAAGTTTGCAAACTCGTCTAAAATTGCTATGCAGCTCTCTGTGTCTGGGTATAACGTTTTTGGAATCGACATACATAGTGATTGCTTTCTGTTTCATACAACACTTATGCACTCTGTTATCTACCCTTTCTCTATAAAGTGCTCTGAAAATCATCGATTAGAAGGCATTCAAGAAAGTCATAAGTCACATATGTCGCTTAGCACGTTGCATAAATTCAAAATTAAATAGGGACAGATGACTCACCTTTTAACAAGGATTATAGATTGCATCAAAGTTTGTGGGGCATTTGAGCTTGCTTTGCGTGGACACGATGAGACCGAAACATCAAATAATCCCGGCATGATTTAGGTCTTATAAATTTCATTGGTAGTCTGGACAATCCGGTAAAAGAACATAACGAAAGTAACAACGTTTTCAAAGAGTTATCTAAGACCATCCAAAATGAATTACTCGATTGCATGCTGAAGTGTGCCATGAAGAAATCGAAAAAGAGTTGAAGGAGGTGGCTTAGTTGCTATTATGGCAGATGAAGCTACTCAAATATCCGAAAAAATTCAGTAGGATTTAGTTTATAGATATGAAAGAAAGAGTTTCATACATGAATGGCTTTGGGGCTTTTTTTAATCCTGCACATTAGACCGCCAATACTATTGCATGTTGTATTTTGAAAGAAACTAATAACATTTTTAAGGACGATCGCCTTAAAATAATTGTTGAGACTAATGATGGTGCATCTGTAATGAAAGGCAACAAAGGGGGCGTTCAGATCGAAGTGAAAGAACACTACCCTCTCGCGCAGAATGTACATTGTTACGCAAACAGTTAAATCTGATAATAGAGAAAGCAGCTTCACCAAATCATTCTGCTAGGATATTTCTCTACAGTATATCGGCTTCTGCAGCATTTTTTCAAGATCTCTCCAACCTTTGGCAGCGTTGGAAGCAGCTATTGCTCGGAGAGTGCCTCGAGGCTCCGTAACGAGGTAGAATTTCAAATCAAGCTCTGTGAACGCCATTTACGAGTACAGAGAATCTTTGGTGGACTGTTTTGATGAGCTAGAAAAAGCTCGTACAAGAAGCTCGTGGTATGACTTACAATTTGGAGGCTGGAGAATTTAATCTCTGGCTCACTTTTTTTTTCACAAAGTTATGCGTCATATTGATATGCTATGTAATCAGCTTCAGGCACGACAGGATGATTTAGTGAAGGCAAACCTGCGATTCAATCTTTCGTTCAAAACAATTAACATCGTGCGTAGTAGGACGGACGATATAGCTCAGATTGAATCATTTAATTTTTAAGATGCAAAAAGACGTCGTAGGGAAACGAAACTTAGCAGTACATGCTAAAGAAGTATGTGATCGAATAATATCAGAGGTACATTAGCCGCTTCGAGTCTACGGAATATCTGGATGCCGCAAAACTAATGAATATCGAAAACTGTGAATTATTTTCTCGAGTGTTTCCTGAAACAGAACTGAGCATTGTCAGTGATCGTTATAAAGAACTTTACAAAAGCAAACTTCGAACCGAACCCAGCATTTTGTATCAATATTTGGAATTCAGGAAGATATAAAGTGCCCTTCTTCTATTGCAGTTAATATTGAAGAACAATTTACAAAACACCTTTAGTGAAATTACCAAGGTTTGAAGAATAGTTGTGACAATTACCATGTGTACTGCAGAGCCAGAACGCTGTTCCTCGTCTTTGAAGAGGTTAAAGAACTTTCTGAGGAACTCCATGACTCAGGATCGGCCTACCTCTCTGGCTATGCTATCTATAAAGAAGCTTATCACAGGTATGCAGGACTTAAACAGCAGAGTGACTGACAAATTCTACATGAAGAAATATTGACGCATGAAGTTCATTTTTCGAAACTAGGTTAGCTGCATGCACTTTTTCTGGTAGCACGCCATTATTTTTCAGTACGAGACGCCACTGTAACAAACTATAGCAAACTTTGTGAAAAATGGTCTGAAAGTGTTCTATCCAAATAGCACAAACAAAAACAGGATACTTCTTGCATACGCATATGCGGCAACATACATCGTAGCAGCTATGCAGTTTCTGAAATCGCTAAATCCTTCGCTAGTATACGTGACCTGCCTTGCGCACGGTATCAACCGTGTAGCAAAGGAAGTCAGATTCCAATTTTGGGTGGTCAATAAAATGATTTCCATCATAAAGAAGACATTTTTAAAAGCTCCAATTAGTGTTCCGGCCTTCCGGGAACACCTACCGGATGTTTCTTTACCCCCCGAGCCTGTGCTAACTTGTTGGGGTACATGGTTGAAAGCTGCCGAATAGGTACTAAAATCTTCATCTTCAGCTACCTGATGTTCCCTCATCCCTCACCCCCGAAACTTTGCTAATTCGTTGGGGTGGATGGTTGAAAGCTACTAAATACAACCTTCATCTGAACAAAATAAAAATGTTTTAATGCAGCTGGAGGACGATGCATCAAACTGCATTACAACAGCAAGAAAGCTGCTCAAAGATTCCTCTCTTCCACATGACTTGGCATATATCAGGGCTCATTTCACACTCCTTGTTGAGATTATTTAAGAATTGAAGAGGATGTGAAAAGATTGGTTTAATTCAAGATGTCAAGGACAGCATTAAGAATGCACCAAGTGAAGTTGAAGAGAAAATCAGGACAAAAATAGATAAAGTTCTTAAAAAGAACTCAGGTCTTAGTTCTCCACGCAGCAGCAGGTATACTCAGTCTAGTGACTAGTGTAGTGATTTAGAGCATCCACTTTTAGTGCAACATGCAGTAGGCTCAAGTTTACTCCTATTACATCAGTAGACGTGGATTGTTCTTTCTTGCCCTGTAAAATGATTTTTTTTTTTTTTTTTTTTTTTTTTGTAATTTATGTCCTCCAACGTTAAGTCATATCGGACGATGAATGGAATGCATGAAATGATTCTCAAATGAGTCCGGGGTCCATGGAGCTTAGAGTTACCCGACATTTGTCTTATAGGATAAGGGAAAACCCCGGAAAAACCCTTATCCAGGTAACTTCCCCTGACCGAGATTCGAACTCGGGACCTCAGATTTTAAATGACAAGGACATCATTTAGCTATGGAAAATATAGAAAAGATATTTGTGGTCTATTGTGCGGCTAATTATGAAGTGTGAAAATTGATTCAAATGAATCAAAATACTGAAAATGTGAATTGAAATTGAAATTAAGTTAATTTTGCTTGGATAGTATTACAAAATAAAATAATGTGGTTTATTAATAATTTTAGACACTCTGTTTCGAAGTAGTTTTAGAGCCTAATTTGCAACCATTGCAGCCTAAATGACGTGTAATAAAAGCATAACTTAGGTTTAATCGATGGAAATTAATAATTTCTTCACAATAGCCGTGGATAAGGTTTTGGAAAGAAATCCCGGCTATGGCACTGGATTTTTCAGTTTGACTCTATTTAGTTTAGGTGCCTAAACCTTAAGCTTTTAGGACCTAAAATCTGCGGCCTAGTCATCAATAAGCAAATTGCATTAGATTGGGCAAATTTGCCTTAACCCTCTCTCTCCCTGGTGTATGTCTATGGTTAGTGTCCATTCTCCATATTTTATACAGAATGTATTCTCTTTATACAATTCATTTAGTATGGTTACCATTTGATTACTCTCTGCTTTCATTACTTGTTTGTGACACAACACTTTCAGCTCTATTTGGTCAAAAGCTTTCTCCAGATCAATAAAAGCCAGAAGTATTTGTCCACTAATATTTTTATAATGAATGCATTATCAATTGCCCACCTTCCTTTTCTAAACACCATTTGGAATTCAGAAAGCATATTATATTCTTCTGCCCATTCTTGTAACCTATCTGCCAAAATTCCTGTGTACATTTTCTCCAAATTTTACAGCGGTGCTATGCCTCGATATTTGTTAGGTTTACTCATATCCCCTTGACATTTATAAATTGGTCGGGTTCCAGGTCTCCTAGAATGTATGGACTTCCGGAGATCCACAAACCGGACGTTCTTTTACGCCCCATTGTGGACGCCAGGAACAGCCCTACATATCAGCTGGCACGTCACCTGGCTGATCTATTACAACCTCTGGTAGGGGATTGCCCACATTATGTGAGTAATTCTACACAGTTTGTACACACACTTAGGAACATTACCATTGGCCCTTCTGATCTTCTTGTCAGCTTCGACGTGGTTTCTCTATTTACAAGAGTACCACTTCAAGAAGCCATCCAACTTCTGAAGGAGCATTTTCCGGCTGATATCATAGTGCTCTTCCGACATACCCTGACATTCACTTTCTTCTTGTTTGGCGGTACTTTCTTTGAACAAGTAGACGGAGTAGCAATGGGCTCCCCTTTGTCACCAGCTATAGCTAATTTCTATATGGAACACCTAGAGCATGAAATACTTGCCACAGCTCCACTTAAACCATCTCATTTCTATAGATACGTGGACGACACTTTTGTAATTTGGCCACATGGATCAGACACTTTGCCTAGCTTTCTTGCACATCTCAACAGCTTCGACCTCAAATACAGTTTACCGTGGAAGTGGAGAAGGATGGAACTCTTCCATTTCTGGACATTCTTGTTTCAAAAAACAGCAACGGTACACTGGGGCATGCTGTATATCGCAAGCCTACACACACCGATCTATATCTGAACGCTCACAGTTTCCATCATAAGTCTCAACGACTGAGAGTTCTCAATATCTGGCCCACAGAGCTTTGTCTATCTCTGATCCCAGCCACTTAAAACAAGAATTACAGCACCTGAGACTCACTTTCCGTCAAAACGGCTACTCCGAATATGACGTTGAAGCCTCGATCACCAAAGCTAGGAAAGGGAAACCTGTAATACCGCAAGCGTCAGATAAGCCTACCGCTACAGCCTGCATCCCGTTTACCGGCAATCTATCCGACAGAATTCTCGCCAAATACAACACCAGAACAATCGACAAGCCACCTCCGAAGATTAAACATCTGTTGAGAGCAGTGGACAAACTGGACTTCCAAGTTCCGGGAGTGTACCGCTATCCGTGTGAATGTGGGACACCGTATATAAGACAAACCGGAAGGACCATCGCTACTAGAATAATCGAACATGAACGGAGCATTCGTTTAATGTAACCTGAGAAGTCTGGGCTGGCAGAGCATTGTTTTGATAACGACCATAGAGCCAATTTTCGGGAGACGACCATCTTGGCAAAATGCAACAGTTACTGGGAGCGGCGAATGAAGGAGGCTTTAGCGATTTCCTCTGAAAGGAGCACGCTTAGTCGTGATGTTGGATTTCAGTTTAGCTCCTCTTGGGAACCGGCCTTAAAAATGGAAATCCGTCGAATTAAGAAGCAAAGATCAATACAGCTTGATAATCAAGTTAAGTAGTTACGTTTCTTTGACACAATTTTCTATACTCACGCCATCTCCTGACCTGGTATTTAATTTACTGAAAACAGTCTTTTGTTCAGTAATGCGAATTTTGATAGTGTTTTGTCCTTGTGTATAGTTGTGTTATATCCAGTATTTCACTTGTGATTATAACATTTTATAAATATCCTGATGATGGGAGAGATGTACACTCCCGAAACGTCGATATCTAATCATCTTTTCACCTGGCTGGCTGCCCGAGAAGAAAGTGAGAGTAGAGGAAGACGTTTGGTGAAATTGGCGCTGGATTCCCTGGTTTCTGAAGATGCCTTACACTCTGCACACAATATTGCAGACGAAGTAGTTCTGTTGGGTATGTATTAAGTTTATTTTAGGATATTTTTTAATATTTAATTTTGTGATGGGTTTAAATCATTATAAATGCGTCAGTATAACAAATAATTTATTAAAAATATGATTTTATAAAGCAGTCAATTACAATTTTAACTTTTTGGAAACAAAAAAAAAATACCCAGGCAGTATTATAAAATAAATTATTTATATTGTTACAGATAAAGAGTGTATTGTATTGCCATGGGATGATGTTCCAGTAGCAACCATGCCAACACAGACAGTAATGACTGATGCATTTATAATGAGCAATTCTGATACAATTGGCGTAATGACACACAAATTCCGGTTCTCTCGACTGGTGATGGAGCTGAATATACCAGTTTAGACGATTGTAAACTGAGACCCCAAATACGTCCACTTTATCTGATATAACAGGATTAGAGCTACCTGTCTCTTAACGACGATTTTTTTTTTTTTTTTTTTTTTTTTTTTTTTTTGTAATTTACGTCCTCCAACCTTAAGTCATATCGGACGACGAATGGAATAGGTGAAATGATGCTCAAATGAGTCAGGGGTCCATGGAGCTTAGCTACCTGACATTCGTCTTTCAAGATAAGGGCAAACACCGTCAAAAACCTTATCCAGGTAACTCACCCTGACCGAGATTCGAACTACGGACCTCTTGAACGTGAGGCGGACAGGCTACCATCCACGCTACCGAGGCGGGCACTAACAACGATATTCTAGGTAGTGGAAATGAAGGCGACAATGAAGAGAGTGACAATGAGTTGGGGAAGAAAAATAATAGCAGAGCGGATAATAAAGAATTAAGAATGCACAGGAAGAAATATCAAGGGCGGAAAAGGATGCCAATGTGTACATTATTGTGGAACGAGAGGAAAGAAAATTACTACCTTAAACTTGTCTACACAAAGAGAGCAAATCAGGCAAAAGAAGTTTCATGTGCCATAAATTCGACGAAAATATACGAAAGTACATGAACGATTATGGAATTTCAATACCTGGTAGGAGAAGAAGGCGTACATTAATGGTCATGTGAACTTAAGGCCAGTTATTAGAAGAAGAAAAGGTACTGAAAAAAACCATCCTACTAAGCAGTATGGCTATGACTGTTATCTGCCCCTAGTAGATGGGTCAAAGGAAAGGGTGTGTAGAGATTTTTTTCTTTCTATCCTGGGACTGAAGAAAACTGGTTTTAATTGCTAGGTCAAGGATTTCAATGAAATTAAGACAAATGAAACCATCGAAAGTGAAGAATCCGACATTGAAGCTGTGGAGGGTGGAAAGAGGAAACGTACACAAGAACCATCAAATAAGAGGAAACTGCTAAAATCAGAATCTGTAAGCAAGTGGTTGGAGTTAATTCCAAAAGTTCCCAGCCACTACTGTAGAGTTAGTAGTTCACGTGTATATGTGGATTCAGAATTTAGATCTCTTAATCAAATGCACAAAATTTATAAGGAGTTGTGTGAAGAAACAGAAAATGAATTGGTGGAAAGGAAAAAGTTTTGTGAAATTTTAGAAAAACATAAAATATCCATACACAAACCTAAGAAAGATCAATGCGACAATTGTATTGCATTTAAGGAAGGGAATCTGAAACAAGAAGATTATAATCTGCATGTCCAGAAGAAAAATGAAGTGCAAAAAGTGTAGGAAGATGCGATTTCTTCAGCATTTGATAGTGTCCTTGTGGCTACAATGGACGTCCAAAGTGTTCTTCTGTGCCCAAAATTATCTGTTTCTAAACAATACTACAGTCAGAAATTACAAATACACAATTTTACAATTTATGTTAGTAATGCAAAAGATGTACACCTTTATGTGTGGCATGAAGGAGAGGGGAAAATTACAGCTAATGAATTTACAACTTGCATCCTTGATTTCATAAGGAAAAATATGACATACAAAAAAATCATTTTGGTGTCCGATGGTTGTGCATACCAAAACAAAAATAAAGTTTTGGCAAGTGCTTTGGCTGATGCATCGAGAAATTTTCAAATTGAAGTTGAACAAATCATACTGGAGAAAGGACATACAATGATGGTGGTGAATAGCATCCATTCAACATTAGAGAGGCTGTTAAATCCAGCAATATACACCCCTGCACATTATGTCAGTAGGATGGGGGAAGCTAGGAACAAGAAAAAAGGTGCTCATCCATACATAATAAATCATCTGGACCATTCATTTTTCAAAAATTTTGAAAGCCCTCCACATAACTTTCCGTCTATAAGACCAGGAAAGAAAACAGGCGATCCTACTGTCACCGACATACAAGCACTACTTTACAAAGAGGAGGAGGTTTTCTACAAAGTGAACCATCGAGACGAGTGGCAACCACTTCCACAGCACAGGCACAAATTGAATGTAACTAATCCTCAAAATCTCTATCATGACTCGCTGAAGATAGACAAAACAGAATTTGAAAGCCTACAGTCTCTGAAAATGTTCATGAACAAGGAATATCATTGGTTCTATGATAATCTAAAATATCAGTGAACTGTAACTTTCCCAAATAAGTATTCTTCCCATTATACATAAAAAGTTTTCTTTCGGATTGTTATAAATACATTAATTGATATGTTTTATATATCTTCATCCACTTTGCAGGGTTTTTTTTTTGTAAGTAATTTATATTATGCTTTATACCATTCGTGATTATTTCTTGTGATGACTACTGGGCCATTATAATTAATGATCTCATAATTAGAGTCTAATTCGTTTTAATTTAAATCTGTTTTATCATACATTTGTGTGATACAAGTCTTCAGTATTGCAACATTATGTAACTGGAATGCTATGATATACTTCTGTATGTTACCTAATTGTTGTATTTAAGTGGAGAAAAGTGTATACTTTAATTTGTGTGTAACATCAAATATAAAACAACTGACTAATTCAGTAGTGTGAAGTCATAAAATGAGATTTTGCATAATCAGCTATGTGCATGATAAAGCACAATATAACGGAGTCAAAGTCGGCTATGTGCGAGAGATTCACATAGCTGATTTGGCAGGAACAGTATCTAGTTCAAGCACATAGCCGAATTTGGATTTTCACCTGTACAGGTGCAACCATGGGAGATTCCCATAGACGGTTTTCAGGATCAATTATGCTTGCTTTCTTGCTCCTTGAGGTACACATAACTTATTTTCATAAAAAAGTGCACATATCCGATTTTGCAGGCGCAACGGCGATATGTATGTTATATGTACATTATGAAGAGCATAGTACTTTCAGTGCAAAATTTGATTCAAGAACAGACTTGCAACAGCAAGTCTCCTGCTCATACTCTTGATGTTGAGTGATTAGTAGGTTATAACAATAGATATGAAGGTGTCCACAGAACCTAAAATATTATTTAATTACAAATGATATTTAAATATGGTATGGCTTTAGCCAAAGCTCACTACCCATCACATCCTCTTTACATTTTAAACATTTATATTTTTTAATATATAGGCTCCTTCAAAAGTCATTTCAAACTTTTAACTCTTATAAATATATTTGGGATAAAAATAAAACGTACGGCATATAGGGCCAACAATGAACTTAAGTTTTCTTTCTTCTTTTTTTTTTTCAGTTCACTGTTACCATGAGTACAGTTTTATTGACAAACATTAGTAGATTTATTCATAGTTATAAAGGTTTGTTAGTTAGCAATCATGGCCCTACCACTAAACAATAGAATACAGCTGATTCAACACTATTACTAAAGAAAGATAAGTTTTTCTCAAACTCTGAGAAAATTTAGAATTTTTAGTTTAAGACCAGGCCCATGTTCCATTCATAATTATGGGGATTAATCAGCAAGTTTGAGGGCATTGATTCTGTTGTGATAATTTTTTTTTATTTTTAATTTACATCCTTCAAAATTAAGTCATACTGTGAATGAAATGGGTGAAATGATGCTCCAATGAGACCAGAGTACTTAAGAGTTACCCTACATTCATCTTTCAGGATAAGGGAAAAGACATTATCCAGATAACTCACCCTGACTGAGATTCAAACTCGAGGGCTCTTGAACATGAGACAGACATGCTACCACCATTAGAGAGGTGGGCGGTTGCTGATGAGAAATCTGGAAGGCCAAAAGGTAATTTTTTTTTTTTTTTTTTTTTTTTTTGGTAATTTACATCCTCCAATGTAAAGTCATATCAGACGATAAATAGAATGGGTGAAATGATGCTCAAATGTGTTCAGGGTCCATAAAGCTGAGAGTTACCTGACATTCATCTTCAAGGATAAGGGAAAACCCTGGAAAAAATCATATCCAGATAACTCACCCTGACCGAGATTCAACCTCAGGACCTCTTGAACGTGAGGCTGACATGCTACCATCTACACTATCGAGGCAGGTGATGACACTGTTGCTGAGGTGCTTCATGCAAATAATGAAGCAAGTAGAAATACTAATTATGGAATTAGTAGTATTACACAGGCATTGAGGCAACTTAGATGAGTAGTACTACAGTTTGGAAAATCCTAAACCTGTATCCATATAAATTGAAACTAATGTTTGCCCTCAAAGAAACTGACAGCAGGAGCAGATATGATTTTGCTTTATTTGTGCTAGTAGAGATTCAAATCTATATTATTTTATTGAAGAACATTATTTGAACAGATGAAGCACACTTCTCTCTTAATGGTGAAGTTACATACATAAATGTAAAATTTGGTCAGAAAATGACCTTCAAATGTTAACTGAAAAAGAGTTTCATGATTTAAAAGTTACTTTATGTTATGGATTCAATCCGTAACTCAACATTAGACCTTATTTCATCAAAGAAGGCAACAATGGAATAAGACAAGACCGTTAATGTAAATGGTGAGCACTACTATGGCATGCTACAAAACTTTGTCTGTCCCATATTAATTATACAGATCTTTGATGGTTGTGTCATCAGACACTTTCCAACAAAGTGGCAACCAGGATTTCCAAATCTCAATTAACTGAATTTTGGTTGCAGGGTTATCTTACAGAGCAAATTGTCCTGGCACATCCAACAAGCCAACAGCAACTGAAAGATTTTATCTCAAAAGGAATTGCTAATATTCCAAGATATCATCTGGAAATGCTATACATTAAGCTGCAGAAAGAATGGTGTATTCTGCACAAGAAAATGAACTTTTACAACTCCATTGTCTGCCCAACATGTGTTGTTTTTTTCCTATTTCAAACATATTTATAGCAATTTTAACTGTATTGGAACACCACAGTGAAGCGAAATAATTATTAAATTATAGATGAGTTGTATTTATTACACATCATCTTCAGTTACTTATACGTAAGTGAAGCTGATGTGTAATAAATACGACTCATCTATAATTTAATAAATATTTATAGCAGTTTAAAGTTTGAACCAATCTTTGCAGATCCTGCATATTAGAATCTACTCACAACTCTGCACAACTATTTGTATTCTCTCTTCTCCATTTAATTTCACTTGTTTTTTGCTTTATCTAAAAACTGACCTTATTTCTTATTCTCTTTCCAGAACAAACCATTTATAGCACACTTTCTGCTAACTTTAAACCATTTTTTGGATAAAAATGCCTTTCTCCATATTTGTGTCCCTTTGCATTTAAATATATTGCTGTTTCATTGCGTTTACACAACTTCCAAATCATTTCAATCTTCAAATATCGGTTCTTAACCATACAATACATTCTCATTCCCCTTTATTTACCTTATCAATGTATGTTACTCTTTCCTAGGATCCTTTTATCCAAGCATTTGAATTTCTAAAGACCTATTAACTAAAGAGTTTTTGTATTTCTAGTCTTCCAATTATTTTCTTACAGTTCCCCAAAATCCTGTTATCATTTTCCCTTATCTATACCAGTTCTTAACCATTACTTTCCAGGTTCTTAAAATACAGCAATTATGCACTTAGGTTGAAGAAAATTTTAAACAGTGACTATACTAACTTTGGAATATACAATAATTCCAAATATCTTCATTTTTGTCATTTTAATTCATTTTTAGACGTTTCATTTTTGTTTTGGGAAGTATTTATAGTCCATCTTTGTAACATTTCATTTGCTATCCAAAAGGGTAAGGAAGTAAAGATATGGAGTTAGGCATTCTAATGCTATACTTGGGAACATATCTTACTGAATCCTACTGGATTTCCATCACTGCAATGCTGGTTACTAAAAATGAAGCATTCAATAAGCTCAAGGAAACGAAGCCATATGCTATGTCCACAGGTATACAAAAACTTTGTCATTGTATTTGCTGCAGGCTAGGAACAATACAGTTTGAACTTAGAAGACATTATTTTTCACAAGAATTTTTATTGATATTTGCTACAGAATTTTGTACACATATATTGAATATAAAATATTTGTACAATAAAGTCAAAGCAATTAGTTCTCTTAAAAAAGAGGTAAATGCTTACTTTTAGATTTGTAACAGAGCATAACATAAGTAAAATAGGGACCAAACTCTTTTTTCAAGCTTGCTCTAAGAGTTTTTAAGAACTGATCTTGAACAAATGCAGGTCTCTGACATCTCAAATTAATTTCTTGCATACTTCAACCTTTGTATGCTAGAAGTTTTGCGTGGTCTGAAGAACAAACCTTGATATGATCAGATCAGATGTAGTAATCCCTATGTAGTATTTTCAGCATTTCTTGAATTCATTAACAATTCCAATATTTGTATACACATTTACAGGTAGCTAATAATAGTTCTATTTATACAATGGTAAGACTACTACTTTATTATCATAAAATGCAATAAATCTTATTTTTTTATGACAGTACTGCAGTTCAACCTGCATGAACACATCCCAAAATGGAAATCAAAATATATCATCAAATTTTATTTCCTTCATTTTTTCCTTTCCATATCTGCTAGGATTCTACTGTTTACAAAAGTAAATTGAATAGTTCCCTAAGTCACAGATGTCAGTCTGTTGCTGCACTGACAAAAGATGAACATGCATCTGGAAAGTGACATCTGTTATTCTGAATACAAACAACTGCTCTTTTTAATGTATTTTCTAGCTACATTAGTAAAAAGTACAAATATATTATGCAATGCAACAGAGCTTCATAAGAATATCTAAAATTACCTACTCCAATCACTTAATACAATTAACTATTATATAAGAAAGCAAAAACTATTTAACTGTTATAACTTATTAACTGTTGTAACTGATTACCATTTGTGGTAATTAAAACATCAGAGTCATCTAAATACATAACATGTTTCAGTGGATGGTACTTTTATACTGAAACACTTTCTGCTTTTCTTTGTTTTGCAGGACAATATAAGTCTTTTGGATAAGGCAAAAAGTTTCTCCGGTATTTCAATATCTTGAATAGAATTTTTAGCATTGTTACACAGTATATATTATGTGCAGATCTCTATGATTTTTGCTCACATTTATATTTTTACCTGCAAAAGTGGAAAAATACAAGTACAATGTTCCTATCGTTGGAGTCCAACTGCTTTCTATTCTATTCGTTTATAATGAAGTTTTGTGGTAGTTAAATTACTTTTATTAAAATTCAGGTTCACTCTTTAATCTTCATATTCAACATAGTACAGAATTCTGTAGTAGTATTAATTGCACTACTACTGCAGGAAATACAATATTTTGCTCCTATATCAAAGAAACACAAAAACTTAAAAACAAACAACTAAAAAAAAAAATATACTGAAAGCAATCCCAACAAATGTTGCATCATATTACATATTTTTCCTTTTAAAGAAGAATGAAAAAAAATGCTATGTGAGATGTAGAACCCTCATCTTTTAAGAACTGAACCTGTTTACAGTGCATACATAAAATAAAACAAAATGTTAGCTCATTATCCATTAGCAAGAAAGTGCATTTTACGTGAACATTTTTTCCCCCCTTAAAATTGTCAGATGAAAGGAGGGGGGAAGGGAACAAAGAGAACAAAAAATGTTTCATTAAATGTTACTAAACTATGTTGCATCATATGTTGTAGCATAAGGAGAATAAAGATGCAACAAAAAGCAATTATAAAATGCTATAATTTAAAAACTATAATTAGGTGCATCAACCAAGTCCAATAATGAAGGTAATATATCCCCTATCTGTTTCTATTACACAGTAGGGGAACAGGGGACGTATCAGCATAGCGAGGCAGAACGGGGTATACATGCTTTCTCTCTAGTAGGTGATACAATCTACCAGAATCTGTCAAAACTTCATCATTTCAATCACAGCTATTAGTACACATCAGTTGGTCACCATAACCAAATCTGTTGTGTACAAATTAGGTGTTGGATACAGTTTGAAGCAGTTTTTACAAGATTCGTGATCTCTTTCAAGACATGTGAGTACATCATATCTACATTTAAATAATAAGAATTGTTATGGTATAGAACACTTAATTTACTTTTAAGTCATTTTTTTCGCTAAGTTATCTTTGAAAATCGAACAATCAACAAGCATTAACCTAAACTTGAGTTTACGGGGCAATATGGGTGGAGCATAAAAGAGCATTACCCCATTATGGCCCTGGCGTAAAATTGTTTTGTGTGTTATTCATATGATTGATTGCTCATTTCGTTGATTTCAAAATGGTGCATAATTACATAAAGACGACTCAGCGGCAGGAGTGGTCTGTAGTCTCAATGGAGGGGGCTGTTGTACTTGATGGTTCAATGGGATAAGAAAGGGCAACTAGTCAATTTCCAGTGTCCCAAACAACTCTTGAACACTACGTTAAGAAGAAACAAGGCAATCCTGACAATGCTGTGAAAAAATCAGTGGGAAATTTTACTTGAGTTTTTAACGAGGATCAGGAAAAAGAGCTTGTTATTTTAAAAAGAAATGGAAGCCCAAGTTTTTGGTCTAACTGTCAACAAACTTCAAAAACTTGCTTTCCATTGGCGGAACACAGTAAAATTCAACATCCTTTTCGTGAAGATGGAAAAGCAAGAATAGATTGGGCTACAAGTTTTATGTCTCGACATTAAGAAAGCCCAAATCTACATCAGCAGCCCGTGTAATGGGGTTCAACAAAGTGGAGTCCAACAGTTTTTCGACCACCTTTCCAACATAGCTGACACTCAGAAGCTTACTCCTGACAGAATTTATAACTGCGATGAAATGGGTCTTATAGTAAATTCTAAAGGTTTCTGACATTATTGCGAAAAGAGGGCATAAACAGGTAGGGAGTATAACATCAGCTGAATAGGGAGAAACTGACTACTGAAGTATGCTTTTCAGCTGCTGGAACATACATCCCACCAATGTTAATTTTCTCCCATAAACAAATGTGCCAAGAGTTTCAAACTGGCCTCCCATCTGCTGCAAGTTCAGAAATTCACAAAACTGGCTGGATCACGAAGGAACTTTCTCAGAAGTGGAAACCAGTTCTGCTCATCTTAGATGGACATTCCACCCACACCAAAAATTTGGCTTTCATCGATCTCGCATGCGAAAATGATAATAGTTTGTGTGTCTCTCTCCACACTATTCTCAAAGGCTGCTTGATGTTTCTTTCATGAAACCACTCAGCAAATATAATGAGGATGAAATTTGCTCCTGGCTTAGATCAAATCCTGGAAAAGTCATGACACTATTTCCGGTTGCATCATTGTTTGGTGCCAGTTTTATGCAAGCCTCAACAATGAGCACGGTAATCAATAGGTTTCAAAAAACAGGAATATGGCCTGTGAACATTAATGTGTTTGATGATCCCACAAAAAGTGCGTGTTTGATTATGTTAATTTCCTACCATCAAAAGTGATAGACATTGAACTTTCTTCTGGAGTTGCTGATGATGTTAATGCTTCAAATTCTGAGATGCCCATTGTCTCTGGATCACCTATCAGGAAAGAAAACATTGAGGTAAACAAGCTGCAGTAGTTTCCAGAGTTCCAGCCCAGGAAATATCACCCCTGTGCCTAAAGTAGATCAGAAAAACAAAAGGGTTTCAAAAAACAGGGGAAGAAGCATAACACTGACAACATCCCCTTATAAAGAAGTGCTATTGAATGCGGAAAAAGAAAAAATGAATATAAGACCTGCAAAAAGGTGTCTTGCTCTACCAGAAAGTGAGACAAAACAGGAACCATCAAAAAGTGGGCCTAGATGTCCTAATCCTCCTATGACCAAAATTTCAGAAGTCACCTGTCTGCTGGTAACAGAAAAGAAGTTGCAAAAAAATGACGAAGATGATGGTCTATACTGCCATGAGTATTCAGAAGGGTCCTGCTGCCTGCAGTGGGCTCATAACTCTTGCACAGGTGTTGAAAGTGATGAAGATGCTGTACATATTTGTATATTAAGTGAGAAATGAACTAAATACAAAAAAAAATCAATTTATGGATTTAAACCAGCCACAGCTTGCAGCGGTGCATGTGCTGGGCTACAAGCACCGTGTTGCCTCAGTGCGTGCTTCACACGGTTTGTCTTCCATAGCAGTGGCGGTCCATACTTCAGTGTCAGTTTGATATGGAAGGGCACTTATTAAAGCGAAGGGCACCCACGCCGACACATTTCAATCCCAAATGGGAAGCTGAGTACTTCTTCATGGAATGTAGTGGTGGTGCTATTTAATTTACCAGAAAAAATTTCAAGTGCTGAAACGATTTAGTCTTCAGCAACATTTTAATACATTTAATATTTTTTAATATTTTAATACATGACTCTGGTTGGTTTGCACACCAGATTTGTGTCCCTCCTGAAAAATAAACTAGTACAATAACAGTCGTTAATTGTTGCATAGTTCATCAGGAAAACGTATGTGCTAAAACACTGGATGTAAACAATGTAACAAGTCTGGTTGTGAAGATTGTAAACAAACTTAGGTCCCACGGTCTAAAACACAGACAATTTAAAAGCTTCTTAGAAGATTTGGAGCATGAATATGGAGATATACCATATCATACAGCAGTTGGTGACTCATTTGAGATAAGGTTTTAAGCAGATTCTTTGAATTATTGCACGAGAGAGGTTTGTTCATGGAAATGTGCGGAGAACCTATTGAAGAGCTCACGAATGTTAAGTGGAAATGTGATCATGCATTTATTGCCAATATAAGTGAACATTTGAATACTTTGAATGTTTCACTTCATGGAAAAAAATTAATCACAGATATGTTGTGTATCATTGAAGCTTCTGAAAATATGCTCTCATTATGGGAACGTTTACTGTCAAGTGGTGATCCTTGTCATTTTCCCAGGTTGGAAAGTGTGATCCGTGAGTGTGATTCCCTAGAAATGGGATTTTACGTTGAAAATCTGTACATGCTTTCCCGTGCATTTGATGGAAGATTTCACAATCTCACAGGCTTAAAAACAGATTTTGATTTATTCGCTACACCACTTGGCATAAATATTGATGATACTTCCAAAGCTATTCAACTGGAGCTTATCACCCTGAAATGTGACATGAGTTAGCTGACAGTTACAGAAACAGAGGTAGTTTGCTAGATTTCTACAGGAGATTTCCTAAATCAAGATTCCCTCAATTACACAGGGTGTGGAATCTATGATTGCAATGTTTGGTTTGACTTATGTAAATAAATCCTTATCTTCGGCTATGAAATGCATTAAAAACCCTCAGAGAGCTAACATCAGCAATCATAATTTGAAGAGTGCATTAAGGGTTCAGAGTTGTTTCATTGTCTCCAAATGTGGCGAATATTGTGAAAACCAAAAGATGTCAGAAGGCAAGAGTGTCTACTGAAAACTGAATGCATAAAATTCTTAATTGAAACGTTTATATTCATTTAATATGAACTATTCTGTGTAATATTATCACTGTATAGTAAATATTACTTTTTATTTTTAAATTGTTTCAGGTTAAAAGTTGTGCTAATTCCCACAAAGTACTGTTTCGTTCTTATAGTTAAAAATATTGCTTTTACATGCCATCATTTGGTTGTATAGGATTGAAGGCTATAATAATCTTACTGGTATTGGGTTGTTTTACTTATATAACAAGTACCAGAGACATATTAAACCACGTATTATACAGTTTCTGAATTGTTCCTTCAGTACTATTGTGTCCTTAATTATTGTTGGTAATGCAAGCGCAGAATGGTAATGCTACTGCGCAAGGCGTATCTCCCTAATCTCTGTTTCATATAACCTTGCCTCGCTGAAATGTATCACTCTGCGTTCAACAACCCTCCCCCTCGCCCTAATTGGCTAATGCTTTCGCGTCATAGGACATAGGCGGTGCCTTCCCGTCACATTTAAACCTGCAGTAAATGTTGTAATAATTGCCGGGAAGACAAATAAAATCCTACAAAAATCATACAAATAAGGATATGAAGGCATGCAAAAATACAAGTTTATAATGAACTGAGCAAATTGAGACAGCATGACTGAGCAATGAAACTGAAAGAATTTATAATGAAAGGCCTTTGGCCTTTTCCACTGGGATTTTTTAAACCAGCACACATACCTTTCAAAATGCTTGTCTTTCAGTCTTAAAAGTCGTGTCACACCATACTTTACTTTTCGTGTGTTCTTCGTGTATATTTATCGATTTTTATCTCGGTGCAGTGTGGTTGTCCTTAAATAGCATCTTCACCACACAGCAATATCGCCTCTGTCTTTTAGCACATTTTTCTTGCCTCTTTTTTCATTCACAAATCCCAGCTGTATAAGCAATCTGCTGAAATTTGGTAAATCTGCATCCTCATTTATAGCAGACGAAATGTTACTTATGTTAGGGAGTTCGTTTCTAAAGAAAAACTACAAACATGACGACGCACAACACTTTTCACGTATTTTCTCCGAGCATGCACTTTTGTTTATTCCTGCTTTTGCCTGGAGTGGTAAGTTTTCCTGTTTCCTCAATTTCATGTCGCGATGTTCCTACGGATCTAACACTCACACCTGTAACTTCAGAGCACAGCTGTTCGACTTCTCTCACTGACAAAGACAGATTCTTCTCTGTGAATGCATTAAACACATGCAACACAATTCTTTTTTCGCCTGTTTGTAAATAATTATCCTTGCGATACTTCAGCGAAAAACTGGCGGTAGACTCTGCCATTATACATATGCGCAATAAGCGATCAATAAAATAATTTAGCTCCCGCACTCTCGAATGGCGATGCATGACTAATCCAGTTCAAAACAATGTCAGTGATAAAAGTCATATAAACAAATGTCACCACTACCGCTAAATCACGTGCTATCGTGCCATGTGCTTGAGAGCAAAGGAACCTCCTCTTTACTTCGTTTAAGAATTAACATGCATTTCAGATAAATCAACTCTGTTGCGTAATATATTTAATTAAAACAGTTACGAAAATATAAATTTGACAATTCTCTTCCAATATATAATGATATATCACCATGTTAAATAACGAACTAATTTTTACCGCACGACAGTCATTACCACAACAGCAACCAATGAGAGGTGATTAGGTCACGTGACCGTTAAGAGATACTGGGCAAGCTTACGTGAAACAAGGTATAGCACTCGCCAGCAGCGACCAAGCACGCCGGCACCGTGCGAACTGTATAGGCACACCGTGCATGTCAGTTGGCAGAGCCTGATTTAAACTGACTACAAACTGTGATAAAAGAAATAATACCATTTACTGATTCATCTATGGGACAAGACGGGGCAAATGTCCTCATTTTCTTTTTGACATGGCAATTATTCATATTTGTTGCGAATATCTAATTAATTGATGATTTTCAGATATTATTTAACAATAAAAAAATGTACATTACCAAAAAACAATTTCTAAATTTTTAAATGTAAAGCACAAATATTAAGTACCCTGTCCTGCCCCATGTTCCCCTATATAATATATTGAGATATCTATGGTTCTTGTTAAATTTATATTTTTACCTACAAAGATAGAAAATATAAGTACAATGCTCCCATCTGCTGGAGTCCAATTGCTTTCTGTTATTCAACTGATTTATAGCAAACTTATGTGGTAATGTTAAATTACTTTCATTAAAATGTATGCAACTTAGTACAGAATTCTGTAGTAGTGTTAACTGCACCGCTATTGCAGCAGAATACAATATTTTGCTCTTATGGCAAAGAAACACAAAGCAAACTTAAAACCAAATACAAAAAAATTCATTGAAAGCAGTCCCAACAAATGCCACAAAATGTTGCAAAACTTTTCATTTTTTTAAAAAAAAGTGCACAGATTTTTTTTATAGAAATTTAACTCCATATATTTTGCTCATGGTAATGAAACACAAAACAAACTTAAAAAACATAAATCAGAAAAACATCTATTAATAGCCATCCAAACAAATGCCACATAGTGTTATATAACTTCTTTTTCGAAGAAACATGTACAAAACAAAGGCTGTTTTTCCCCCTATAGTAATTTAACTCAATATAAGATATAAAACATTGATCTTTTAAGAACTGTATTTGTTTTCAACATGTACATAAAACAGAACATAACATATGAACAAATTATAAACAACAAGAAACTAATTAAATTTTATGCAACAAGTTTTTGTTTTTACCCTTAAAACTTTCAAATGAGGAGGGGGGCAAAAAAGAAAGAAAGAAAGAAAGAACGAAAAAAGAAAACAAGAAATAAATAAAAAACAAAACAAGAACTCTTCACTAAATCTTGCTGAACTATTTTGCACCATAAGTTGTAATCTAGAACGAATAGACAATGTAATAAATTTTATAAAATGCTTTACTTTATAAAGTATCATTTGGTTCATTAACCAAGTCCATTACTGAAGGTAATATATCCTCTTTGTCTTTTTCTGAATCTAAATGTTCTTCAGACATTATGATTAAATTATTGACCTCATCTTCAGGTACACTTTCCAAAGATGTATTAGCATCCCTCAATTCATCACTTTGCCCTACTGCTGGCAGTATTACACCACTATATGAACTTTTATCGGCTCCACTCCCAATAGAAGTTTTTGGTTTCTTCTCTACTACTTCGGAGTATGATGAAGCTCTTCGTTTTAAGTGAAAAATGGGAGCTTCACAAGATTCTTTACTTGAAGATGCTGAGCGAGTCTTTCTTGGAAGATGTTCAGGCATATTTTGAAGTTTCTCTAAGGCAGTTTTCAATGGCAGAAGTCCTACAGCATAGGGTATATCTTTAACAGGAGAAGCAATCTGAGAACAATCCTTCAATTCACTTTTAGATTCAATCCCACTTTGATCTACACTCAATTCCATTTTCTCACCAGCTATAACTTCATCTAACACACTTGTTTTTACTGTTTTAGCTAAAATATTCTTAATATTGCGTGCTTCTGATTTGTCCTTAAGTTCGCACTCAACGAATTCTAAACTTCCATCTTGCTGTTCCATAGTATTTGTATCACAGGGCTCTGGACAGGACGTGTTTGTCTTTGGCAGCTCTTTTAATGCCTTATCATTTGATTCAGTCTCTTCTTTCCTTTCAAGTTGTAAACTCTCCAATTTTCGAATTGAACTATCAGAATGTACAGGGTTAGTTAAGGAAAGAGAAAAATCTTCACTTACAGATATAGTAGAAGTAATGTTTTCAGTGTTTTCTTGTTTATCATTTACTAAAGGTTCAGCTTCTGCTGATGGCTCCATCCAAGTGGAGTCTTTATCTTCACTACTTTGAGTCCTTCGAGAAACAATTGGTTCATTATCAGGAATGGTTTCTGCATCATTATCAGTTAAAATTGGCAATGACTTGCCAGCAATGGTACTACTGTATCCATCACTGATGTTTGCATCATTATCTACTGTGATTGGATTTGTAGCATTATCAATTTCAGAGCAAGTTGTAGGAGTCTCTGTTTCTTCTGAAATATTTCCTGTATCTTTATCACTATCATTGCTCTCAGTCAATTCAATTCCTCTTTCCAATGCAATTGCTTCACTATCTACAGAATTCTCATCTAACAGAAAACTAGTTCTACCTTCTACACTCATGCAACCATCTGCTTCTAGTATTTCACTTCCTGCAGCAGTGCTCTCAGCAGTTCTGATATCAGCTTCTTTTGCAGAATATTGCATTTCTGTATTAACATCTTCAACTTCTCTTAAAGCTTCACCTCTAGCGGCCTGTTGGGAAGTTGGATGATAACCTGTACTGAGAACCAACTGTAGTTCAGCAGTACCGCTTTCAATTTTCAGCTCCTTTGAATCCTTTCCACTCTCATTTGAAGACTGTTTATCTATCTGTGATTCCTGTGAAGATTCAATACAAGCTTCCATTTCAGATTGCACCTTTTCATTAGTTAAACTATCAGGACTGCTTAAAGCAAGAGTAAATGAGCCATTAATGGAACTTTTGCCAGAATCATCCTCTGGACTAAGGACCAGGCGCAAATCCTCAGTCTCTTCATCAGTAGAAGCCTCACTAGAACCATGGTTTTTGGTATCCTGCTGTGAAATGATTGGTGTAACACTGACATCCTCCTCTTTCTTGGCATTTGTACACACCTCAATTTCTGTGTCACTACTCTCACCCATCATAGCCTGAAGAGCTTGCTCCACAGACATCCCTGCATTAGCATTTGTTTCCACTTTAGTTTCCTTAGCTGGTGCTCTTATTTCTAGTTGTTCACTTGAATTCTCCTGGTCAAAGTCATTGGTGCTAACTTCTTTAGAGAAATCACAGCTGTCCTCTCTATAATGTAATGATGTATCTGCATCTTTGCTCACATTTGTGTCCATGACGACAAAGCTGTCCATGGCTTCTTGCTCATAACTATCTCCGGTTATTATTTCATTTGAATTTGGTGTTGCTTCCATTAGATTTACCACAGCAGACACATCAACTGAATGATTACCTTCTATAACTTCTAATTGCTTAACAGGCCCAGAGTTCCCCAAAGTTTGCATTGCATCAACTTGAACTTCTGACACTTCTCGTTCTTCAGGTTCAAGAGTTGAAATAATCGCTTCTTTTTCCATGGTCTGATTTATAAGCATTTCATCACCACTAATGCTTGGAGGTAAACCAGCCTTCAATTCACTGCTTTCATGATCTACTGCCTTTGTATCGGCAAGTTCCATAGGCTCTAACTCTTGAGCAGCAGAAGATTCTGTTCCTCTTGCATTTGTTGCCGAGACTTCCATTACAGTACTTTCTTGCTGTTCAGCTGGAGTCTCTACCATAGCTTCTTGACTCTCTAGTTCTTCCTGAACCTCCTGCACTATGAACTGCACATTTTCACCCCCTAAAAGACTTCCATCAGCAACTTGTATCATTCCACCATTCATTATATTCATCAATATCTCCTCATTTACGGAAACATATGAGCCATCTCCACTTTCTAACAAAATGGGAACATCAGTGGGAAGGCCTGCTTCTTTCAGAACTTCCATATATTGGGTCATTAAAGGATTGGTGTTACCATCAGTAACTTGATAAATGACATTACCATCACCATTCACTTCTCCAGAAGGTATAGTATTGTCAGTAACCTGGTATATAATATCTTGTCCGTTAGCATCCTGTCCTGCCATTACTGTATTATCAGCAACCTGATACACAATGTTTCCAGAAGCATCCTGGCTAAGGTTACTTGCTTCAAGTTGGTATACAATATTTGTTTCATTATTTGAGTCAATGCCTGGCCCTGTATTTCCAGCTACTTGATATATGACATTCGGTGCTGCAGATTGTGGTGCACTGACTGTGTTTACCTGTGTTACTTCTGCCTTTACTGGCATTGCTTTAGTCGTAATTGTTTCTTTTACTAATCGCTGTGAAGGACAGCCTATAGTGCTATTGAGTGGAACAGATGCAGAATGTTTCTGAGGCTGTAGTTCCTCAGCATGCACTGCCAACTCATCACCTGTAGACATTTCCTGTTGTAACATCATCAGTGCTTTTCGACTTGCTTCAGCTTCCTTCTCTAGAGCCATATCTGCATCTGATATAACTTTTTCTTTAAACGTTATATTCATTTGTCTCTTCAGTGGTCTTCCTCTCCTTCGTGTAGTGTCATCCATATAAAATACTGGCTGTGGTGCAACTTCCTTTTTTACACTTTCTATACCTGTTTCAGCACCAGATGTTTCTATGGTCTTATTATTTGGTAAAACCACATTAGCAGATTTTACCCCACCATTTGGAGTTATAATAGGCACTCTGTCGATCATTTCCGATTTTGGGATTGTATCTTTATTTTTCATTACAGTTGATTCAATGGGACATGTTCTTGAAGGCTCAACTGTGACGGCACCTGGTGTTGAAACGTTGTGATGAAACCTCACATTCTTGCTAACAGTATGAAAAGTCTGTTTGGGAAACTCACTGCCAGAAAGCGAGAGTAAAAGCTGTGCTGTATCAGTCTGTTGTTGCTGCTGCTGTTGTTGCTGCTGCTGTTGTTGCTGCTGCTGCTGCTGCTGCTTCTGTTGGCTCTCTGTGCGAATCTGTACAGACTTTGACGATGTTTGGAAAACTGTTTTAACAGATTGTGTAGCTTGAGCGTCTGTAACCCCTTGTAACTGGGAACCAGCAACAGTGACAGCACCAACCTGTCCTGCTGTTGTAACTGTTTTTAGGCCACTTGAAACCAAGGTTTGCTGAACTCCCACACGTTTGGATCGCCCCACAAAACCTTTCCTTGATGTTTCACCTGTACCAAAAAAAAAAAAAAGGGAATTAATAAAAGACCTATATTTCATTAACCTACATTTGAAATAAAATATGACGAGTGCACTTCTTTAAGTAACATTTTAATATGTCAAAAAAAAAGTGAGTGAGAGTATGTGAGAGAGAACATTTTATAACAATTTTGTTTTTGGAAATTGTTCTTTCACACCAACCACATGTAGCGTAAGGTTGTTTTGAAGGGTGAAGTAAAACTGAAAAATTCAATGCAATCAACCAACGAATTCAATTCATAGGTGGGATTTGAACCACAGATCTCCCGTTTTCCATCTGGTTGCTCTAACCACTTTGCTACCTTGGCAACATACCAGCATGACAAATTCTCCGAATGACTTGCATTTTTCCCAGTAAACCACGAGGAGTTCTCATATACATATGAGATGACTACCTTAATGGAGACTTACAATGTATAAGTGCTTTAAGTCCGAGGATTTATAGTTCAGACCACTATCAGGTAAATTAATTTAGGTCAAATAATTTACAATAATCAAATTAATAGAGGTCTGAAGTATTAAAGCCTGGGACTTAAAAGTAGTTACACATCTAAGTCACCATTATGATAGTGGTCTTATATGTATACAAGAACTCCTAGTGGTTTATCGGGTAAAATGTGAGTATGCTGGAGATTTTTATGTCATGCTGAGTTGCTGCCATGGTAGCTCAATGGTTAGAGCAACCAGATGGAGACAAAATTCTCTTTCACTTTTTCGTCAACTTTCTGCACCAAATCATTGATCACTGAGGGTCACAAACACTTTGTGCCTCATCATGAACATTTGGTCATTTTTTAAAGTTCTTACCCATTTGCATACCAATGCATCATTCATAAGGATTCATCCAAACATTTTACAAAGCTGGTGGTGAACATCAATTGCTTTCACGCCTTTAGCACTAAGAAAACAAATAACATTGTGTACTTCACAGTCAGTGAGATTGTCAATTGTTGAAGTTGTTTTAAACACGCTAAAGCAAATGTAAACATGATCAATTGCTGCAGCGATGGTATCTGTGGCTTGCCAATAGATATAGATACACAGTTCACATGCACAGGACACTGACTGCAGGATTATAGAGGATTTTCAAAACAGTATTTGCTTAAAAAACACACCTTGTATTAGAAGGTACTCTATGTACATTTATACATACATTAATATTACAGATGACAATGATGCACCTAAAACATTAACAATATTGCAGTTTGGCCTAAGGTCCTTCTGTCTCTATCTCTGTCTCTCTGTGTGGCCGCGCCGTGGCTCAGTGGTTAGACCGCTTGGCTCTCACCTAGGCGGCCCGGGTTCGATCCCAGGCGACCGCAAAGTGAGATTTGTGGTGGACAACACGGCGCTGGGGCAGGTTTTCTCCGGGATCTCCAGTTTCCTCCGCCATCTCATTCCACCGGTGCTCCATCTTCATCTCATGTATCATCAGTGTCACCGCCTGCGGTGCCGTATGTAGTAAAAGCAGGCGTTAAACACTACACATTTCATTTTTTTCTGTCTCTCTGTCTGTCTGTCTGTCTCTCTCTCTCTCTTATTGTCTCCATCTCCAAGAGAAAAGGTATGGCCATATTTGTGTAAAGCAAGGACGCTTTGAGGGTGAAAGTTGTTACAAAGCAAATTTTTGGTTTGTTATTGATTTTTTATTCCCCAAAGTTATGCCTTACAAGATATTGAAGCTTTTGATTGATAAATTGCTTAGAGTATTTTACTATAGATTAACATTCAGAATTACCTGTCTTACTTATTAAAAAAATAAGACAGAAGTGTAAATACTGTCAAATTTTTATACTGTAAAACTAGGTATATTGAAATAGTTTTTCTTTGGCAAAATATATCAAAAATAGTATTTTAAATTATGTTCATTTTAGTAATGGGAGAGTCAAAAATCTCTGAACTGGCTGGCAATGTTGTGCTTGTGCACATCTCTTGCGCTTGTCGCTGATAACCACTGTCATAGGAAGGTGTGTAATGAAACCATACAACGTTTTTAGAATTACTTTTAAAGGCTTTACTTACCAGTTTAATGAAAGAAGATGTCCATACCATCATCCATACATTTTTAGCACCTCTTTAGGAAACTATCACTCATCGTAGTTCCCGTTGTGAAATGCTGGCAATTTCCTGGCAGATATATTATTTTAATTCTTTCAAGGAGGGGAGTTTATCTTGTACACTTTGTTTAAAGCTAGCACAGAGATTCCTATGAAACAACATTAACTGAGGATGTTAGGAAGGTCCTAACAAAATGCGTTCTAGGTAAATACTAGCAATATATGGAGCATTGTGTACTAGTTTGACTCAAAATTATATTAGCACAGAGATATTTTTCATGGACAAGGCTTGATTTCAAATTCATGGATGTGTACAAAAAATAATCATTATTGGAGCTCTGAGAAATCATGAAGTACCCCTTCATTCAAAAAAATTGGTGAACAGATTGCAACAGTTACAAGGGCAATTTTTTTTTCGAGTCAACAGTTGATGCCCATGCATCCATGAATGTGAATTCAATCTTGTCACCCCCATGCCACCCGTTAATGGATAGGGAGCATAATTTTGCCTTTTTAACAAGACTCTGCAACAGCTCTTAGGGCCAATATTTTGATAAGAACACTTGAAAGTGTGCTTCAGGACAGAATTATTAGTAGAGATTTGTGGCTCCCTCGGTCCCCTGACCTAACCCCTTGTATCTCTGGGGTGACAAAGTGTAGAAGAATTAAAATATCAACCAGGAAATTTCCAGCATTTGAAAATGTAAATTAAGGCGAGTGATGGATAGTTTCCTAAAGAGGGTGCCAAAAATGTATGGACAACAGTAGTCAGTTTCAGCATCTCCTTTCATGAAGCGGTATGTAAAACCTTAAGTAATTTTAGAAAGGTATGGTTACATCCATACCTTTCTATGGTAGCGGCAATTGGTGAATAATGCCGAGCACATGTGCAGGCACCACAATCTACAGTCAATTCAGAGGCTTTTGGCTCTCACGGTATTATGGCCATTAATTTGTTCTAATTTGTGCTTCACTGTCCCTACGCTTCTTTTAAGTTTATACTTTATGTGAAATTTGTTAATTATAATAACTGTTTTACCTTCTTTGTAGATTTTTGAGACTACTGGTAGGAAAATTATCATTCATCAATAAGAATTGCTACTGAAGGGGGAGAATAAAAACTTATAACTAGCCAATAAGCATGCACACAGTCATTTTAGTCAAATTATCACTAATTATTTCAGAACTTTTTATCACAAGAAAGCAAACTGCATCTTAATTTTTACACATGTATATTTACTCATCACCATTCCAATGAGATGCTTGCAGAGAAGAGAAAATACGGTAAATCTAGTGAAATATTGAACTATAAAGAATGTATTGACAGTTTCTTGTCCTTATCTCTCTATTGATTTCACCTATCCTGTGTACAGTTTAGCTTCATACTATCCTGTAACAAAGAATTTTGTTAATTTAAATTTAATGAGATTGAACATAAGCTCACTTATTAATACTATTCTTGCCGCAGATGCTTAGCATGATCATTCAGGTCTGCAGCAGTATGCACTACCTACATGCCCATTGATTACCTGCAGGAACACAGAATTAATAAGGTTCTGCATTATAGATACACTCAAGTTAAATTTAAAGGAAGTCGATTAATGACACTAAACAACACTTACTTTTAAATTTTTCTGGAACATGTTTCAGAGACTTTGCCTCCAGCCTTAACCGGCCATCGACATCGAGTCAATGAAACATGTTCCGGAAAAATTTAAAAGTAAGTGTTGTTTAGTGTCATTAATCAACTCCCTTTAAATTTAATTTATTATAACAACACTGTTTTCAACACTTCCAAGAAAGGAATTACACTCAAGTTGCTCAGCTTTCGTAGTAACATAACACAAGCCATAATTGTTATTCATCTACTGCAGTCCACATTTGCATACAAGCTGTTCACAAGGGAAGTACCATAAATAGACAGGTCTGATTTCTCCCTAGGCTGATATACCAGGTGACTCAGCTGCCCCTTATTCTCGAGTTTTATGCAATCTGTATTTTATGCATTGACTCCATTACTAGGTTCTACCTGCATAATTAACATGGATGTTAAACACTCAATGAAATTGCTGACGTTTGCAGGTCTTCAAATGTTCACTGGAACAGTGAATACATGTTAAACGGAATGTTTATCTCAGATGTTACTAGGTAGCTCAGTTGGAACGAGCGCAAAGCAATGCCATCTGACTGCTGTGAAGGTGGTTCAAATCCCGTGCATAAGTATACTAATTTTTTTTTTTACCATGTACTAGTCAAAATTTACAATTATTCTGAAAATTGTTATTTTTTATTTTTAATTGTTTTATTTATGTTTTCTGGTATTGTTTGATCTTTCTTTATTGGTAAACTAAAAGTAGGTCGTTGTTGAGGCACACCTATGGTCGTTGTTGAGGCACACCTATAGGTAGGTGCAATTGAAATAAGGATCATTCATACACATTTGAACACAGAAAACAAGGAAATTACAGTATCAGAGATTAACATGGAAGTTAAACATAATTTTGTGGACATAGTGTTATTGTGCTATTAACAATGTCATTTCAAGTTAGTATGTTTTGTGGCGCTATAATGACCTCTTTTCTATTCCTGGAACACAACTCCTCAAACGAAGCAAGTGCTTGAACTGATGACCTTCTTGGGTAACGCATGCCAGGGCATACTGCTGAATGGAGCCTTTGACTCAGTGTAGCATGGCAGGTTGAACAGATCTACAGGCCACTGTAATACGCTAGCAAAGAGTTTCTGGATTGTCCAGCTACTCTGTATAAAGTTTGAGTTTGTGGTGTTTAAGGGCCCGTCGACAACAAGGTCATTTGGGCCCCCTCTGTATAAACACATTCTTTTAAATACACCCAGAGCAAGAAGTCAAGGGATGTCAGATCAGGTGATCAGGCAGGCCAGGAGATTGGCCTTGTCTTCCTATCCAATGACCATGATGCGCAGCATTCAAATGATTGCAGATGATCCTTGGCTGATGCGAAGGAGCGCCATTGTGTTGAAACCACATCATGATTCGCTCTATCAGTGGTACGTCATTTAATAATAAGGGGAGCTCATTATGGAGGAATTCCAAATATAGTGCTCCTGTTAGATGCCCCTCGAAGAATAATGGTCTCCCAAGGTGGACTCCCAAGATTCCACACCAGACATTTATACCCCACTGCTCTTGGAATGTTACCTCCCTTACCCACTGAGAATTATCAATACTCTAATAATGCATATTTTAGTGATTTACAGTTTCATTGTTGTGGAATCTTGATTCGTAGAAAACAGTATCCTGGAAGCAAATCCCACATCATTGCTACTTGCTCCAGCTACCATTCACAAAAGGTCACTCGAGCTTCGAAATATCTCCAGTGAAGTGTATGGTGTAGGTGTAAACAGAAGACTGGCTGATGTTCACCTCCTGAACAACTGCCCGTGTACTAGTATGAGGATTGTTCTGGATGGCATTCAAAACTGCTGCTGGATTAATACACGATGTTGCTGGTGTATGTCTAACAGGAGGCATTCTTGCAAGTGATGCTGTTATACGCAGATGCCTTTCAACATTCCAGAAGGGGTTTGCTGTTGGTTGTCATCTATTTGGATATATCTCCCAATGTAGATGCTGAGCCGCTGGTGTATTTTTTCTTGCTTCTCCATAGATCAAAGGCATATCTATGTACTCATCTGTTGAATATATAATGAAAGATTGGCACAAAATAGGTATCGTGCGACAGCATACATGTGGAGAACGAAGGGATCGGAATTCATAATAACACACTACATCATGCCAGTCTAATGGGACAGAAGTCATTATACCGGTTGTATTACAAAATGCAGACAACCAAAAACGATCTAAATTACAGGTAATGTCCTATACCCTCAGGAACTTTATAATTAGATTATTGTGAATTCAGTTTCCAAGTTTTTATGGGGGGAAAAAAAAGAAAAAAAATTACAATGCTGAGACTCGAACCTGTGTCATTGGAGGTTAGAGCACAGGAGAGGTCATAAACCTATTCAGCTATTTTGAGACTTGACTGAAAGCATGTTCCATATTTAATAGTACGACTTCTATGCCTGGCGCTATGACATTGTCACCTCAGAAGTTTGTGTTTGATTTAGCCTTTTAAGACGGTTTTACTGCTTTGCTGGTCATTTTAATATTATTACTTAAATGGCAAAAGCTTTTATGCATATCAATTGAGATGCACGAGACGTAGTTTTCACAGAAATGTAAATAAATCGCTGTTTAATATGTCCGTATTGACTGTATGGGTTCATGATGGATGAGGAGTGTTTCTAATTTTTTCCTAAGTTTTGGCAGCCAACCCCTGCTCTAAGTTATAACAGTTGTTTTGGTTTAGGCCCCGGGAGTTTAAAAATGTTTAAATATGTGGTTTAAGAATCAATATGAACATGTTAAAATGAGTAAGAAAAGAAATTGTTAAAATTCAGTAGGTCATGAGATGACGCAACATGTAAGTGATATGATATGAATGTTTTATGATTGGTAGTTTTAAAAATGAGATTATGTAATGTGAGACATGGACCAGTAAAAGTTAAGTTTGATTGGTAGTAATGGCAACGAGAGAATGAAAAATCAATAATTTTGGTAAAACAGCTAGGAAAGAAGGCATCTTTTGATGGAAGAACTTTATAGTGGAAAGACGTAAATTCAATGCCACGACAAAATATTGTAAAAGAGTTAATATCAGTTTTCTGTTAATTGTAATCAAGGTATACAGTATTATTGTCAAGTTTCATATGAAAAATGTTATAAATAATATAAATTATACTGAACTTCTGGATATTTTAAAAGTAAAAAGAATTTATTGGTAGCACAGTTTATTTAGAAAATTTATCCTTTTAACTTGCGACCACGTCTGAAAATTAAAAGTTCTCATAGCTCAGACTGAATCAGATCCGGAAATTTTAGATACATCGATACATCCGAGTGCCAGATTGGTCCAAGAAGAATTAGCAAATCGAGGATTCATCATCACTATCCAGGAGGGCTGAATACAACCCACAACCCTGCCACAATGCGGGACGACATCACGTGAGAATAATCCTGCTACAAAGTACAAGAATCTGCTATTTTCTTTTTAGCTGACATTGCTAGTGTAATCATATGATAGGTCCATTTTTTTCTAAGGCATTTATTGAATTACATTGCTATAAAAAGTTTGCAAAATTGGCTGGAAAACGGCATTCACTCTCACTAAAGGAGTCGTATGTTTTTGAGGTGTACTTTAGCGAGGAACGTTCTGTCCTTTAAACTGCTATTCCTCTGTATTTGGCGCATTCCTCTCTCTAAGAACGTCAAGCAATACATTTTAGTAAGCACAAAACTGGACTAAGGCACACATGTCGTTTAATAGGTGGCCTCTTCCAAAAAAATAAGGCGCAGCTGACTCACCTGGTATAGGCAGATTTTTGGAGTAAGAATATGATAGAAGTCATTCTGCTACCTTTTCTGCCTGTTTCATGATACAATAATTTGAAACCTGCACTTATTGCAGCATTGCTAATATGTAAAGAGTAAGCAGAGATCGTCTAATAAGTGTTTGAATTTGTGGAATGGACAGATTTATAATGCCATCTGTAATGACAAGAACACTACAAGAGAACTGTGACTCAGTCATTCCTCCAAACAGATCCTTACAACCCTAGATGCATATTTTCTTTCATAAAGCATAAAATTGTAATTTGAAAATGGGAAGAATTATTCAGAATAAAATAGCCATGAAATCCATGCAAAAGCTAAATGATAGAACACATCAATATCATTAAAAATGTCCAACAGTTTGGTTCATTAATCTTGAAAGATAGTAAACACTCCGAGTGGAATTTTTTTAAATATCCTCAAAAACATACTTTATGTTCAACATTGTGTGCGGTGTAGATAAATGTGAAAATGCAGTGGCTGTAAGTTTCTGTACTGCTTCAGGATGCTGTTCTAGACTTTCAAATCCACAATATGACTGATAAGGTTAGTGACAAAGATGGTCATAACTACAACATCCATGTGCAAAGGTTACAAAAAGATCCACTTTCTTAGTATGATAATATGAATGTTGGATACAGCTTAAGTGGTATAATACATAAACTCAAATTTAAAATCCTATTTCATAAAAGCCAAAAGTGCTAGCAGAGTTTACCTATTTTTATTGACCAAAATCAACGTATACATCAATTTAGAAAGAAAGTGGTCCTTGCTAGCTGTACTTTCCTAAGTAAATTTCAAAAGGGCTGTATCATTTTTCTTCCAAAAGAAAATCAATGCTGATTCATCTGAAGTAGTTCAATAAATGTGAAATTTAGTACACCGAAATGCCCAACAATGAAGAAGTGGCTCATGATATGCAAAAAGGTAAAAAAATGAATGGAATGTGAGGGGTGGTATGCACCTGAAGTTGAACTTTCAAAAATTTTAGGCATGAGCCCAATCTTTAAGCTGAATTCTTAAAGAGTGCTCTGTACCTATGAAAATATCAAGAAAGGTATTAAAGGCACAAATATCTCTGTATTGCCTGACAGTCAGTAGCTTTAAAGCCATTGAATTCTTGTAATTGAACTAGTTAGAGAATGACTACAAATCCTAGTTCAAATGATGAAACACAGAAGGCTCACTCCAATTCCATGTAATGAGTAATTGAAAGTACATTAATTGCATATACAGAGTTTCAGGTTTCTATCGAATGATAAAAGATGATACTGAGAATACAAATTTAGAAAAATTCATGGAGATTTTGATTGACTGAAGTGCTTCTTACATTACACAAGTGGAAACCAAGAGTTACTGGTCTCTTAACTGGTCGCTGCCTTCTACGAAATCATTTCTGTAATGTAGGCAAAGCGAGGTCAATTTTTGCCATTTCTACAATGAGGAGAAAGAAAGTATAAAACATGCAACTGCAAATATATTATCTACTTTAGATGAAGGCATTTTGAAATTTCTTTCCCTATAGCACAGGAAACTTTTTACTTACTCCTTGTAAAAATAATTTACAGGCAGTTATGTGAAGGGGATAAATTTGAAACTGATTAAAATTGAGGTAGTAACATAACCCATGGCGTAATACTCCAAAGTGAGAATGAGCCTGCCAACCCGACTGGCAGCCTCATGCCCACAGAGGTGGGCGATCCTCCAACCAACAGGCTGGACAGTTTCATGTCTGTAGCAGGAGTAACTGATGCTTGTTACTTGTACTAGTACTGTACTAGTGTAAGTTTTTAGCGTTTTCCCTGTGTTAGATGCCAAAATGTGATGCGGGTCGTCCCTGTTTGACTCAAGCACCACAGTTTTAGAAGGATTTGTTGGATACTGGTCCAAGAGAACCTAATTCACCAGCAGTTGGCAGGTGACACAGACACTGCACACATTTCAGTAAACTGTGTAGTGTGCTGTCTATGACCAGCAGCTCCAACCATACCATCTGCAAAATTTCCATGCATTACTGGAGGAGAACTACCCACGACAAGATTTACAACGATGCATACTGCAGCCACAATTCCTGAGCTTGGTGCTAGTCACACATGAATGCACGATTACCCAAGATGGAATTTTAAACTTGCATAACATGCATGTTTGGGCAGACGAAAATCAGGTGCACAGGTTGTTCACAGTCACCAACACAGATTCAGTATCAACCTATGGGTTGGAATAATTGCTGACCATATCACTGGTCCGTATCTACTCCCAAACAGACTAACAGGACAGAATACCCTTGCATTCTTAGAGATATTTTGCCTGCCTCATTGGAGGACTTCCCACTACACATTTGGCAGGTAATGTGGCTGCAACAAGATGGAGCTCCAGCACACCCTGAGAGAAATGTGCTGGATCAACCCAATCAATGGATTGGTAGAGGGGGACCAGTTCCATGGCCAACAGATCACCAGTTCTGACACCACTGGACTATTTTCTGGGGGTAGTATGAAAACTATGGTGTATGCAACATCTGAACGTCAGGCCAGCCACACTTATTGGAGCATGTTATGTAAGGCTCAACATCGACGACGTAGGCTTTGCATTGACATAGGAGGTACTGAGTTTGAACTCCCTCTGTAATGTTAAACTGGTTTTTGCTGCATACCAATGTGAAATAGATACTTTTGACAGTTTACTGCGACCAAAAGGTGCATTTCCGGACATGGGTAGCTGCTTGGAAAATGATCCACTTGCCATCCTGCACAAAATATAGAGTGTTGTCAGTGCTTAATTTTATCCACGCTGTATAAAAAAAGAACAAATATTTTGCATACAAATTTGGGATCTATTCATTAAAAAGAGCTGAATATTCTTCGTTAATTTCACAGATTTTAGATCAACAAAAAGAAAAATTTTATCAATTTTCAAAATATAACACAAATATTTTAGAAAAACACATACAGATAGCAAGTGGTATACTTGTTGGCACCAAACAATGTATAAATGCAAAGTTTGAAATTGTAAAGAAAATGAATCAAGATGACACCTCTGAAATAATTAGAATAACAGCCTGCAAGCAAAAACATAAATTCAAAATCTATGGAATTTACAGCCCACCCAATAACAACCAACTCAACCTAGACATACTAGATAGTGACAATAAGACAATCATAATTGGCGATCTCAATGGACATTCTCAAAGATGGGGCTACAGTGATAACAATAAAGCTGGCGTAATCATTGAAGAATTTGTGGACAACGAATTAAAGAAAATACTGCACAGGGATGATGACCCAAAAACCTACACACACTATACAGGACAGTCAACCAATCCAGATATCGCGATCATATCAACTGATCTAGAAGATAAAACTACAAAAAAAGTAATTGAAGACAGTGGTAGTGGACACAGAGCCATAATAACAAAAACAAACCTACATCAACAACCACCCAACACAAAAGGAAAAATAAAACCTAAATGGAACTTCAAAAAGGCACATTGGGAAGAGTATAAAACAACAAATAAATTCCTAAAGGAAATTAAACTAGAACATAAATAAAGTAATAAAAGATCTAAATGCTGCAATTCTAAAAGCTGCAAAAAGATGTTTCCCAGAGGAAAAATCCATAAATATAAACCTTTCTGGAATGAACAGCTAACACAGCTCAAATCAAAATGAGACAAAGCCAGAGAAAGAGCAGAAAGGTCACAAGATAAAGCAGATGTTATAGAATGGCGAAAAGCAAATGCACAGTTAAAACAAGCTATAAAACTATCAAAAAAAAAAGAGAGCTTTGAAGAATTTATAAACAAATTAGATTATAGAACAAATAGTACTAAAGTACACAACTACATCAAATAAAAAGAGAAGACCAACAAAGTCAGCCACTAATTGTTGATAATAAAGAAATATATGAAGACACCCTTATAGCAGAAAAACTAGCAACATACTACAAAACTAGTACTACATTAAAAAATAAAAACAAAAAGCAAAATAAATACCTAAGGAACAATAACCTTGACAATACATCCAACCTTCAAAATATCTTCATTGAGCCTTTTACATTTCCAGAAATAAAACAAGCAATAAGGACACTAAAAAATTAAAAATAGCCCAGGTCCTGATAACATACATCCGGAGCTACTAAAAAATTTAGGACATGTGGCACTTCACACCCTACTAAAAATTTTCAATAACATTTGGACCACCAGAAATAATATACCAACATTGTGGAAAAAAGCAAAAATAATACCCATCAAGAAGAAAGGAAAACTGGCACAATCGATAGATAGCTACAGACCGATATCATTAATTTCAAACATAGCAAAACTAGAAAGAATGATAGCTACAAGACTGACATTTTACCTGGAAACACAAAACATAATAGTCCCAGAACAAGCTGGGTTTAGGAAAGATAACTCAACAATACATCAGGTCGTAAGACTTACACAAGACATTAAACAAAATTTTAATAAAAATAAGACTTCTCTAGCACTATTTGTTGATTTCAAAGGTGCATTTGACACAGTATGGTGAGAAATGCTACTACACAAGATGAAATCATATGGCATATCAGGTCACATGCTAAACTGGTTTCAAGCCTTCTTATCTCAAAGATAAAACAGCCACATCCAAATGGAAACAAACCCGAGTTGGATTACCCCAAGGATCTGTTACAAGTGCTATTCTCTTTAATATATTTATAAACGACCTAGCAGATGCACTGAAGAAACTAGATAACATACAAGTGGGAATGTATGCCGACGACCTAGTAATATGGACCTCGGAAAAGAATATAAGTTCTGGGAAACATTATAAAAAGTTACAAAAAACAATGGAGAATGCAATTATAATACTGGAACAATGGACTAACCATAACAATATGGAGATAAACACAGAAAAAACCCAATATCAACTGTTCACAATGCAACACAAAACAGAAAATATATGTCTGCAAATCAATAACAAAAATTTACAAGAAGCATCCACAACAACATATCTAGGAATAGAACTAGACCGGAAACTATCAATGAAAGAACATATAAACAATGTAACAAATAAGATCAACAAAAAGAACATCTTAAAACGCCTAGCAGGAAAAAAATGGGGTGGTAGTATGGACCTCCTTAATAACACATATAAAACATACATAAAACCCAACTTACTATTTGGAGGAGAACTGCTGGCAACAGTAAGCAAGAAACTCAAAAGGAAAATAGAAACCTCACAAAACAATTCACTAAGAATAATAACAGGAGCTGTGAAAACAACACCAATTGCCATACTACAAAGCTTCACAAAAAATAAGGCCATAGAACTGGAACATGAACTAAAGGCAATTACCCTAGCACAAAAACTGCTAGTTAACAAAAATAGACACAAGTGGTATCACACAGCAGATAATATAAGCAATCTAAAAACCCAAACAAGCTTCAGAACATACATCAATAACTCAAAACACAAGAACATAAAAACAACAAATATAACAACAATAGAGGAAACAAGCCCAACAGAATATATTGACATACATTATAAGAATGACCCGTTATATACAATACATAAGCAAAACAATTTACCAGATGAAATGAGAGCAATAGCAATAGCCACAGAAAATGAAAGATATCCAGAAAAAGAATGGCTCCGAATATATACAGATGGATCCTTTATAAACAAGATGCTGGTGCAGGAGTATACTGCAAACATTTTGCACAGTATCTAGCACTAGACAAAACTTCAAACCATTATGATGGAGAACTAACAGCCATAAAAGCAGCACTGCAGAATGTCCTGTACAGACCGTACATAAAGCAAAACGTAAGTTATCTTAAAAGATTCAAAATCAGCCACAGATGGGATTGTAACAGACCATACATAAAGCAAAACATAAGTTATCTTAAAAGATTCAAAATCAGCCACAGATGGGATTGTAAACTATAAAAACAAAACAAGAAACATCATAGAAATAAGAAGTTTAATTGAATCAAGAAACCATGTCACCCTGAAATGGATTCCAGCCCACGTTGGACTTTAAGGTAATGAACATGCTGACCAACTAGCAAAAAAAGGTGCAATTCAAAATATAAAACCCGTAAGACAAACTGAAATTAATAAACAATTAAACAACATTAAGCTACATTTTAAAAGACAGCAGAGACTTGATGAAGAAGATAAACTAAAAGACAAGGATTATAAGAACATTGGAGACAAAACTGACATACAAAAACTACCAAGGAAAACTGCAGTGGCCCTATTTAGAATGGAAACTGGCAAGGATTGTCTTGCAGAACACCTTTATAAAATACACTGCATAACTACACCCAAATGTACTATCTGTAAAGAGGATATCATCATGAACAAACACCATTTGGACAAATGTAATGGTCTCAAAAGTGTAAACTATACCTACAGGCTATTGGGAAGCTAGGGGGAAAATGATGCAAATCGACTAATCCCCAGTGCCATTAGTCAACAACAACTTCACAGAGTTGCATGAAATTGACACTTTGTTTGCATGAATGCACATGTATTGCATTTCAAGCTCAGTCACACTGTCCAGCAGTGCCTGAAACTTTTTACATGCCACGAAAGGTGCACTAGTGGCATAAGCAGTTTTCATTAATTAAAATAAATTTGATGACTTTTTGCATCCACACATAGAGTAAGGTTAGATGAACCAAGAATATACCCCAACACTGAAACTGTGCCTTTGACAGCTATTAAGTTGATAACAAATTCAACACTTCTCCTACACTTTCTGAACCAACTACAATGCAGCATTTTGGTTGGCCTTGGGGTGGAAGCAGAAAAATAAGTGAAAGCCAATCCTTTGTAGGTTTCAACTATTTCCAAATACAGTAAAACCTCATTAACTCGGACCAGTTTTGAAAAAAACAAAATGTGTTATTTAGCATAGTGAATGGGAACTCCTTTACAGCTGATAAATTGCTATTCTCATTGGGTACATCACTTGAATTCTCTTTCCAGCAGGCGAATTCATTGCACTCAGCCTACTTGCTCGGGACCAGGTTGGAAGAGAAATTTTATTAAAGTCATGGAAAAAGTTGTGGCCTCGTGTGTGTGACTTGACACAAGATTGAAGAAGAAGAAAATGAGTGGAAGATTTTATAGACATTTTTAAAAATATGGATGGCTGTTCCGATGTTGATGAAGACATTGACAATGATGGAGGTTATAAACTGATTACTGAGGAAGGCATTCTGGTGTCATGCAGTGTTACTGAAATTGAAAATGAAGAGTATTCAGATTAAGACAATGTTGATGAACCAGCTATGGTTACTTATGACCCATGCACAAGCAGTAGCAAACATAGAGAAACTGATGCTTTATTTCAAGAGTCAAACCGACACATAGCCAAATGAACTTCTAATGTTAAATGGATGCGAGATTGCACTGCTCGTAAGCAATACACAAACTGAGACAGCAGAAACTCACTGCCATTTTTACTACCGATTAGTTTGTAGCTATATTCTGTACAGTGTAAGTACATAGGCTATTACAATATGACGGTTGGCTGATAAATCCCAGGCCTCACAATAAAAAAAATATTTTAAAACCTTTCTTAATCAAAAAACTCAACATAATCTCCAGAAAGGCTAATATATTTGTCATATTGGTGTTCTAATTTAATTAAACCATCTCTGAGTGCAATTTATCATGGTCCTCAAAATAACTGTTTACTGCATCATTGAACTCGTTGCTGTGAAATCTTCGTCCTCCAAGAAATTTTTTGAGGTTCGGGAACAGGTGGTAGTCACTAGATGCTAGATCTGACGAATAGGGTGGATGTTCTAGCAATTCGAATTTCAATTTGCACATTTTCCCCATATCACTGATTGAACAATGGGCCAGAGCATTGTGAAGAAACAAGATTTTTTTCTCTGCCAAATGAGGTCTTTTTCTTTTCACCTCATCACTCATACGTTGTAGCAAGCTGGCTCAGTAGTCACCAGTGATACTTTTACCCTTTTCCAAGTAATCAATAAAAATAATTCCCTGTGCATCCCAGAAAACTCGCCATAACCTTGACAACCGACAAAATTGACTCTGCCTTTTTTGAAGTTGGTTCACCTGACGCAATTCACTGTTATGACTGTGATTTACTTTTTGGAGTACAGTGATGTATCCAAGTTTCATCCATGGTAATAAGCCATCTCAAAAATTCTCTGGGATTTTTACGATAGAGCTCCAAATTCTTAACAGAAACAGTTTTTCTTTGCAACTTTTGATCAGGTGTCAAACGCGCACCCATTGTGCACAGACCTTGTGAAAGCCCAAAACATTACTTAAAATATTACCTGCACATTCTTTTGATATGTTTACAGCCTCTGCTATCTCAAATAACTTTAATTTGCAGTCTTCCAGTACTGAACGATGAATTTTTTCAATGATCTCTGGAATTGTGACTTCCACAGGGCATCCAGAGCAAGGCTTAACACTACTGCTCATATGTCCCATTTTAAACTCCACAACCCACCTTTTAATCATTGTATATGAAGGGGTAGATCTTTCAATGTACTGTCCATTTCCTCCTTGATTTCTTTAAGCATTAAGCCTTTCAAATGGAAGTATTTAATCACTGCTTGTTTTTCCAAATCCTCAATTTTCATGAAACCTCTATACTTGTCTTGTTTAAAATGCTGTCATTCAAAAACCAAACAAGCTATTGACCTGTAACTATGAATACAAACTAGTCTAGAGTTAAACTATATGACACTATCTGTCAAACTGACCCAATTGCACTATCTCTGTGTGAGGTCCGGGACTTATTAGCTGACCCTCGTACATACAGGTATGTGTTTTTAGGTTGAAAGTGTGCCAATGGTAATTTCTAAACTCCATTAAAAATATTTAGGTATGTATACATGCTTTTTTGTCATTTTTTCCATCATTCTCTGGATAACCCGATCCTAGTTGATCCAGGTTAGCAAGGTTCTACTCTATATGATTTCATTTGTGAAGTCTATCTCATGCTTTTGTTCTAAAGTCTATGTGATCATATGAGCACGTGCATGCAATAATGGGGTAAGTCTGGTTACCCCATTTATGCCGAGTATATGAAATTTGGAATCCTCAATGTCTATACTGTAATAATCGGTCAGCATTATACATTTAAGAAACCTCCAATAGATTGTAGCACGTCTTTTGTTACAATGCTGCATGTTTCTATGAGTGACATGCTCAGTGTTTCATTATACTTCTAAGAAACAGCAGAGAGATTGTAGCATGTGTTTTGTTACATTGCTGCATGGTTTCTATGAGTTATGCATTCATGTTTCATTATTCGGCAGCTGATTGCTATGCCGTCGTAACAAAGCAAACTGAGCTCAGATTCAGATTTTATACGTGATTTGTCCCTTGCTGAAGAAAAAGAGGAAAGAAATAAGGAGAAAGGAAGGAAAAGGTTAGCACATTCAAGACTTTGGAAGAGAAATGTAAATAACTAAGAAATGAGGTAAGCATACATACAGTGTAAACTCGTTAATGAAGTAACACATGAACTGTACTGGAATATAGCAATATAATTTAATAATATTGCTATTATATTTTGAAGTTGTGTGTTTAATATTGAGATGATGTTATAATGTAATACACTTTATCCTTACAGGGGAAGCAGTATGGTGGAATCCATGATAATTTACAGTCAGAAAAAGTATCTGTTCCTTTGGAGATATGCTGTAATAAAATGTGTTGTAAAACAATCTCAAAAAAGAAGCAAGAAGAAATTTTCACATCTTTTTGGGATATTGGAGACTATAATCAGCAGAACTATTTTCTAGCTGGCTTAATGAAGAAGAGTGAGCCTAAGGCTAAAACAAGTTCAGAAGATGGTGTTGGAAATACTTCATAGATGTAAGAGGTGAAAAATGTGGTATATGTAAAACATTTGTGTATGAACTATTACAAGTGAATAAAATAGCTAATAATGATACACTCTGTGATAAGAGAGGTAAACATGATGTTTGACCCAATAAAGTAGATGAAATATGGGAGCTGTTACATACTTTTTGCAAGCAGATTTCAAGCAAACTTTCACACTATTCTAGATCAAAGATTGGCAGACGTTATTTCTGCAACCCAGAACTTAACATGAATGTGCTATACACTCTTTTCTCTGAGTGTTTCTGGGGATGATCTTCCCATTGCTTTTACTACATTTCAAAAGTACTTCAATGCCAATATGGAATATTCATTTAAACACCCCAGAACTGATGTTTGTGATTTCTGTTTTAAAGTAGAACAAGGTAATGCATCCCCAGAAGAAATCAGAGAACACAGATGCTTAGTAAGAAAGTTGAAATTTATCAACAAATGAAAAAGAAACTTCTGAAACCTGATGACAAAAATTTAATAATAGAGTTTGATTATGCCCAGAACTTGCCATTGCCTTGCATTCCTGTCACTGAACAGTTCTATAAAAGACTGATTTGGATAAATATTAAAAGCAGAAGCATTATTAACAGTGAAGTATTCTTCATTTTGAGTGTAAACATAGTGACTCATAAATCAAAAAACTGATTTGGATGTTTTTGTTTTAATGTGCATGTTTCATTTCATGGAAGGTGAATACAAGAAAGGAGCCAATTGTATCTGTTCTTTCGTGTTTCATGTTTTGCAACAGGAGCTTCTACACCAGACAAATCTTACATTATTTTCTGATGCATGCAGTGGGCAAAACAGGAATCAGACTGTAGTTAGATTTTTCCTGTACATTTCTGTGACTTTGGGAATCAGCAATAGACATGTTTTTCCTGTTCGGGGGCATAATTTCTGCCAGTGTGATCGAAATTTTGCTACATATTCACAAAAAGTTAAGAAAACAGAAGTCATTGAAACACCTAGCAATTACATCAACATAATAAAAAATGCTAAGAAGCCTTCCTTCATTGTCCTTAAGGGAATTGTGTTAGATTATGATACAGCACTAAGGCAGAGTAATCAGTTGAAACTACTGAGTAAAGGACTTAACCTTTCCAAGGCTCGAATGATATACTACGAGCCCGATGGTACTTTAGTTGTTCAAGAAAATTACTCTAACATTGGATTATTAAAAACATACAAGATATGTCCTAATAAGAAGAAGCTTTAAGCTGTACAATTTGTGACAGCTCTGAATATTGGTGTTAAGAAGACCAAATTAGATGACGTCAAATCCCTATCCAGTTATTTGTCAGAAAAAGGCAAAATGTTCATGAGCAAATTTATTTAACAAGCAACGAAACCTCAATCACAACAAGCTGACTTCAGTTCAAGTGAGAGTGATTAGTGAGACATGCTTATGTGGCTAGTAAACATATAAGATTAACAGGTGATTCAATTATGATATTTTTTATGCCTGTAAATAAGTTTCTTGCTTCAAATTGGTGGTAAAAGTCAAAGTGTATATAAAAGTGCAGAGAAATTAGTGTTTTATTTGATTATTTCGAATAAAGTTACATTTTTCTGAACATTCATGCAATAATGGGGTAAGTCATTTTTCAATATTATTATTATATACCTTACAATTCAGTTCAGTTACCATTAATATATCAGTAAATACATTCCCAAATGTTGCCAGATAAAGACCTCTGAGGTCTCGAAATATTGTATATAGCTGTTATTGAAATATTATCTTCTGAAATGTTTATTTGACTGTAGTTCAATTAGATGTTTTGAGATTTAACCCATTATTGCATGCGGGTGCTCATATGTATATTAATACTTGTAGTATGCTAATTCAATCTGGAAGCATCACATAAGAGACATCAATTGCAGAGTGAGGTCTGTCAGTGACAATCCTTTGTGTAGAGGCATGCCACTCAGTAGGCAGACTGGAACTGTTACAAATGCCCTAGAAAATTCTATACAAAGGGAAGGAATGCATGAAAACATATAGGAAATCTCCATTCTTGCTGATAAGGTTACATCAAACTATGAAGTACTATTTTTGAGTTTGATTTATGAGTCACTATGTTTACATAGTGTTTGGTGACCAAACAGCTGAAGATGAGATATAATGATTTTGAAAACGTTTCAATTATACAACATAGTAAGTGAATTATTAAATTTTAGATGAGTCGCATTTCTTACACATCTGCTTCACTTTCGTACCTATTTTGAGGACATGTTTCGCAAATCTTCGTTTGCATCTACGGCTCTTGTGCGACTGACGCTAGATCCAGCGGTGTGGGTAATTCTGGGGTTGTTGCTGCCATCTGTTGATTTAGTGATGAACTGAAATGTGGGATTCTCTTCTAGCGGGATTTCAAAGTTCAATAGTTGGTTTTTATGTTTTTCTATGTATATCCTCTTCCATATGACGAGTTCACTATGTTTTTGTACATATTTTAGTAATTCTGTGCTATCTTCAATTTCATGATTTTCAGACCAGAAATGAGCTGCTATTGCGGACTTATCAATATTTTTGTATCTTAAGTGCCTGAAGTGTTCTTTCTTTCTAGTGCCTATGTTCCTTTTTGTCCTTCCTATGTAAATTTTTTCACAGTCTTTACACTTAATTTTGTAAATGCCTGACTTTTCCTCTGGTTTTATCTTATCAGTATTATTCCTGTGAAGTAGGTTTTTAATGTTGTAATCAGCTCCTATATTGGAAAACTTAATAAATAAAAAGCCAATAAAACATTTGAAACAAATTCAGATAATTAAATCTTTAAGGAAAAAGGATGTAATCTTCTCAAGGGCTGATAAAGGGAACAAAATAGTAATCTTAGATACAGCTACATACAAAGAAAAAATGTTAGAGTTACTACAACAAAAAGAATTCCAGGAAATAGATTCTAATCCACTCAACCGATGCATAAAAGATGTACAAAAAACCATCATTAATAGTAAAATTTTAACAACTACAGAACAAAAAACTATCAAACCAGACAACCCTACCCTTGCAAGAATATATGGTTTGCCTAAAATACACAAACCCAACATACCCATGAGACCCATTGTAAATAATATAAACACTCCTACTTACCTTCTGGCAAAATGGCTAACCAAAAAATTTCAGTCCTTTCCACAATTCCATACTCTGAGTATAAAAAACTCTTTAGACCTGGTAGAAAAAATTCAAAATCTTAAACTAAAACGTCATGACACTTTAGTATCCTTTGATGTCCGCTCCCTCTTCCCTAGCATTCCATTAGACAAACTTTTGATTCAACTGAAAAAATGGCTAAATTCTATAAACCTGGATGCCAATGCAATAGAAGAATATGTGGCAATGACTGAATTATGTATACATCAAAATTATTTTGTCTTCGATGGAAAATATTATAAACAAATTTCAGGACTAGCTATGGGAAGCCCGCTATCACCATTTTTGGCCAACCTATACATGAGCTTTTTCGAAACACATATTACTAAAGCCTTCCCTCATATGTTTAAAACATGGTACAGATACGTAGACGACATCTTTGCAATAGTGCCCTACAAACTAATAGATGATGCTTTGAAACTACTCAACCTGCAAGAACCCAGCATACAATTCACAGTAGAAACTGAAGAGGACTGTACTCTACCTTTTTTAGACCTTAAAATCAAAAAAGGCAATGAAAAACTAGAATTTGGCATTCATAGAAAAGCAACACACACAGATAATTACATCAAAGCAAATAGTTTCAACCCAATTCCACACAAACATGCAACCATCAACAGTCTGACACACAGATTAGTAAATCTACCTCTCAGCCAGCAAGAATATCAAAACGAATACCATCAAATCTTAAAAACTGCAATTAAAAATGGATATGGAAAAAACCTTGTAGATAAAAAACTAAAATTATTCAAACTTCAAAAGAAATTAAAACAGATCACAGCTCTCACACCAATAAAACAAGAAACTAGATTTGCTAAATTTACTTACCACCCCTGGGCCACAAAAAAGTTCCAAAAAATATTCAAGAAATACAATATAACATTGGCACCAAAAAACAATTACAACATTAAAAACCTACTTCACAGTAATAATACTGATAAGATAAAACCAGAGGAAAAGTCAGGCATTTACAAAATTAAGTGTAAAGACTGTGAAAAAATTTACATAGGAAGGACAAAAAGGAACATAGGCACTAGAAAGAAAGAACACTTCAGGCACTTAAGATACAAAAATATTGATAAGTCCGCAATAGCAGCTCATTTCTGGTCTGAAAATCATGAAATTGAAGATAGCACAGAATTACTAAAATATGTACAAAAACATAGTGAACTCGTCATATGGGAGAGGATATACATAGAAAAACATAAAAACCAACTATTGAACTTTGAAATCCCGCTAGAAGAGAATCCCACATTTCAGTTCATCACTAAATCAACAGATGGCAGCAACAACCCCAGAATTACCCACACTGCTGGATCTAGCGTCAGTCGCACAAGAGCCGTAGATGCAAACGAAGATTTGCGAAACATGTCCTCAAAATAGGTACGAAAGTGAAGCAGATGTGTAAGAAATGCGACTCATCTAAAATTTAATAATTTTTCGCTTCACTGTGGTGTTCCAATACAGTTGAATCTCGATATAGTAAGTGAAGTTGAGTGTAAACATAGTGACTCATAAATCAAACTCAAAAATGAAGAATACTTCACAGTTAATAATGCTTCTGCTTTTAATATTTATGAAGTAATAGTCAGCCATGATATGAATACACTTGGCGAGAAGAGTTACTAAACAGATATGTCACAAGTGGGCGGGGTACCGCAGGTACAGTTCCAATAACGCAAACATCAACAATACCGAGACGCTTCCAATGTGACGTGCAAATGTAGTGCAGTTCAACACGGTGCTTCTTCAAACCTACTCCTGTGCAGCTCAAATTCTAATAGTGTAGTGGCAGCTGCAGTGCTCGTAATAAAATTGGCTTGTGCTGGTGAAGAGTTAAATCATGGAGACACCTACAAAGTTAAAAACAACAAGAAAAGTATCCCATTCTGATGAAAAACATATTATATATCAGGTTATACAGTTCTGTGGACAAGAAAAACAGAAGAAAAAGTTACTCATACCCCTTGAAAAAGCAACACTTAGGGCAGCAAACATAGTGGGAAAGTCTAGGAGAACCATCATGAACATAATAAACAATTTTGAAAATGCTTCAGCAACTGAGGCTAAGGTTACAACTCGGAGGAAAAATTGAAAATTGCGCAAAATCATATCTCTTGATGATTTTGATAAGTGCATTGTGCATAGAAAAATTTTGGAGTATTATGAACAGAAAATGGAAATTCCTACTTTAATAAAACTACTGAACTTCGCTAAAGAAGAAATAAACTTTCAGGGTAGCAAAGAAACATTTAGAAAAATATTAAGAGAAATGAGATTTCAGTTTAAGAAATGCAAAAACAAACGATCCGTGGTAATGGAGAAACCACAAATTATTGCAAAACGTGCAGAGTACTTAAGGGCTATTAGTGCAAATAAAAAAGGATCATGTAAACCAATAGTTTATATAGACAAGTCTTGGGTCCATACTCACTATACCATCAAGAAGTGCTGGCAACACGAGGAGGTACCAGGTGTTTTGACTAATACTAGTGCTGGTTAAAGAGCAATTGTTGCACATGCAGGGGGATCCATGGGATTTATTGAGGGAGCTGAAATGATTTGCGATTCAAAATCCAAATCAGTAGATTACCATGATGAAATGAACAGTCAAAATTATAAAAGGTGGGTAGAAGAGAAATTAATGCCAAATATTCCACCTGAAAGTATTGTTGTGGTCGATAATGCACCCTACCATACTGTTCAGGAAAATTAATCCTCTAACACTTCATCACGAAAGGCACAGATTATTCATTGGCTAACAGAAAAGAAAACTGAACATGATCCGCAATTGACAAAAAATGAACTTCTAAGAGTTAGTGAAAATCAATAAAGAAAAGCCATTATTAAATTATAGATAAGTCGTATTTAATACACATCAGCTTCACTCTGAAAGCTATGGCAACAAGCTGCATAGCTCAAATTACACAAAATGATTGAATAGAAGCATGCAAACACATGAAAAGAATTGAGGAAGATTATAAGCACCAAGGTGGGTTAATGGAGGAAGCAATTGATGATATAATTATTAACGTGGTTCTAGAGAGAAGTAATGATGATGACAATGAAGACTGCAATCGTGATGAATGTTATTTTGACAATTTGGATGTTAAAGGAAAAAAACGCAGTGACACTGGTAGAGCTGATGAAGGGAATAGTGACACGGATACAGCAGATGAAGGATCTGAAACAAGCATTCCCGGACGTGCTGCTTCCGAGAACTAATGTGAAGACATCAGCAGGTGAGTACTGTTTTAATTGTGCGACTGTACATTCCCAGTATCACCCTTCCCCTCGCTCCGCACGATTCCCTAAGCTTCATGTAGTAAACTGTGGTGCCCTCCTTCAAGTGCACTCATATCATAGCCGACTAGTATGTGCAACTTAATTTTCAATTGTTAGTTATTAAGCATAAAGTGATTTATTATCCATTTGCATTCACTGCATAGTATGCTTTTGAAGATAACTAAAGCTTCATTATTAGCTGGTAACATTACAACCCCAGCATAGACAAATTTCTATGAAATGTCAAGTGCAACATTACAGTGGCATGCTGTATGTTTAAGTGTAGACTTACTGACCATTTACTTGCACTATCAGGCTAGCATATTACAGATGATTAAAATACAATTAGATGATTAAGTATTAAATGAACTGGTTCGGAAGTACTGATGTAATACAGGAACATAAAACATATTGTGAAACAAAATTGTCATTAGTTTAATCTATCTTACTAACCATTTACTGCTGAATTTGCTGGAGCTGGTCTAGGAGCAGTTGTGGGTGATAGTCCAAGAGCTTCTCTAGTCATTGCTGACAACCCTTTCACCTGAAAATGCATTCATATACTTGAATGAAATGTGTTCTGCATTATAAATTAAACAAACAGGCACATAAACACATATAAAATACACATTGTATTTGTACACAATATTTACACACTGTAGGTGTTTCTTCACCTTCTCAATTATGATCCCCTTTTATACACAACACAAGGTCTGTCAAAGTAGCACATTGCACTGTGGCTTGAAAGTTATTACAGTATTCAATGTTATGATGCACTAACTTTATTTCATCCATATGATCCAAATACATAGGATACGTCAACAGGTTTAACAAATACAATCTGTACATAACAATATTAAAATAATAAAATATAATAAAATATGCAGAGGGTACCTTTACTATTTAAGCTTTAATTTAACCTTTTATACTCATCTATAGAGTAGACTGGGTTTTCTACAAGGTACTTTTTAATTGCTTTAAGTTTAAATTTTTCTTCTGTTATCTGTTTTATTTGATTCGGTAAATGATTGTACAATTCTTTAGATTTATTTTCTATATTTTTGTTACTTAATGTTCCTCTTAATCTGTTTAAGAAATAATTTTGTTTTGTTCTTGTGTTATGTGTATGTATGTACATGTTTTTATTTTGGTTGCTAGAATTTTTTGTTACGTATTTAATGCACTCATATATATACAATGCTGTAAATGTTAATATATTTAATGTTTTATAGACATTTCTACACGAATCCTTCCTTTTTAATCTACAAATTATTCTGATAGCATATTTCTGGAGTCTTAATATTCTTACCATTGCTTTTTTCTGTACATTTCCCCATAATACCACCCCATAGCATAAATGAGAGTGTATGACTGCATAGTAAATTTGCTTTAGAGTTTCTCTATCCATTTGTTGTGCTGCCTGTTTTAAAATATATAGTCCCATATTTAACTCACCTAATATTCACATAAGCATGTGGAAATCCTTCAAATGTACAGTTTTAAAATTGCAATTACATTTTTGAGTTTAATTTATCAGTCACTATGTTTACCACTAAACCAGGTAAGTCACCACAAATGGTGTATCTCGAATGCAAGAGCCCCTAGTGGTTTACCGAGGAAATATATGAGTCAAATGGAGAATTTAATGTCAGGTGGCACGTTGGCCATAGTAGCTCAAGGGTTAGAGCGACTGGACGGAAACCAGGAGATCCATGGTTCAAATCCCGGCCATGGCATTGAATGTTTCATGTTGACTCTATCAAAAACCTTAGCCTATATATGGCTAGTGTGGAGAAATGATTAATGCCCATGAATTAACTAAAATAAAAAGAATTAAATGATGAAGCCTGGGACTAAGTATTTATGATAGTAATTCGCCACAAACGGTGTATCTCGAATGCGAGAGCCCCGGGGAAATATACAAGTCAAATGGAGAATTTAATGTCAGGCGGCATGTTGGCCATAGTAGCTCAAGGGTTAGAGCGACTGGACGGAAACCAGGAGATTCGTGGCTCAAATCCCGGCCATGGCACTGAAATTTTCATGTTGACTATCTATAGCATATCTAAGTTTACCAACTAGAACAATTTTTGTGAAATTAAATTTTTAACTACTTAAATTTACACAATACCTTTTGACCAACAGCTTATCGTGATGCTTTTTATTTTCATCGTACCTTCGCTTCACCTGCGCTTGTGCTCATTTTAAGTTACTGAAAGCCTGTTGCCAATTCTTACATATTAATTCCAGATCAAACTTAATCCTTAATATTCCACAAATTGCTTACAGGAAGGTTGGACTGAAATGCAAACATGAGACAGCATGGTGTGGTATGGCGAGAGTCATGGTGAACCGTGTTGAAGGCCAACTGCAGGCATGTCAAACTGCTATCCCACTTTTTATGGTTCTTGGAATGAAAGGCTATCAGAGCAGAATTTAGATTCTTATTTATCCGTTCCGCATGTGAGGGGCACGGATAGTAAGGTGCGTTAGTGAAAGCTTTAACCCCCCATGAAAAACAAAAATTCCTGAAAGGTAGTGAAGTAAACTGAGTTCCATTATCCGATACCAAAAAACGAGGCGCTCCAAAAGCAGAAAATATACGAGAAAGACACTTGATCGTCACAAGTGTTGTTGCATTGCGAACGGGATACACCCAAACTTAGAAAATGTGTCAACAATTACCAGCGCAATCTTTCTGGGAGATTTGTTCAGCAAGTTCCTTGAACCGCCACCAGAGGAGACCTATGACAAAGTATCGTCAACTACACCAATGGGAGCCAGTCGATGGCCAGTTGAGGATGGAGGCAAAGTCTCTGAAACATGTTCCGGAAAAATTTAAAAGTGTTGTTTAATGTCATTAATCGACTCCCTTTAAATTTAATTTATTATAACAACACTGTTTTCAACACTTCCAAGAAAGGAATTGTAAGAGAACATAAAGGAACATAAAGTTGAGACAAACAGAAAAATCTGTAGTGTCACACCATTTTTGGACAGAAAACCACAACATTGGTCATTACATAAAAATGTTAAAATCTTTAAGTACACCTATAGAATTGGATATTTGGGAAAAAATATTCATAACCAAAAACCGGGATAAAGTTATAAATTTTGAAATCCCAGCATTAAATGAAGTATTAAAACTTTGTGCTCCTAACACTAGATGGCAGAAGGATTGGAGCACCGAAGTAGTGGAGGAGGAAGAATGTTCCTTTAGTCACCAATCAGCTGAGGATGAGATCGAATGATCTTGAAAACGTTTCCAATTATACTACAATGTAGTAAGTGAAGTTGAGTGTAAACATAGTGACTCATAAATCAAACTCAAAAAATGAAGAATACTTCACTGTTAATAATGCTTCTGCTTATAATATTTAAGAGCTTCATTGTCGCATTCAAGGGTAAACTCCACATGTTCTAAATATTGATGAATACTTCTCTAAACCAAATAAGACAACCATGGTCTCCAAATCGTACATCGAGTACTTTCTTTCAGCTTCAGTTAGCATATGTGAACTATAGCAAATAGCTCGCCACACTTCCAGGAATTCCTGCAATAATATGGCAGCTATACCCCCCTTTACTGGCATCTGTTTGCAATACAAAAGTCTAGAAAAATCTGGAAAAGCTAGAACAGGTGGGTTCATGATCACGGTTTTAAGATCTAGAAAGGCCTGCTGCTCGTCCTCGCTCCATTGAAACTGCGCTCCCTTCTGCCGGAGGCGATTCAGTGGTTCTGCACGAGCAGCAAAATTGGGAATAAATTTGCTAAAGAAATTGACCATACCAATGAATCTGGCTAATGCTTTAATACTTCTTGGCTGTGGAAAATTGAGGATCGCTTTAGTGCGGTCAGGATCAATAGTGATTCCCCCGGGATAAACAATATGTCCCAAGAAAGATTTCTGTTGGGTAGCGAACGTACACTTTTCCTCATGCAAAGTGAGCCCGGCCTCTTCCAGGCGAGAGAAAACCTCAGCTAGATGCTGACAATGAGTTTCAAAATCTGGACAGTAAGCCACCATGTCATCAAGATAATGGTAGAGGTACTTAAACTTGATGTCCGAAAATAGATTATCCAACAAACACGGTAAGACTTGCGCCCTAATCGCTATACCAAACGGGATTCTTTGATATTCGTATAATCTCCAAGGTGTGGAAAATGCAGTGAGATGTTTAAAAGATTCTGCCAAAGGAATCGGGAAATAGGCGCTACTCAGATCCAGAGTAGTAAACACACTGGCTCCAGCAAAATGGTGTGCAGCTGTGTGAAGATGAGGCATGGGCTGAGCTTTCATTTTGATCCTTTTATTCAGAAGGCGATAATCCACCACCGGTCTAAAATCATTATCCCCCTTTGGCACCAAAAATACTGGATTACTATATAGGTGGACTCTGATGGCCAGATTATACCTCTAGCAAGCATATCATCAATTTTTTTTCTCAACACAGATATTTTTGGAAGTGTTAATCTATATGGTGGTAATTTTACCGGAGTAGGATCAGCTAATTCAATTTTGTATGTAATTAAATTAGTCACTCCCAATGGGTAACTAAAGGGTAATATAAAATTATATTTAAAACAGATCCACCAATATTTTTGGTTAGACAGATGCAGAAAGGGCACACCTTTACCTCATGATAGGTGTTGCTGTATACCTTTCTACATTTAATCCATCGGTTCCTTGCTGCCTTCCTGTCATCCCGTTGTATTTGTTAAAAAATGTTTGCAACCTTCCCTCTTATGAGGATTGGCACAAAAGTTGGTTAATTAGCAAAAGTTGGTTAAGCTGATTAACCGCATTTGTTGGATGCCGGAGGAGCAGAGACATTAGCAGGTCCATAGATTTATTCGACAATAATAGTAGTAATATAAGTAGGTCTAAAGAGTTATCTATGTTAATATTACTTGTATATCCAATTTTCTTGATATATCTTATGACCGATTATATAATGTTCTTGTTTGGAAGGTACCATACCATTTTAAATTTATCAGGTAATATTTCCTTTTCCTTTTTCAGTCTTGGAACTGGTACTTCTGACAGGGATCCAGAAACTTTGCTACTAACAGTTCTGAGCAGATACAGTTTTAGTTGTGTTTGCTTTGGTAATTATAGGTAACTATGATCTCTCACGTATATTTTTTAAGTCCTGTTTACAGAATCAATTATTTTTAATGTTGACTGCCTCAAACTGTGAAAAATTTGACAACTTTGCAATTAAATAGAATTTCTTCCCTGTGGTCCCATTGATTTCTAAATTTTGCTAAGTTTCCAGTGCCTCTCCATGACAAAATGCTTCAAGAAGTATCATCCATTTATTTTCTTTGTATCATACATTGTATTCTAAATTATGCAATTTACATTTTTATTTTTTGTTTTAAATTATGTATTATTTCAATTTTATATATTTTAGTTTTATTTTCCATCCTTGGACATGCTATTTTTACTGTACACTGGTTTCAAACTGTTTTGGAATCTTTTAAATTTTGCTTAGATAGTTTAGCATTGCATCTACTTTGTACAGAGGGCATCCAATATTTTCTGATGGACAAGAGGACTGTAGGGAAAAAGGGAAAATAACTTTCCTGTGTATTAATTGTGCCTGGCTTAGGCACAGTGTTACATCAAGTTCTTTTTCTTCTTTTGTTTTTTATTCCATTTATACCCTGTCTTTAACTGCAATGGTGATATCAGTGGCCATTCTCCTTTGGAACATATCGATTAACTCATATTCATTGGGTTTTAATCATTACATCATGCATACATTCGCACTCTCATTCATACTTCCAGACTCTGGGGAAGATGAATTATCTCGGTCTGAGAAAAATCCCCAACCCCACCGCCAGGAATTGAACCCAGAACCCCTAGCACGGTAGGCAGGTTCTCTACCGACTGAGCTACGGGGCCAGCCATTATTGTGTTATGTGTGATAGCATTAGGCACACTGAACAGAGAACTCAGATTACGTGCCAATGATAAAGTTACCAACTGTTAAGATTTTGTGAGGATGTTAGACTCTACGTAATATTGTATTGTATATGCAACTGATGTATTGTAGATCATATTTGTATATGTCTTTTTACTTGCTTGCCACTAAATCATACAAATACACTACACTGAACCATGAAAACAACACATCATCCACGAAAACAACACTATTATGTGTTTCAAATGGGAAGAGTTCTGGAGTCCAGCTAATCAGATGTGTTATAGCACTCAGCGTTGCCAGCTTGTTACCCCCCCTCTTTTTATATTTCCCTCTCTCTCACACATTCATACAATGTGCAGGTCAGTGTGGTGCTAGATGTAATGGTAATCAAATTAAATTTTCCAAACTTTTATGATGATGCAGTTGCCAAAATCAAAACTGGAAAAAGCATTTTCGCAAATTATGTATATTATTAAATGCTATGATTATAATTTATGAATTATCTGTTTTTCTAATCCAATGAAACTACCAGTGGCTCATCCATATCGCTATCAATGTCACTTACGTCAAAAGACAATTCGTCATTGTCACTGTCTTCATCGTCTAAGTCGTGCTATTTCTTTCTTGAAATCGTCTTCTTGTAGGTTTTCTGCATGTCTCACGCAGTAAGAGTGCAAGTTAATTTCTGTATAGTTGGAAATTCACCTTGGTCATAAAACTCAAGCACAGTTCTACGTACAACGTCCTTGTCAAATTCACTTAAATTTGTAACCCTCTTCGGAGGACCAATATGTTTTCTGGGTGACACAAACATTTGGGCACCACTGGGATCAGATCTTCTTGCCTCTCCACAAATGCGGAACAAACTTGCTTTACCTACACCACAAGCATCAGCAGTAAGCCGTTGAGCACTTTTGAGACTGAGGTGATTTCTATATTCCTCATTGCCAAATTGTCTGAAGAATGTGTAGACCTTCAAAATAATATTTCAAGCCTGACTTCACAATAACTGCCCCTTTGACTCGCCACTAAATTCACCGCAAGAAGCCATTGCACTATTTAACTCTTACTCTACTGTTGTCTACAGAATAATATTGAACTGAATAGTTTAAGAAGTTCTGAAAAATAATATTAAAATAATGTAATAATAGAACTGAATAATATTGATTTGAACTCTCAAGAGTAAATAAACACTGCTTATCCAGCATTCATTCATAAATATAAGCATACCACATTCTGCAGCCTAAAAGGAAATGAAGTATTTAAGTTAATTGAAGTATTTACGTTAATAATTAAATCATTTCTTCACAATAGCCATATATAGGCTAAGGTTTTTGATAGATAAGAGTCAACATGAAAAATTCAATGCCATGGCCGGGATTTGACGGAAACCAGGAGATCTCTGGTTCAAATCCCAGCCATGGCATTCAATTTGTCATGTTGACTATCAAAAACCTTAACCTATTACTAGTGTGAAGAAATGATTAATTTCCATTAATTAACTTAAATAATAAGAGTTTAATGATGAAGCCTGGGATTCAAGTACTTATGATAGTAAGTTGCCACAAACGGTGTATCTCGGATACAAGAGCCCCTAGTGGTTTACCTGGAAATGTATGTATATATGCGTCAATTGGAGAATTTAATGTCAGGACGGCATGTTGGCCATGGTAGCTCAATGGATAAGAGCGACTGGACGGAAACCATGAGATCCATGGTTCAAATCCTGGCCATGGCATTCAATTTTTCATGTTGACTTTATCTATCTAGGAAATGAAGTGTTTGCTATTTCTCGAATTTAACACCTTGGCTTATTCAAAGTAATTCTTTTATCACATCATATCAATAGTATACATTTCAGGTCTGAGTAATTACAAGTATATGTACACAGATACAAACCAACCAATAATGACAGTGCTTTACCTAGCGATGTGTTGGTAAATATATTGATATTTATTTGTTTATGTTATGAAAACTATTTAAGATGATACTTTTACATGGATTTTAAACAAAAGAACTGAATAATACTGCTTTGCACTCTCTAGAGTACATAGAGATTACGAACCATTCATAAACAAAGATATAATGTGACCAGACACGTTCTGCCAGGCCAAGAAAGGAAGTGTAGTGTTCCATCTCTCTAGAATTTAACAAACACCTTGGCTTATTCAAAGTACTTCTTTTATCAATTATCAAATTGTTTACATTTCAATTCTGAGTAATTACTAATATATATATATATATTGTCACCCAATTATCAGGGACCGGAGGCCACGCCACGCCCACTCATTTGTCTCCTGTCACTAACTGAAGGGATGGTTAGGAGAGGGATGTCGGGCCCCTGAGCCGTCTCTTTACCCTTCTCCTAGGGTCTGGAAATTACGGGACATTCAATCTAATCGAGAACCTTCTAGATCGGCAAGCGGACCCTATATAAGCGACACGTCGTGCAGTGAGGAGTCAGTCAGTTCTTGGTGTAAGAATGCAGTGCTAGTGTGCGACGAGAAGACTGTGTGAGAGCATCGGAAGATTGTACGTAATTACGAGTGCAAGTGAAATTGTAACGGATGAACTGGTGAATTGTAATTGTGTGCAGCACATAATTCTGTGTAATTGGCAAGAGTTTAACTGTAAGTCGGTGGAAATAAAGAACATTTTTGAGTGGTATAATTGGACTTTTCATTTCACGAACCCACAAAGTCACACTGGTGTCAGGAAGCGGGAAGACAACAGCACCGAACATTACAGCCATGGACGCGGCATTGGAAAAGATTTTGGAGAAGATGATGGAAATGAAGGCGGAACTGACAGAAATGAAGACGGCCAACGGCAACATCACCGAGAAGATGGAAGAAATGAAGGCCGAATTAACAACAAAAACGGAAGCGGCAAATAACAGCCTGGCCACGAAGCTGGAGACTACAAATGACAACCTGGCCGCGGAACTGAAACAAATGAAGACGGCCAACGACAACATCACCGGGAAGATGGAAGAAATGAAGGCCGAATTAACAACAAAAACAGAAGCGGCAAATAACAACCTGGCCGCAAAGCTGGAAGAAATGAAGACGGCTAACGATAACCTCACGGAGAAGATGGAAGAAATGAAGGTTGCGAACGAGGCCCTCGCCGCGAAATTTGAGGAACAGTTGGCCGGCGTGAGGGAGGACGTCACGGGACTCGGCAAGCGGATCGGCCAGGTGGACGAACGCGTCGGAGACCTCACGAGCCGCGTTAATGAGCTGGAAGGAAAGGCCGACAACAGCGCCAAGTCCCTGAGCGCCATGGTGGAGGACGTCGTCGGCAGGAGGTTGAAGGATTTGAAGGCCGACGCACCGAGACGCGACACAACATCTGCGCGCGTCAAACCTCCCAAGTATGACGGCGCGTCAACGTTTGAGGTCTTCCGTCGCCAGTTCGACACAGTGGCCAAGCACAACGGATGGTCACTGGAGGAGGCCACACAGTTAATAGCCAGCCTCCAGGGAAGAGCCGCGGAAGTCCTAAACGCGGTGCAGACGACGGCGGCGCCCAAGGACATCTGGGAAGCCCTGGAGAATCGCTTCGGGAACCACCGCTTAGCCGCAGCATACCGCAGCCAGCTAAAGGCAAGGTCACAGCAGCCGGGGTAGACGCTGCAGGAGTTCGCCATTGCGATCGAGCAGCTGGCTAGCAAGGCCTTGGTTGACCTGCCACTGGAGTTCGTATCCCGGGAAGCCGTCTACAATTTTGTCGACGGGGTACGGGACACGGAGATTCGTCAGCGCCTGATGCTCGGGGAATATAAAACCATCCACGAGGCGCTGACAGCGGCATTAAGGATGGAGGCGGCCAAAATAACATCCATCCCGACGTCGAGAACGAGGAGTGTCCGCTACGCCGGAGACAGAAGACCAGCTGAGGGACGCCGGCGAACACCTAGTGGCCTGTGTTGGGGGTGTGGACAGCCCGGAGAGACTGCCCACACCAGGAAGAGCAGGTGGAAGGACGAGTAAGGCCCGGCGTGGAGAGGGGCACGTCGGCGCCATCACCACCATCCCCTCGAGTGACACTGCGCGCCGTCAGCCGGCGTATGGATGACAGCCTCATCAGGGACGGTTGGGTAAGATGGAAGCCGTGCCGCGTGCTGGTGGACACCGGGGCGGCCGTGACCATCATCAGACCTGACGTGGCGAAGGGTTTGCCGGCAAGGAAGCCAAACCGACCATACCAGCTTGTCACGGCATCGGGCGACACCTTGCCTGTGGAGAAGGAGGCCCTGCTGGAGCTGAACTTGGGACGGAGTGCCGTGCGTCTGTGGGTGTTCGTCGCGAAGGTGGCTGAGGAGGTGAGCCTGGGACTGGATGCCCTCAGGAGCCATGAGGCGACGGTCGACGTCGGCAAGAAGGTCCTGCGGCTTAACGGAGAAGAGGTTATACTCCGTCAACCCGAAGAGCGCCTTGGAATTTGCAGGGTCGTCTTGGACGAAGACGTGGTTGTTCCCGCGAGGAGCGAGGTGGTGGTGACGGCGCGTTTGGAGGGCCAGAGAACCAGGAACATGATACTGGACCAGAAGACGCCTGTACACGGACTGTGTGTAGCCAGGGCATTGCTGCCGTGCCGAGAGGAGGTGCCAGTGAGACTGCTAAATACAATGGACACCGATCACGACGTCCAGGCCGGGACGGAGTTGGGAACGTGCGAGCCCGTAGTGAGCGTAACAGCAATCGACAAGACACAGGAGCCGGCGCCGAAGCAACACCTGGGGCCCCGGCTAGAAGGCTTACTGGAGGGGGCGGCCGACCACCTGACCGCAGAACAGCTGGAGAAAGTTCGACAACTACTGAGGCAATACGAGCGCGTCTTCAGCCAAAGCGATAGTGACTACGGCCGCACGGACAAAGTGCTCACCCGCATCGACACCGGAGACGCCCGGCCTATTCGGCAACCACATAGACGCGTTCCGCTGGCGAAGCAAGGGGCGGTACGAGACATGCTGGAGGACATGAGATCCAGGGGAGTGATTGAAGAGTCTGACAGCCCTTGGTGTTCCCCTGTAGTCTTGGTGACGAAGAAGAACGGCGAGCTGCGCTTCCGCGTAGACTACAGAAAGCTGAACGCTGTCACCCGAAAGGACTGTTTTCCCTTACCCCGGATTGACGACACCCTGGACACGCTAGCTGGTGCACAGTGGTTGTCGACCCTGGACCTGAAGTCGGGCTACTGGCAGGTAGCTCTAGACCCGAGAGACAAGGAGAAAACCGCATTCTCGACGGGCCAAGGGCTCTGGCAGTTCACGGTTATGCCCTTTGGCCTCTGCAACGCACCAGCTACCTTCCAACGCCTCATGGAGTCAGTGATGAGAGGGCTGACTTACGATGCCTGCCTGCTATACCTGGACGACATCATCATCGTCGGGAAGACTTTTGAAGATCACCTCGAGAATCTGAGTAAGGTGCTACAGAGACCGCAGGCGACCAACTTGAAGCTGAACGCGAAGAAGTGCCAGCTCTTCCGCAAGGAAGTTAACTACTTGGGCCACATAGTCTCAGCAACCGGGGTGGCCACAGACCCGGAGAAGACAAAGGCTGTGAGAGATTGGCCTCGCCCAAAGGATAGGAAAGAGTTGCGCAGTTTCCTGGGGCTGTGCAGTTATTTCCGCCGCTTCATAAAGGGATTCTCCAACATCGCCAAACCCCTCACCCGCCTGACAGAGGAACACCGGCCTTATGTGTGGACGGAGGACGCCGAAAACGCTTTCCAGCACCTGAAGGAAACCCTGTGCAGTGCTCCAATTTTGGGTTTCCCACAACTGGGTGGCGCCTTCATTGTGGACACCGACGCCAGCGACCACTGCATTGGAGGTGTCCTATCGCAGATCCAGGACGGCCATGAGCGGATGATAACCTACTACAGCAAGACGCTATCCAAGGCAGAGAAGAACTACTGCGTCACCCGACGGGAGTTACTGGCGGTAGTAAAGACATTGGAGCACTTCCGCAAGTACCTGTACGGTCAGCCATTCCACCTGAGGACTGACCATTCCGCCCTAACCTGGCTATTGAGCTTTAAGAACCTGGAAGGCCAGACAGCACGTTGGGTCCAGAGGCTGCAGGAGTACGACTTCACCTCGGAACATCGTAGAGGGAAGAGCCACGGTAACGCTGACGCCATGTCCCGAAGACCCTGTCCAGAAGAGTGCGGCCAGTGTACAAGAGTGGAGGAGAAGGAGCGTGCCGCAGCAGTCCGAGTAGTCACGGCAGTGCCTGCGGATGGCTGGGATAGCGCAGGCCTGAGGAGGGAGCTGCTGGCGGATGCAGACTTGGGGCCACTCTTGAGGGAAGTGGAGGCAGGGACGAGACCAACCTGGGAGGACATCGCACCGAGGAGCGCCACCTACAAGTCGTATTGGGCCCAATGGGACTCGTTGAAGACCAGAGAGGGCGTGCTGTTCCGGGTATGGGAGTCACCCGATGGGAAGACGCAGAGAGAACAGTTAGTACTTCCCCGGAGTAAGGTCCCGGAAGTCTTGGAGGAAGTGCACGCTGGTACTTCGGGAGGACACCTGGGAGCGAACCGAACGATTGACAAACTTCGGCAGCGCTACTACTGGCTGAGACTCCGAGCAGATGCTGAGAGATGGTGCCGTCAGTGTCACGTGTGCGCGGCGAGTCGTGGCCCCCAGACTAGGAGCCGGGGTCGCATGCAGCAGTACAACGTCGGAGCCCCTTTCGAACGGATCGCCGTTGACATTGCTGGACCGTTCCCAGTTTCCAACCGAGGCAACAAGTACCTAATGGTGGTCGTGGACTACTTCACCAAGTGGCCGGAGGTGTATGCCATCCCAAACCAAGAGGCAAAGACAATCACAGACTGTCTCGTGGAGCAAGTGTTCTGTCGATTTGGGGTGCCGTTAGAGCTACACAGTGACCAGGGTACCAACTTTGAGTCCAACCTAATGAAGGAGGCACTACAAAGGCTTGGGGTGAACAAGACCCGCACGACACCTCTACATCCCCAGTTGGATGGCATGGTCGAAAGGTACATCAAGACCTTAGAGGAACACCTGAGGAAGGTCGTGGCCAGCCATCAGCGAGACTGGGACGTCAAGGTGCCACTGTTCTTGCTGGCCTACCGCTCGTCTACACATGACACAACTGGGATGACGCCAGCCAGCTTAATGTTCGGCCGAGAGTTATGCCTCCCTTGTGACCTGGCTTTTGGAAGCCCTCCGGAAGTGAAACAGCCAGAGACCGAGTATGTGGAGAACTTGGTGGACCATCTCCACGACATGCACGAGATGGCTCGCCAGAACATCCAGAAGGCGAGCGACCGCATGAAGACCAGGTATGACAGGCAAGCCAACAGCCAAGGGTTCCAGCAAGGTGACCTAGTCTGGTTGTACCGTCCTACCCGGACCAAGGGACGCTGCCCGAAGCTCCAGCAGCCATGGCAAGGACCGTACCGGGTGGTGAAGAGGATTAACGACGTGGTCTACCGCATCCAGAAGGTTCCCCGAGGGAAGATGTTGGTGGTACACCTGGATCGTCTAGCCCGCTATGATGGTGCTGTTCGGGACGACCAGCTTTGAGGAGGGAGCAGTGTCACCCAATTATCGGGAAGCACCACAAACAACAGCTGAGAAGGGACCGGAGGCCACGCCACGCCCACTCATTTATCTCCTGTCACTAACTGAAGGGATGGTTAGGAGAGGGATGTCGGGCCCCTGAGCCGTCTCTTTACCCTTCTCCTAGGGTCTGGAAATTACGGGACATTCAATCTAATCGAGAACCTTCTAGATCGGCAAGCGGACCCTATATAAGCGACACGTCGTGCAGTGAGGAGTCAGTCAGTTCTTGGTGTAAGAATGCAGTGCTAGTGTGCGACGAGAAGACTGTGTGAGAGCATCAGAAGATTGTACGTAATTACGAGTGCAAGTGAAATTGTAACGGATGAACTGGTGAATTGTAATTGTGTGCGGCACGTAATTCTGTGTAATTGGCAAGAGTTTAACTGTAAGTCGGTGGAAATAAAGAACATTTTTGAGTGGTGTAATTGGACTTTTCATTTCACAAACCCACAAAGTCACAATATATATATGCATACATGACAACGAATGCTATTCATTATAGTGCTTACGTCACAATGCATTATTATAATATAATAGATCTTTATTTATTTGTATTAGAACAACTATTTGAGCTAAAAATATGGGGTTTTCACGGTTATGTTAGATACATTACTCTCTACCTCCCATGTGGATCAGTTGTGGCAAAATCTGAAGTTTTGTCTTAGAGCGAATAGTATTTAATAGAGTTTGATTAGGTTGGCAGTAGTCACATACCACTTAGGGGAATGCAATACAACCCGCAGGACTCCGATTGGTTGCTCACCTAGCAGTGCTCAAGGACAAACATCATCCAATTTGAAACAGATAGTACACATACCATCTTATTAAGATATATGCCATGTTGTAAATAATGATGGGATTTTAAGAGAATTTGGACACCACTTTGGAATACTGAAGTGTTACCTAAGTTATTTACCACTGCATGTATACATCTTATTTGGGGTGAGCAGTCAGGAAACAAGATGCTAAATATTTAATTCTATCTAAACAAAATAAATTAGCATATCTCTACATTTATTAAAAACAAGTAATATTAGCGGTGACAGTGGTAGTAGTGGTTGCAGCGGCAGTTGGACTTCAAGATGCACAGTTGCTACTTGGTGTGCTCCAGTGCTCCAAACCTTATCCTATATATAGCTAGTGAGAAAGAAAAAATGATGCACAAAATATTTAAACATGACAGTCAAGGAAACAGAAAAAAAGGGTAAAAAAAGTTTATGAAAAGGTGTAAGATGACTAAAGGTGAACTTTTAATGTCATTGAAATTTATGCTGCCCTCCTTTTTCACACAAAAGGTTGTAACCAAAGAATTGCTGTTTTTCTTGTTGTTTCTGGAAAAAACCTACCAGATTTGGAAACTTTTGTCCAGAAATAGAAACATGTTCTGCTTTAAAGATTTTCACCATTAATGAAGAGGATATAAATGCAATTGACAAGTTTGTCCCTGGTGGTTTGTGAGCATTCAAAAGTATAAGTCTCTAAAATAATGCGACTAAAGGAAAGTGATTTTTTACAAGCCTGTGAACTATCATGCACAACTGAAGATGAAGAGCGTCATCATTATCATTCTGGTACAGTAATGCTACACCAACAGCAATGTATCCTTTGAATTTTACATTTTACTCTTATTTTTTAATAACACATACAAGTATCTGATATACTCTACTTAAATAATTCCTTCCTTTAAATAGTACTTACTTATTCAACACACAGTATACATTCTTATTTATTTCTCCAAAATTTACTTAGAGCATCAAATTGTGGAATGTCAGATGTCTACCCTAATTCAGTCACCAACATTCTGCTGACATTGAAAAAGTTATGTTTCTCCTGCAGTTGATTATGTTTTAATGAAAATAAAGTAGCCAATCTTACAATTTCACAAATGAATTTTTGTTTCCAGATAGTGATGATGTTTCAACAGTTGATAAGAAATGACTGTAAATAATCCTCAGCCTTTTTCAGTCAATAAGTGAGAGAGCAAATACATCTTCAGCAATAATTTACACAAGTTTTAAAACCTCTGTTAAAACTAAAACAACACAGATCAAAATCACTTTTGTTTCAGTCTTTTCTTAAGCCTAAAGTCATTCAATAGTCTTCCTATTTCAATGTGAATTTATCTAAGCTCATGTAGTCATTCTTAAAGTTTCTAAACTAGTGCTTACGTATTGTATACTGTATTAAAAACCTTTTTTCTATACAAAATAAGTGTGTCTAGCCTCCATGAATATTATAAAAATTAGTTTCAGCCAAAATTCATTAAAATAGTGAACTATTATTACATATGTGTACAAGTAGATTTTACCTGCCATTATACATCTTTAAAGAAATTATTACATTTTATATACCCTAAAATCAACTCTTCAGATACTGATTCTCCCCCCCCCCCCCCCTCCTTGGAAATGACCCTTACCTGAAAAAATTTGGCTGCTTGTAGAAGTGCAGAAAGATTGTCTTCTGTTACACTAGTCTCACCACAATACATAAACTCAATCAAAGATTTTAAAACTGAAAACTGCATATCCTTCAGAACAATTAGTGGATACATTCCCAGCTGACGTTGTAAGATTGTCTGAAACATAAAATAAGCCATTTACAACTCACATTTTAAAACCCTGAACGGGAGAATTGAGATGTAACTATCATAGTTTACTACATCGAGTAAATGCTGAATTCTCACCATTAACCCATTAACACCCAATTTTTTCTTTCTTTTCCTCAAAAATTACAAAAAAAAGTGTAATTTATTTGTTCAGCATACTGATTGTCAGCAATATATTTTGTCTTTCTATTTGCCTAGTGTCCCAAAATCACCCAGTCTAGAAACAAATTGTTTGACTTTCAGCTCATATTCTCAGCATTAGAATTGCTTACAGCTGCAGATTCTTTGTGTGATACAATATGAACATTTACTGACAGCTTGGGCTATTACAGAAACCCAGGAGGGAAACATAACAAATAAAAATAAAATAATGTACTTTCACACACACTGTGATCGTTAGCACCTTACTTACTGTTGTAAATTAATAAACTACACAATATGCAATTTTTTTAAAAGATAATGTATTCACATAATCAGATAACTTCAGCGATAACTAGGGCCCAAACTTTTCGAAAATGCATATGCAAATATGTAAATGCCTGTAACTGATACTTCTGAATAAACCAAACAATTTAATGATTCTGTATGTTGGACACCCCTTGGCACCAGAATAGCATTACTACTTTTAAGCCAAATGCTAATGGGACCATAATTTCAGCCAGACAATACATTCCAGTAGTTAGGCGCTGTAGACCCTTTCCATGAAAAGAATTTCTTACATTCCTTTCAGTGCAATAGCCCCTAAAATTTTGTGTTGATAGGACACATGTGCTAGCCTGTTAATTTATTCATCTACCAATAGTGTGGTATTACGTAAAAATGTCTAAAGATAAGGGCAGCAGATTCTTCTTAATTAAACAGTGGACTTCAGGCAATAATGACTATTCAAGTGGAAGTGATTTGGTGTTTTGTCAAGTGTGTGAGAAGGATATAAAATGTGAGCAGCATTCAAAAAAAGCGGCACATCTCAGTTCAAAAGAAAAGGGCAAGAACTTGCAACAGCTACTTTTGACACAAGTGAAACCAGTCAGAAGGTAATGCTTTTATGCTGACCTCTGTAAAGCCTATGCATCCAGAAACATTCTGTTGCATAAATTAAATAATCCTCATCTACAATCGTTTCTACAGAAATATTGTGCTGGACAAAAGTTATCGGATGAATCCATACTTAGAAAAAATTACTTACCTTCACTACACACTTCTGTCCTGGATTCAATACGGTCAGACATGGGAGGGAACATCTGGATATCAGTAGATGAAACAACCGATTCATGTGGCCAATACATGGCAAACTTCATAGTAAGAAAATTATGTACAGAAGAACCGGCAAACCTCATTTACTTACATGCAAAGCATTAAAAAAACTAACCACAGCATGATTGCAAGATTTGTAAACAATTCCTTGCATCTTCTGTTGCCTACTGAATTGGAGAGCAATTGTTACAGAGTGTATGTCTTAGTCATCACTGCAGTTTCATATATGTTAAAAGCTGGCCAGTCTCTTCAAGTGTGTTTTGCTAATCTCGTCCATCTCACATGTTTAGCCCACAGGCTACATTATATTGTAGAAGAGATACACACTCTTTCCATCAGTTAACAAAGTAATATCAAGCATGAAAAGGGGGTTTTTAAAAGTACCTGTTCATGGACAGTTGTACAAAGAACATCTGCATGTGGTGTCTCTTCTGCCAGAACCAGTTCTCACAAGATGGGGAACCTGGTTATCTGTAGTGTCATTCCACCCACAGAACTTCAATTAAGTGAAAGCTATAATCACAAGTATTGATGATATTCGTACTGCATGTGTTCATAAAGCAAAGGGTGCACTTGAATGTGAAACTGCATATCAATATATACATTTTATCCTTGCACATTATTCTTCTCTTTCTAAGGCTATTTAGGGTCTAGAAGCTTGCAGTGCACCCATACAAGTCTCTTCAATTGATTGACAAAACAATTTCTTCTTTAAATGTCGTCCCTGGTGAAACTGGGAAAAAAGTTAAAAATAAACTCAGTGCTGTGTTGGACTCAAACTCAGAACTAAAGAAGATTCAAGATATCAACAAATATTTACGTGGAATCAGAACGTTTTTGTCAGATGAATGTTCTGAGGAGTCACTACAGGTGTATAAGTACTGCCCATTCACATCTGTTAATGTGAAATGATCATTTTCAGCATATAAACTTATTCTGTCTGGCAATAGAAAATCCTTAACCCCTGAAAACATTGACAGACTTTTGGTAACATACTATGATTTATCATTTGACAAGTAAAGACACATGTATTGGTGAATTAAAATAAAATATTTACTTTATTAGTGCATATTCTTATACTTTTAGTGCATTTTGCATGCATATAGTTGATATTTTTAATAGGTATAGACCGCTGGACATTAATGGGTTAATGTGACATATTCACAGTAACATCTGTAAGCCTGTCATAAAAATAGAGCCCTCATTTCCTTTTAGCTCAAAATACTTTTATATTTGTGATGAAACATTTTATGGAAGCCTTTTGCTTAACTACTCCAATCATGTTCAAGATTTCATAAAAAACAGGTTTTGAAGTTCCCTGAATAAAAAAGATAGGGGAAAAAAGGCAAGTTTAGAAAAACGTCTGCACACTATAAATAACATTCTTAAAAAAAAGATGTTACGCTGAAAGAATATTTAAGTTGCTATAAAAGTGCAGTATCTTCCATGGATGTGATATGAAAAATTTCTAAATCCCAAACTGGCTTTTACATAAAAAAATGTTTCATTACCCTTTATTTTCTAAAAAACAATGGCTCTAATGATTTTGATCAAAATACTAAATTAGCATGTCACATAAAATGTATTTTCTTGAATGTTATAGAAATTTCTTGATAAGTCACTCTTATTCTTAATTTAGCACAATTTGTGTGAATGAATAAAAGCTTACTTACATGGAAAATGTTGGATTTATTGAGTGACACAATTTAAATGTGAAATGTGAGTTTTTGTGGCATTAATCATTTTCAAGATATTTCTTACTGGTTGAATTTTCAAATTCATTATACTTTTAAGCAGTCCAAGCAATCATTCATTTGTTTCTTAAGATCATGCAAGGAGTCTAAGCATGAGCAGTAGTAAAGAGCAGACTCTCTTACTCAGCACTGAGTACAAATATGGAGGATGACTTGGAAGTGTATCAGGTAAGAATCAAAGGAGAGAGTAAAATGGTGACCAAAGAACACATAGCTAGTGGCAATATTAGCCATAATGTTGATAATTGTAAGAATTAAATTGAATATGGGAACTGAGGATTGAATAAAGTGCTGGCAATGCTAAAAAGAATATTGGAAGACAATCCAGTTAATGGAAATGGAGATTGAAAGAGTAGAACATAGCATAACATAGCATGGGGGAGCTTAAAGAAACTTTGCAAAATTTAAGAACATAAATGATTCATGAGTTTACGGTATACAGTGAAAGATTGGAAATGATTGGAAAAAAGATTACAAAGGACCAACGTAAAATGAATGTGACTATATTCAGAGTGTAAAAAGAGGATAAAGAAAAGTTGGTGAAAAAATATTTGAAAATAAACTGGAATTGAAATTAGTGAATGGAAGATAGTTGACTGTTTTAGGTTAGGAAGAAGGACTGATTGAAAAGGGGTCACAATTAGATTTAAATGACCAGTCATAAGGAATGCAAAGAGATTAAAATGAACAAAGAAGTTTAAGATCACGACTTGGCCAAAGACGAAAGAGGCCATCAAACATACTTCTTTTTAAAAAAAATTATGCAAACTAGACAAGAAGATAAAATATGCATTTTGTTAGAGAAGTGAATTGTGGCTGAGGGAAGAATACATGATATAACTTGACATTGGCATGTGGAATTTGACCAGAATAAAGAGATAACAGAGAAAGTATAGCACTAGATCAGGAGGAAAGGACAAACAGACTTTGCAGAAAGAAAACACGTCTGAAAAAGAGTGGCATGGCAGGTTTCACCCAATGATCATGAAAAGTTAAGAGGCTGGGGCCTTCAAGACGGCTAAAAGTGAAAAGAAAATTGACCTAGGCAACCAGAGCATTGTCAGCAGCAGAGGGCAGCACATTAATGGTGACTGATTCAACAGTTACATCAACAGCAGAAAGAGTAACAATAAGATACAAGGCAAAGTTGGAGAAATTCAGACCATGAAGAAGTGAATCAAGATAGGCATTATTTGTTTGTTTTTAATTTACATCCTTAGTCATATCGGATGATGAATGAATTGAGTGATATGATGCTCAAATGAGCCCTGAGTCCATAAGAGGTTGGAGTTCCTTGACATTCAGGACCTTCCCTTTCAGGATAAGGAAAAACCCCAGAAAAACCTTATCTAGAAAACTCACCCTGACCAAGATCTGAACTCAGGACCTCTTGACTGTGAGGCAGACATACAGAGGCGGACAAGATAAGGATTGGGGTTGCATGCAGTTTTTTGGAATGCAGAGGGGTTTGTGTAGTGTTTAACGCCCACTTTTACTACATACGGCACCGCAGGCGGTGACACTGATGATACATGAGATGAAGATGGACCACCGGTGGAATGAGATGGCGGGGGAAATCGGAGATCCCAGAGAAAACCTGCCCCAGCGCCGTGTTGCCCACCACAAATCTCACTTTGCAGTCGCCTGGGATCAAACCCGGGCCGCCTTGGTGAGAGCCAAACGGTCTAATCACTGAGCCACGGTGCGGCCTTGTAGAGGGTTTACAAGTAAAGATGAAATATGGTAACTGTTCAGAGTGCTAAGGTAAGGAGATTTAATAACTGCTGAAACATAGTTTGATGAGGGTGATAGGGTAGAGTTGGACAACATTCGGTTTAAAGGTAGGAAAGGAAAAATGGCCAGACAGGGTTTCTGGGAATATAGGAATACTTGTGATGAAAAGTGTCAGTGTTATAGGAATGTGATGAGAGACAGAGAGGCTAATCAAATGATATGGTTGAAAAAAAATAAAGGTACAGACATAAGCCTTGTGTTGGGTGTGATATGGAATCTACCTACATGATGTGTTTTACAATGATAAACTATTCTGTGACTTTAGAAAAGATATGGTCTATTTAAGGTTGAAGTATAGCAATGAACAATTCATAATAATGTGTGACTAACATTAAGATAAGCAAAACTCAAATAAGATTGGTAGTTACAGAAAATGATTGCAAATGGTGAGAAGAATGAGAAATAGTTGTGATTTAACTTATAACAGGAAAGGTACCATATTTATTCAATTTTGTGAAGATAATTTTATAATATGCAAAGGAGCTAGAGGAGAAAATTTAATAGTTGAATTTACATTTATGAATGCAAATGATAATAGTGCAGTTTATTACATATGTAGTATTGACACTGAAAAACTTGGACTTCAAGATTATTGGTAAGACAGTAATTAACTATCATTTTCCCTTATTAATCAAAATCAGCTTAGGGGAACAGAGCAGTTGTGACGAGGCAGAAGCGTTGAAACACATAACTAGAGTTAAGAGGAAAGAGCACTTAAGCAAAATAATTTTGGCACAGATTAATTGGAGTTTACTCACAATTGATAATACAAGAAATAGAGAAGTTCTTGAGGTAGAAAGATATAAAGAGAACAGTAAATAATTGAAAAAACTGACGACAAATAGTTTTTTGTTGTCACTGCTACATATGCAGTAACGAAACAAACAAACAACGTTAAAAGAATGCCCTCCAGCACGAAACTGCACTAAAAAGTAAAGAAATTATATTAAAAATCATGGTTGTATATAACATCAAAAAGTGTCTAGGACTTAGAAAAAAATTGCCGCATCGTTTATTAGAAAGAGGAGCCAGATATTTTTTGTTAAAGGAATTGGGATACAATTGTTTATTAGAAAATAAAATGGAAAAATGATAACAAAAGGTGAATAAGATTAAGGAGGCATTAAAAGATCAAATTAAATTCATATATACAATTATGAAAATTTTTTATAAGGAAAATAAAGCAGACAATGATATTACACCAAATGAGTGAGAAAGTACTTCACAAGTTTGGTTGAAGAGGCAAATGTCAAAACTGGTATCATGTATATAATACAGTAACAAGGATTACATCTAAATGGAAAAATTACAAGGGAGATTGAATATCACATTATAATAATAAAATGAGTGAGGCCGATACTGATGGAATTCGGGAGATTTCTCAAACATGTTTTAGTGAAGGACAATCAAGGAAATTATAGAGGAATTAGTCTATTGTCAATCTAAGGCAAACTCTACACTGGAGTACTAACTTCCACACTAGAGGAATGGTTAGAAAAAGAAGGGAAATTGAGTGATTATTAAGTGTGATTTAGGAAGGTTGAAGAGCTGATAATATGATAATTCAAACTATAGTAACCAAGTAATTAAGAAACAAGAGTAACAGGGTATATCTTCTTTGCTGACTTTGGAAAGGCATTTGATACAATTATGATAGAACCTCTGTGTATTAAATGGGACTTAAGGGAGTAAGCAAAAAGCTTATTGTGGAAGTTCAAAAGTTACATGAAGTTATGTTCTGTACTAAGTGTTCAGGAAATGATGTTACAAAGATGGTAGAACAGAAGATATGTTTCAGACAGCTTTATAAATTGAGCCCAGACTGTGAACTTGTTTGTCAATGGCATTATGGAAAGAAATTTAAAACATAATTCACATTGCCTGACAGTAACAAAGCAGCACCTGAATTTCTGTTTACAGATGACCTTATGGTAGGTTCTACCACAATAATTAGCCTTGTAGAAGTCATAAATGAAATAAGAGATTTTGTGTAGTATTTCAATCAAGTGCTGCTACGGCAGTTGCACGTCAGGTCAGGGTCCAACTGCAGGAGAACAAAGTGCAAGCATGGGACGATACCATGACCAGAATATCGTGAGTGGCAACATGTGGAGGATCATAAAAGCCCTCAAAGACTGCTGAGGTCAATATTCTCACCACTTCAGGGCACCGAAGGCCTGGCCTACAATCCCCAAGACAAGGCAAATGTGTCTGCTGACTATATTGAATGCACCATACATCCAAGAGACAGGATGACATCTCTGAATACGTTCACATGGAGTTACGCCAATACTTTCGATGCCCTCCCCATGACAAGGTTAGATTACCTGTAATCCATCACAGTGAGATCCAGCATCTCAAAATCAAAAAGGCAGTGGGTCCTGATGGCTGACAGCCCTCATACTGCTTCACCTTCCTTCAACTCTACTCTTCCTTACCAGGGTATTTTCAATACATGCCTCGTCCTGGGTTACATTCCACATGAGTGGAGAGAGAGCAGGATGATACACATCTTGAAACCCGGGAAGGACCCTTCCAACTACTAATCCATCAGCCTCCTGAAACCATCTCATAAGTTCTCAAGAGGTTAATTCTAAACTGTCTGTCCCCATTTCTGGGCAATATTCAAGCCATTTCTGACCACCAGTTCAGATGTCATCCTGGGCACTCCACAAATCAATAGTTGCTGTGGATGGTGGAAGGTGCCACCCTGGTTTTCCAGGAAGGTGCCTACACTGCTGCAGTTTCTCTGGATATGGAGAAGACCCTCTCAACAACCTGGCATGCAGGACTGTTGCATAAAGCGTACAGAATAAGAGCCCACGTCCATTTATTCTGTTGGCCATTACTTCCCCATGAGGTTACTCCATGAAACCTCATCTCTTCCATACATGCAGGATGAATACAGGATGGAGGATGAATACAGGTGCCTGGCTAAAAAAATTCTGCCTAACTTTACCACAAAATCAAAGTGCCCTGGCTAGGTCTCTAACCCCAGAAAATGCTGCTGCAGACAACATCAAGTACCCCACATGTCATGCAGGCACCCGAGATAACACTGGAGTAATTCCTAACAGCAGCAAAAACTGAGCTCCACATAACTTCATTAAGAGAATATTGGCCTTTAAATTTTACCGAAAGAATGTAGTACTATTTACACCAAGTGTAGCAGGGGCTGCATTCTACTACAATAGCATTGAGGGGCAACTTGCTCCCACTTTCTTATTTCTTACCTAAATTCAAACAAGTCACCCTGCAAATTGCATCCAAATTCCCACCTCTGGTTAAAACATATTGAGGGTAGGCACACAGCAAAATCATTAAATGTAAGGTAACTCTAAGCTCTACAGAGTCTGGGCTCATTTGAGATCACTTCACCCAATTCATTCATCATTGGTATAACGGAAGATGTAAATTTGAAGGGAAAAAAATCCCTAAATTAAGTTAGAATATCATTCTCCAAAATCAAATTTTTGGTGTTTGACATGAAAATGTTCTGAATACTTTTGTAAAATAATATAAATCATGTTATCTTTATGCTTTAAAGAGTATTAGGAAAATCACATCCAATGAAAGAAAGAATGAAAAATATTTTACATAGGAGGGTGGCAATTTGAGTTTATTTTGCACAAATTGACCTATTTTCTTAATAATAAAAGGTTATTGGATTGTAAAATGTTAAATGGGGGCAAATGGAGGATTTTCAGTAGAAACTGGAAATTTGTCACAAAGTGAGATTATCAAATGAAAAGAAATGAATACAAGTTATGATGCAACAATTTGCATTAAGTGCAAATAAGCGATTGTGGAAAATCTGTATTTTAACAAAACCATAAAAACTCTGAGCATTACTTGGTATTTCCACTAGCTTCATAAAGGCTGATTCATAAAAAGTGGAGAACAGAAACAAGAACAGGAAGCAAAACAGCATACAGTATTTTGGTTCATAATACCGTGGTTACAGAACAGGAATGCCTATTAACGACCATTTCAATAACAAAGTGGAAAGTTGACTGTGCACATTGGGATGTTATATGTCTATTACCAACCAATGATACTTATGCAGAACTATTATTGCTTCAGATTCCTTGAATCATTCTAAGCCCCGTTCCATTATTAATAGAAAACATCAGTTGTTTGCTGATTAACTTTTAACTTCTTTTTGTTGTTTTTTGTAGTTTATTATGATACAGCCAGTTTTGAGCTACACAAGAACCATAGCTGACACTTTCACTAGAAGAATAAATGCTCAATGGATCTAAGAGAATCAGGATCTGTGGTAAGGGTGCATATTTACTAGAATTTCTTCCAGTTTCATTTTCCCAGCTTTGCAACTAGAGAAGACCTCTACCAGCTGTTTCATTTTATGATTGTTTGCATAATTCCTAGTAATGAGCTCAATATGCACAATATTTTAATTTATTTATTTATTCATTACTAAGTACATCAGATAGCCTAACATTTTGGCACTGGCAATATAGAAAGTGGATCTAAAATGTTATGCCGGAAACATGAACACTGAAATTGACCAAAGTATTCCATCTTATTTTTTGGATACCTTCCCATTAAATGTAAACACTCATACTATACAAGAATCAGAAAGGTGTATTATGTGTGTGGAAAGATAAGAATAATAGTCAGTGGTTTGTAGATATGTACTCTGTCTCTTTTATAACCTAAGAATTAATCTATAACCGATTTAATGATGAATATTTTATCTGTTGTACTCTTTTCTTTTATAAATCCCACCTCATATACTGACAGTTTATTTTCTTTCTCCATCAAGCCTTAAAGTCTACTTGCTGAAATTCCTGTATAAACTTTTCCAAGGACTGACAGCATACTGATATCCCAATAGCACTGTCCTGCACCATATAACTTCAGTTTGCCATTTTGCAATCCGAAAGCTGATTTTAACTAATTTTGGTGCTATAAAAGCTACATAGGCAAAACTAAGAGAAACTTGTTAACCAGGCAAAAAGAACACCAGAGGAACATAAAGTTGAAACAAACAGAAAAATCTGCAGTGTCACACCATTTTTGGACAGAAAACCACAACATTGGCCATAACAAAAAACTGTTAAAAGTTAAGTACACCCTGTACAAGTACACTGTTAAGTACACCCATAGAATTGGATATTTGGGAAAAAATATTCATAACCAAAAACTGGGATAAAGTTATAAATTTTGAAATCCCGGCATTAAATGAAGTATTAAAACCTAGTGCCCCTAACACCAGATGGCAGAGGGATCAGAGCATCATAGTAGTGCAGGAAGAAGAATGTTCATATAGTCACCAAACAGCTGAGGATGAGATCGAATGATCTTGCATAGTGACTCATAAATCAAACTCAAAAATAATTGTGGTGTGTTAAATTGAATGACACTGTCCATTTTACTCTATCATGTAAGGTTTTCTCACAAATCACAAAATAATAATTTTCAAATACTGTTTTATTGGAAATTGAATCTGCAACCAGGTTGCCTCAGCTTTGCACAACTTCCTATTGGAACTGGAAGAAACAATGTCCAGCAACGCTCCTTCTATCATTCATTTATTTTCACACTCTTGCTCTAGTTAGAACAAGAATAATGTGATGTTCATGCTTATTGCTTTCCTGGAGAAGAGTAAAACATTTTCCCCGCATTTCACATATCTACCCAATATGTGGGCACAGTTTTATGCCTCCTGATAAGAGTTTTCAGCAGAATCAAAAAATAGTTAAGAAGAAAAGAGAATATCTTGAGTCCTGATGAGTACCACCAAATATTACAAAATCACAGCTCTGTGAAAGTGTTGTTCAAAGACTGGAAAATTAAGGACTTGAAAGCAAAACAAGTACTGAAGTCAAAGCTTCCTTTCAAAATGAATACCCAGCAAATCCTAACATATTCTAAGTAATCAAAGGAAGACCTTAAGGTATGTGCAAAAGTTCAAAATACATATTCTGCTTTGCCTGTGGAGGTGGATGTGATGAAACTACGCAGCAAGTCATGCAGCGAATTCCTGCTTCGATCTCAAAATGTTCCCAAAATTAATAGAATGAGCAAAGAAGAGAAAAAGGATGTTCAAAATCTAGCTAATTTTTTTGAAATTTCAGAAACTGCAAAAGAATTTTATAAAGATGTACTAGAAGATACTAATAAATGTTAAAGCTTACATATTCATAATGTTTGAAATTTCTTTGCAAAGTATTCAATATGTTTGTTATATAAATAAAAAAAAATATTATATCATTACTGTGAATGTAACAGTACTTAGTTTCTAAGTTTATATGTAATAAAATAATCCAATAAACATTAATATGTTGGTTGTACAATGCATTATATATTATGAAAAGGTGAAAATAAATTAAAAAATAATAAATACATAAATAAAAAGTAACAAAAATAAATGACAAAACTCCACGTGTGAATTTCTCACTCATGCAGAAAATGACAAAACTCCACATGTGAATTTCTCACTCATGCAGACAAGTTAATCAGCATCTATCTGTTTTTGAAAAAAACGCTGCATTTTCAAACCTCAAATTTACACTGGTTAAACTATTCTATTTGCTTCTTTTCACATTCAATGAGGCAGTTTCAGGAAGGAGAATTGAATGATTAATATATTTGCTGTGCTAACCAATTAGTATTGCCAATAAACAGAAAAAACTCTGAGAAGCTTTTTGTGCATTTATCAAGTTTTGAAAAGACGCTCTTCAATTGGTCCCTGAAATAATTACACCAAATTTCTGGCACTAACACTTTCTCTTTTAGTATTTTTATACATTCCTCTAATTATTTACCATCCTTTATTACTATCACTGCTAGTGGCTGCTTCAAGTAAGCCTCTGCTGGTTTTCTCAAATTCCTTCTTTTTAAATTCAATTAGGCATTTATATCCCCATATCATTGTTAGAAAGCTTATTCTTGTTTCCTGATCTATTTTACCTTCCATCTTAATTACTGCTCCACATTTCTCATAGCCCTAACCATCCCTTACTTATAATGTTAGTTATTTTTTAGTTTCATTCTAAACCATTCATTTTTTCACTAACCATTATATTTTAAAAGTAGCAGCATTTGCACTCAACCTTTGTAATTATTCATTTAGGCCACCCTTGACTTTTCTTATATCTAAATTTAATATGTATAAATATTTGGATAGGTGGAGTAATACTGAGAAATTCAATACCATAGCCAGGATTTGAACCACATATCTGTCAGTCACCGTCCGGTTGCTCTTAACCATGGCAACGTAACTTTATTTTCCCAGTAGCCACTAGATCTCATATACAATGTATAAATATTGTTCCTCCTTTTCTCTTCTCCATTGAAATATAATATGCATGCAATAAGAAGAGCGATCGGGTTCCAAGTCCTCATTCGGAAGTTTCGTTTAACTCCGTAGACATAGATGACAACTTTGAAACTTGAAATGCGCTATACACTGCCATCTAGTGGCTAATATGCTACGCTTTATCATGTCCACCATATTTCGTTTTGATCAATTTTGAGGTTAATTAGCTAACCAGTTTACAACAATCGTATGTTAGAATTAGAATTTTAGTTCGTCCTTGGCAACATATACATGTTATGAGACACGTCAAAATATATAACTACAGTACTGTTACCCAGGCGGCAGACTCGCGATGCCGATCAATAAATGATGGCCGGTGGAGAGAGGGGAGTTCGGAGGGGTAGCTGAGTCTTCGTTTACCCCTCCTCCTGCCACTCGAACTGACACGAAGCTTCGAGAATGTTTTCCCCCTCCATAAAAGGAGATTCAGGAAACTTCGGGCCGATCAATACCGGAAGCGACAGTCAGTTGGGTGTAGTGTTGTTGTGGCGTGCGGTGTGTAAGTATGGCCGAGCGTACGTGTAAAGACGAACTAGCAAAAATGTAATTGTGTACATTAAATTGTAATTGGAATAAGGTGGAAATAAAGAACATTTTGAGTGGTGTAATTGAACTTGTTAATTTCACGAACCCACAAAGTCACAACTGGCGTCAGAAGTGGGATAACAGCCATGGAATCGGCACTGGAAAAGATTTTACACAAAATGGAAGAAATTAAGGCCGAAATAACAGCGAAGACGGAAGCGGCAAATAACAACCTGGCCGCGGAAATAACAGCGAAGACGGAAGCGGCAAGTAACAATTTGGCCGAGGCACTGAAACAAATGAAGACGGCCAACGACAACATCGCCGAGAAGATGGAAACGGCAAACAACAACTTGGCCACGACAATGACCGCAAAGATGGCCGAACTGACCACAGAAATGAGGGCAGCGAACGACAGCCTGGCCACGGAGATGAAAGCGGCAAACGAGGCCCTTGCCGTGAAGATCGAAGAGCAGCTGACCGGCGTAAAAGAGGACGTCACAGAGTTAGGCGAGCGCGTCGAAAACCTGGCGAGCCGCGTTGACGAGCTGGAGGGAAAAGCTGACAGCAACGCAAAGTCCCTGAACGCCATGGTGGAGGACGTCGTCGGCAGGAGGTTAAAGGATTTGAGGGTCGACACACCGGGACGCGACACATCGGCGCGCGTCAAACCTCCGAAATATGGCGGCGCGTCAACGTTTGAGGTCTTCCGCCGCCAATTCGACGCAGTGACCAAGCACAACAAATGGTCACCAGAGGAGGAGGCCACACAGTTAATAGCCAGCCTCCAGGGTCCGGCCGCGGAAGTCCTAAACGCGGTACAGACAACGGCGGCGTCCAAGGACATCTGGGAGGCCCTGGAGAATCGTTTTGGGAACCACCGCTTAGCCGCAGCGTACCGCAGCCAGCTGAAGGCAAGGTCGCAGCAGCCAGGGGAGACGCTGCAGGAGTTCGCCCTGGCAGTTGAACAACTGGCTAGCAAGGCCCTAGTCGACCTCCCACCAGAGTTCGTATCCCGGGAAACTGCCTACACATTCGTTGACGGGGTACGGGACACGGAGATTCGTCAGCGCCTAATGCTCGGCGATTATAAAACAATCCACGAGGCGCTAACGGCAGCATTAAGGATGGAGGCGGCCAAGGTAACAGCTATCCCGTCGTCGAGAACGAGTGTGCGCTACGCCGGAGACAGAAGACCAGCCGAGGGACGCCGGCGAACACCTAGTGGCCTGTGTTGGGGGTGTGGACAGCCCGGGCACCTGCAGAGAGACTGCCCACACCAGGAAGAGCGGCCGGAAGAACGAGTAAGACCCGGCGTGGAGAGGGGCACGTCGGCGCCATTACCACCATCCCCTCGAGTGACACTCCGCGCCGTCAGCCGGCGGATGGATGACAGCCTCATCGCGGACGGTTGGGTGAGAGGGAAGCCGTGCCGCGTGCTGGTGGACACTGGGGCAGCCGTGACCATCATCAGACCCGACGTGGCGAATGGTTTGCCGACGAGGAAGCCGAGCCGACCATACCAGCTTGTGTTGGAATCGGGCGACACCTTGCCTGTGGAGAAGGAGGCCCTGCTGGAGCTGACCTTGGGACGGAGTGCCGTGCGTCTGTGGGTGTTCGTCGCGAAGGTGGCTGAGGAGGTGATTCTGGGACTGGATGCCCTCAGACTTCACCTCGGAACATTGCAGAGGGATGAGTCACGGTAACGCGGACGCTATGTCCCGAAGACCCCGTCCAGAAGAGTGCGGCCAATGCACAAGAGTGGAGGAGAAGGAGCGTGCCGCAGCAGTTCGAGTAGCCACGGCAGTGCCTGCGGATGGCTGGGATAGCGCAGGCCTGAGGAGGGAGCAGAAGGCGGACGCAGACTTGGGGCCACTCTTGAGGGAAGTGGAGGCAGGGACGAGACCAACCTGGGCGGACGTCGCACCGAGGAGCGCCACCCTCAAGTCTTACTGGGCCCAGTGGGACTCGTTGAAGACCAGAGAGGGTGTGCTGTTCCGGGTATGGGTATCACCCGATGGGAAGACGCAGAGAGAACAGTTGGTACTTCCCCGGAGTAAGGTTCCGGAAGTCCTGGAAGAAGTGCACGCCGGTACTTCAGGAGGACACCTGGGAGCGAACCGGGCGATTGACAAACTACGGCAGCGCTACTACTGGCTGAGGCTCAGAGCAGACGCTGAGAGATGGTACCGTCAGTGTCACGTGTGCGCGGCGAGTCGCGGCCCTAGGACTAGGAGCCGGGGTCGCATGCAACAGTACAACGTCGGAGCGTCATTCGAACGGATCGCCGCTGACATTGCTGGACCGTTCCCAATATCCGACCGAGGCAACAAGCACCTGATGGTGGTCGTGGACTACTTCACTAAGTGGCCGGAGGTGTATGCCATTCCGAGCCAAGAGGCAAGGACAATCACATACTGCCTCATGGAGCAAGTGTTTTGCCGATTTGGGGTACCATTAGAGCTGCACAGTGACAAAGGCACCAATTTTGAGTCCAACCTGATGAAGGAGGCACTAGAGAGACTTGGGGTTAACAAGACCCGCACAACACCTCTACATCCCCAGTCGGATGGCATGGTCGAGAGATACATCAAGACCTTAGAGGAACACTTGAGGAAGGTCGTGGCCAGCCATCAGCGAGACTGGGACGTCAAGGTGCCACTGTTCTTGCTGGCCTACCGCTCGTCAACACACGACACCACGGGGATCACGCCAGCCAGCTTAATGTTCGTCCGAGAGTTACGCCTCCCCTGTGACCAGGCTTTTGGTAGCCCTCCGGGGGTGAAACAGCCAGCGACCGAGTATGTGGAGAACCTGGTGGACCACCTCCACGACATGCACGAGATGGCTCGCCAGAACATCCAGAAGGCGAGCGACCGCATGAAAACCCGATACGACAGGCAAGCCAACAGCCAAGGGTTCCAGCAAGGTGACCTGGTCTGGTTGTACCGTTCGACCCGGACCAAGGGACGCTGCCCGAAGCTTCAGCAGCCATGGCAAGGACCGTACCGTGTGGTGAAGAGGATTAACGACGTGGTCTACCGCATCCAGAAGGTGCCCCGAGGAAAGATGTTGGTGGTACACCTGGATCGCCTGGCCCGCTACGAAGGCGCTGTTCGGGACGACCAGCCTTGAGGAGGGAGCAGTGTTACCCAGGCGGCAGACTCGCGATGCCGATCAATAAATGGCCGGTGGAGAGAGGGGAGTCAGGAGGGGTAGCTGAGTCTTCGTTTACCCCTCCTCCTGCCACTCGAACTGACACGAAGCTTCGAGAATGTTTCCCCCTCCATAAAAGGAGATTCGGGAAACTTCGGGCCGATCAATACCGGAAGCGACAGTCAGTTGGGTGTAGTGTTGTTGTGGCGTGCGGTGTGTAAGTATGGCAAAAATGTAATTGTGTACATTAAATTGTAATTGGAATAAGGTGGAAATAAAGAACATTTTGAGTGGTGTAATTGAACTTTTTAATTTCACGTACCCACAAAATCACAGTATATACACAAAGTCAAATTGATTGCATACAATATACACAGTAAGCAGCTTTTCTATGGTTTCATGTGGTATTTGCATAGACCAATTTACTACAAGAAATGTCATAATATGAATATTACAGGTTTGTGAATGTACTAGCTCCCAGTGCTCATTTACATGGTTATAGTTCTAAAAATTCATTAACTGTATAAAAACAGTGTGCATGCAAAAATGTCTTAAGTGTTTTAATGATGCAGCTTGTTTAAATGAATTTGGAAGCTTATTACATAACATTATCCCTTTGTCGTTAAAGCTTCCTTCATTAAGACTTGTTTGGTGTACTCGAATTGCCAGTTTATCCTAGTTACGAGTGTAGTAGTAATAATGTACATCAGCATTTACTTGAAAATGATTTATATTTGTATGAACATTTGTGGATGTTATGGATCTCAAAAGGGGACACATTATTATTCGTCTACCTCCACACAACTGTGATCTGAATGCAATTGTGCTGGCGTGGGCAAAACTAAGGAATGTTTTCAGAGGATGCAATGTTACTTGTGATATCTTCGCTTATCTTACACACTATTTTGCTGAACTGTGTTTTTCAAGGTTGACCAAACTGCAGAAACAAAAGAGCATTAGCTCTCGCTTCTTCCCCTCTGCCCACACCACACCGTAAATCCAGTGCACAGCTTACCTATCTTACACGCTATTTTGCTGAACTGTGTTTTTCAAGGTTGACCAAACTGCAGAAACAAAAGAGCATTAGCTCTCGCTTCTTCCCCTCTGCCCACACCACACCGTAAATCCAGTGCACAGCTTATCTTGCACATACTGTACATCTATCCTCTTTCCTAATGTAAATGGAAGCTAGTGAACACTCCTTGTACTACTTCTACTGCAGCATATTCAAAGTCTAGTAAATAAAGAAAGCGATCAACTACACTCTGTCCACTATTGCTTATTAAAGTGTAATCCTCATCCTATTCTTTCTTACTAACCCATTGCAAGCATGTTATTTTTTTCACAGAACTGTAATAATTTCTACTTTTATTTACAATTTTATCTCTACTTTATCCTTTTTTTGATGTCACACCATGTTCACACCAGGTTCACACCCTATTCTACCATTAAAATCAGCAACCAAAACAATTTTTGTCCCTGGGTACTTATCATATACTATTTCAAAGTCTTGATTTAATTTGCTATATAATTTAGAGTCATAACATTCTGATGAAATAGGTGGATTATATATAAGGGGCTTTCAAAAAGAAAAAAGCCAGAGTATGCTATGCACAAACCAGTGAAAGGATCGTAATCTCGTGGCATGTGTAACAAAGTGTTGTTCGGACCAGAGCATAGAAGTTCACAGCCCATCGCTAGAGGGCACGCCTGCATGTCGCGTGACTATACAAAGCTAGCAGCAGCATGCATCAATCCTCCAATGCTGCCAGTCATATTGCAAACAGTGAACTAGAGGCATCAAAAGAAGAGCAAAGAGGTGTTCATTTTCTTAGAGCAGAAGGGGTAAGGGGAATGGATATTCATTGACGAATGTCACACGTGTACGGCGAACACTGCATGTGCCTTGCAAGGGTTGAGGCATGACACAAGCACTTCAGGGGAGGATGGGTGTCGTTAGTCAATGATGTACAGTCTGGAGTATCATACTGCATTACCAATGACATCCTCCAGCAGGTTGATGCACTCATTACCCAGATCCACCGAGTGACAGTGAAAGCCATAGCCACCAAGGTCAGATTGAGTGCCAGAAGTGTTCACACCATCATGAAGGAACAACTACTATTGTGGAAAGTGTGTGCCCAATGGGTGCCCCACAATCTTCAATCACACCAGGAAGCATGTCGAATGCCCCACTGTCTTGGTCATCTGCAGCGCTATGCTTGGGAACGGAATGAGTTCCTGGCACGAGTAGTGGCTGGAGATGAGTCATGGTGTTATCACTTCGAACCAGAATCAAAATGACAGTCTCCAGTGGAAGCATTCAGGGTCACCACCACCAAAAAAAGCCAAGGCATCCACACAAGTGCAGGAAAGATTATGCTGAAGTTCTTCTTTGACCAAGATGGTCCCCTTCTGGAACACTTCCTGCAGCACGGGACATCAGTGAATGCCTTGAGTTACTCGCAATCCTTGACCAACCTTCGCCAAGCGATCAAATCAAAACAACCAAGCAATCTCACCCATGGGGTCATTCTGCTCCACGACAATGCAAAGCCTCATACTGCCAACACAGTTGCAGCACTCCTGCAGAAATTCAAATGGGAGGTTCTCGGCCACTCTCCATACAGTCCAGACCTCTCTCCCTGTGATTATGATATTTCTGGTCCCCTTAAAAAGGCTCTGAGGGGCAAACGATTCACCTTGGACGTCCAGCTGTACATGCAGAACTGGCTCACATCGCAGCTTTGCGACTTTTATGAGACAGCCATTCACCACCTTGTCACAGTGGGACAAGTGCCTCAACAGCCAGGGCCAATACTTCTAACATACAGGTACTGGTTTCTGTAATTATATCTTTGGCTTTCTTTTTGAATGCATCTTATACAATGCCTAATGCCATTTTACTTGTTTTCTTTACCAGATCTGTTGCTAATCCACGGCACTTTTACATTACCGAACTCCATTAATATTTTAAACTGAAAACTTCTTTCTTTATAAAGATATCTATTCCACCTGATACTTTCCCTCTGTGAACACTTCTGGTTGCCACTTGACTAAAATAATCATAGCCTTCTATATCAATTATTACATTTTTCCATAATCACAACTCCGATACCATGAGAATATCCACAACATTTAATAATTGATCAATTTCATCATTTATGATCTCATGTAACAGATCCTCAACATTCCAACATAACACCACCAGGAATTTGTCTTATACTGAACCTTTCTTTTCAAAGTAGAATTTGTCTAGCCTAGCTTTATTACACATCATTTTTTCTTCTTTTTCACCTGTTACCACACACTCAACTTGCATTATACTGCCACACAGCATTGACACAACACTAAAATCACCTTGGCTCCAAATATCTAAATCCATCTTCTGCTCTTGGTGCTAGCCTTCTTGTGACATCTCTCAGCTCTTTTGCTGGGGACACGTGCTTTCTCTCAGTTTTCATGAACTGTGCATGCTGATAGTATGCTTCCCTCCACTCTCCTCTTCTGACATCACTTCCTTCCTCCCTTCCGCTGTTTCTATAATTTCCCTCTAATGTTTCCTGTGCATGTCACTCTTGTATCCTGTGTTTAGTGTTTTGTGCTTGTGTCAGAATCCACTGTCTAATGTCCTACTTGATACAATCAATCCATAATGATAGCCCTCTTACAAAAGCTTCCCTTCCTTGATCTTTGGTCAATTTAATTTCTCATATTGAGGTATTTCTAAATTCACTGTTTTTGGCCGTAGTCATGTTCCAAGAAAATGTTTGTCCCTTGTAGCTTTGACATGTTGCTCAAGATTCTCATTTAAACTTCACTGTTGAGAGCTTTTATTGATATAGGTCTTGGGTTTGGTCCTCTTCTTCCTATTCTGAATGAATGTATTACTTCCCAACCTGCTTCCCAACCATTCATCAGTTTGTAAATACATTATACATTACAATTATATATCTGTAATTGCAGTTTATTGCAGGAAGTTTGGAAGTTTACTGTCTGCATCTATCACCAGCAGTTTGCTCGTCTCTTTTGTACTATAGTTTGCAATTAATTCAGTGGTTAAGCTTTTTGACAAAAGTCACATTCTGAAATGTACTTGCATACTTTCTACTGCAGGTATTTTATGTAAAATATTTTACTTATTGTAAATTATGTTCTTTCATTACACGAGTGAATAAAGTTGTTATGAAATGTTAATTTTACTATTCTTTCCATTTTCTTTGGAACTACTATCTCCCGCTTTTTCTCAAGGTCTCTTTGACATTTATATAGCACATTATTTTTCTTTTGTATAGTTGGTGTGGTTACATCACTAATACTGTTGCTGCAAATAATTTGCCTAACTCTGCATCGTCCTGCTGTAATTTACTTATATTTTTCATGTGTTGAGCACATTTCTTGTTTCCTTGGAAATTTAATTGCATTATTTTTACCCTGTTGATGGATTTGTTATTGTATCTAAAATCTGTTGTTCCTACCTGGATATATATTATCCTTTCCAGCGATTTCAACATTATATGAGGTAATCTCGTAAATATGAGATCTTTGAATTTGCTTGTTTGTATATTATGATTTTGCAATTGTATATGTACTGTCCAAATTTCTGTAAATCAAAATAAACTGCAACTTCTAATTCTGCTATAAAGGTATTTGATTCAACTTTATAGTCATAATGCTGTACTTATTACATATCTCTCACTTACACTTTCTTGAATTAGTATTGCTGCATTAGCTTTGGTTGATGCATCAGAGTATGTATAGCATGGCGACAATGGGTTTGGTCATTTTAGTGATATGCTGTGCTGGAGGGCTATTTTTTTAGATTTTCAAGTGTTTCTGGGTGTACAGCTAACCAATTCCATTTTTTCAATAGCTCTCTCAGGGGTGGAATTTCATTTGTGTATTTCACATCAAATTTACTGTCATACTGTAAAATTCCTTTCTGCTGTTTATTTGTTTGATGATGGTCAAATTTGAATACTTTTATTCTTGTGGAATAGGTTTTTCTCTGTGATATTATGTATACCAGAAATTTAGATTTTGTGCTTACAATTTTACACTTTTCTACATTTGTCATATCCCATTCATTTGTGCAATTGTTTTAGATCTTACTTAATGTGCTCTAAATAATCCTTAAAATTATCATAGACTGGTATGTTTCTACATATTGAGCTACAAATCCCTCTATTTTTTTTTCAGAATATTTCATGTTTTGCACAGGGCAAAGCATTGCTACTTGTTGAAAATTAAAAGCACATTTAAAAATTTGTACATTTTGCCTTGATGGTTGAAAGAAACTGCAGTACTGAATTGAGTAAATTTTATATAACATTTAAGGAAGATAAATCATTCATTCATACTTAGGGACTTCCTCTCTGGACTCCTATGTTATTGTTATACAGCAGCTTTTACTTACTCCGTTGAGCTTATATCCTCCAATGTGTTTCTAACATACCTGGATGTAATGGAATTTGCCAAAATGATGCTGCCATGACCATACATGTAAAATATTTAGCTCACTTTAATCTTCCTAAAATTTGATCTACTTCTTCTGAAGTTATCTGATTTTGTGTGCGCACTTAATCTTCTTGCATTCATCATCGACAACTTATTTGCATATTCATTAGTGGGATTTGTGTATTCAATTAGTGGGATTCAGGTATTCTGACCCCGATACCTAAATTACTTTATTTTCTTGCAACAGCTCGATAACTTTATCGACTTCTTTTCTGATTGCATTTGGTATCGGTTTTGCCGCTGAATGGCTTCAAATGTGTTATTTTGAATGTATGCTCATATACATTTTAAATATTTGGTTCTCTACTAAATACATACATATTCCACATTAATATATTTTCTAGTACATGCTTCTATTGGAAATTTAGTTTTCCTTTTCTTTTTCAATTAATTTCCTTGGGATATTCACTGTTACTGGGCATTTATCAACATCAGTTTCCCTACATGTTAATGTTATAAAAGCATTGTTGTATTTCTAAGACGTACAGTGTGCTTCATCAGTTGTTTTGAGAAATGCTATGACAGTTGATAGTAAAATTTGTTTCATAATATTATGATATATATTCAAATATTTGACAAAGAATAGCTCATTTTTGTCTATCTTATTAGCCATGTGTGTAAATAGATATGCCAACTGCAGTATCCTCTTGTAGTAAGGGAATTCTCACCTCTTTATCTACATCTCTAACATCCATCACTTATCAAAGTTAAGCATTGTATTTAAATAATATAGTGGACTGCATCCTATAATCGTGTCTGCTTGTGCTCTTGGTCCTATGAGTGAAACAAATTCATACTCTCATTACTTTAGTTTATTCTGATACTTTATTCTCCAACAGCTGTGCTGCATTTTTCCTGTCCACATCATCGGCGCTCATTGCCATCTGTTGCTACCATAGAATGGCACAGATGAAACCATATAATATTTTTAAAGCTGCTTTTTAAGGTTTTACTTAGAAATGTTATGAAAGGAGATGCTGAAACTGGTCATCTTCATTGTCCATACATTTTTAGCACTCTTTAGGGAACTACCCATAGTTCACATTGAGAAATGGTGGCTATTTCCTGTCAGATATTTTGTTTTAATTCTTCCAGGGTGTGTGGGATTTTCTTATACACTTTGTGCTTTTAAGTTACCAAAGAGATAGAAATTGCAGGGGGCTATGTCAGGGGAACTAAGGAAGTCACAAATCTCTACTAATAATTCTGTCCTCAAACACATTTTCAATGGTTCTCAATAAAATATTGGCTGTATAAGGTGTTTCATCTTGCTGAAAAAAGACCGGGGAAAAAAAGTATATCTTCCTCTGCTCATGGCGCACCATGCACAATTTTTTCGCCATGGAAGGTGCTTCAAGAACAATATTAGGTTTGTCAGAGCTCCGATCACAATTATTTTATGTGCACACTTGTCCATTAAGATGGAACAACTCTAGACTCTGAAAAATATTAAATATGGGTTATTTTGAATGTATAAACCATTCAGACTTTACTCACAAAATGTGTGCCTAATAATAGGATCACCTGGTTGAGGAGTAAGTGCCAGTTATTTTATGTGGTTTTAACTTCAGCAATTTAGTAGCTCTTTGCACAGAGCCATAAGAAATGCTCTGTTGAGGAAGATGTCTAGGCAATTTTGGGGGAAAGTTTCCAAACAATGATCGATGTCAGCTAATGTTTGTTTGGAAAGAAACCTACACTATGTTTGTTTCTTAGCCTGTACACTTCCTGTGGCCTGAAATTTATTGTAAAGTTTATAAATTGTTATATGGTCTGAAACTTTCAGACCCGTAAATCTTTGTGTAAATCATACTCTCACTTATTGAGATTATTCACTTTCACTTATTGAATGAGTTTACATACAAATCATAAACACATACTGTGCAGTAGAAAACATACTGAGCATTAATATACTTTGTGACTAAGTACAAGACAAAATAGTAGCATAACTAGTAATAAATGAGCTACACTACATCACGTTTGCACTTTTACAGCTGACCAAAACTGCATCAGAAGCACGATTTAGAATACAGCAGCAATATGGAATCATGTATCCACATGCCCAGTGGAACAATACAGTGTAAATGGTTCTTAGTTCATTGCTCTAATATAATTTCAACTACTTTACTGTTTAACTCAGCTGCTAACTGACTCTGTTCACTTTTTAGCTCAGTAGCAAGCTGGTTCCATTTCCTCAAAACTTCATGACCCATCTCCTCCACCATTTCTGTATTTCCTTTTCCTTGTTTTTCAGAAATTATTTATTTTGCAAATCCATTCTTCTATTTTCCTATTTTACTTTTCAAACATATCTCTTACTGTTCATTATTTACTTTATATTTTCTGTGATTTCCAGTTTCATCTGTCTCAGTAAATGAATTAGATTCAGATGTTCCTGGTTCACATTTGTGGGGCACTAGCTGGATTTTCTACATTTTTGTTAGTTGCATCCATATTTGTTTCCTCTATTCATTTTACTGTTTTTAATTTCTACTATCTTACTGCTTCTAAAATGCATTTACTATCTTCTTTTTTGTTACAATTTTGCTATAACACACAATTTTAAAACTTACTATTTGACTGATGGAAAGTTTATTGAATCAGTACTTATTTTGTGGAGTTCTTGGAGTTCTTCTGCCGTTGTTGTTCTCAGGTATTCTGCCTCAGAATCATGTTGTTCCTCTACCTTCCTGATGATCTTGAGTATTTAAAACATCATTAAGGTCTTGAAGCATCTGTTTTGGTGTTCCCTTATACTGTTCATGTTCTTTAGTTGTGTACCATTTTTGAAGTAAAGTTTTCTTAAAGAGTAAGACCACAGGCCAAACAAGTCTTTAGGGCATGAAGTAGACTTGACATATTTTTATTTTTTGTGTTTTCATAGTGGTAAGGTTGGGATTTCTTTACTACTCAAATCATAAACCTGATGGGCTTGATTTTCCCAATAAATATAAAGTGTATTAACATTATTCTTTCGATTACTTAAAAAATTATTTACAATTCTTTTTTCTGTGTTGAATGAAATTCTTGATCTTTCTTTCTCTTAAAAAAACATTGTGTAATCATACCAGGTGAGTCACCTGCCCCTATTTATTTTTTAGTTTATGCAACGTGCTAAGCAACATATGTGACTTATGTCCTCGAGTGCCTTTTAATGGATGATTTTGCAGAACAGTTTATAGAGGAGGGGTAGACAACTCAGTGCGTGTTGTACAGGACAGAAAGCATTCACTATGTATGTCGGTTCCAAAAATATCATACCCAGACGCAGAGGCTGCAGTAGTAATTTTAGACGAGTTTACAAACTTTTATTCACTGGCGTACATTTGCACACAACTTTCAATATGCATCAGTTGACAATAACATTGGCACAAAATGGCAGATCTACACAGTGGGACCAATTGGATTTCAATCTTCAGCCAATATGTGTTTTCACTGTACAGCCATGTCAAAAAATGCTAAGTATTAGGTAGGTTGTTTTCATTTCTGCACAAATTATGGCAGTTTTTAGCTCATACAGTAAATGTAATGTCAAATGCAGTTTTTTATCTGGGTTAAAACTACCAAAACGAGCTCAAAACACTGTATGAAACTGTAAAAACCATGTAAAGATCCGAGGTGGTGGGGGTCTGAGGTCAGTGATTACTCATTTGTATAGGAATCTTCCCTCTCAAGGTTGCATTGGCTAAATGGTATTATACAGGTTACTTCACCACTTTGCCACTGCAAGATGGTTTCAAATCCTTCATGTGCAACTCAAAAAGTTTATTACCCTTTGTTTTACCTCTTGGGACCCATAATTTGATATTATGATAGAAATAACATTTTTCATAACATTATACATGTTTACAAAATACAATAGCCATGTTTTCCACTGGCAGATAGTTATAAATGTATAGTTTGTAGTAGATATTTTATTATGGTTGGCATTGTCCTTGATCCATTCAACCAAGTTTCAAACATTTCACAAATGCAAAGTGAAACATAAAACAAACATGAAACAATGCATATTAGATTTAATGTCGTCGACATGCTACTAACAAAATGAAAGTCAACTGCATAATATGGTTTATAACACCAAATACATACAGATTATAAGGATCACAAAGTTAAACATGATCCCTAAAAAGATAAAGATAGCCTGTAGTTTACCTTTGAAGGGCAAGGGCCTCTCCTACCTACTGGTAGGGTGAGCTCGAAGCAACTAATTGTAGAACCCTAATTATCGGATTGTAATTCTAATGTCTTTGGCTCACAAAACAATCAATGGCAACAATAAATAAATTAGTAACTAAAATAGACAATAAAGACTGTGGGGGAAAAAAATGACATTGTTTCGAACCTAACTTTTGCATCACAATATTCCAGCTAACTCTCTTGGCCAGCTGTCATGTATTCTGTGTTGCTCTTTGGGAAAGCATTCGTGTATCACCTGCTTAGTATTCAGCATCATCATTTCACTGTTTAAGCCGTCAAAGCTTGTTCCGGTCTCATAAATTTTTTATTAAAAGTGTTGTATCCATCTTTTTCTTGGTCTATCAATATTTCTTCTACCTAATGGTTTGTAATCTAAAAGTAATTTTGGAATGCAACTATCATTCATTCTGTCGACATGTTCCTTCCAGTTATTTCTATATTGTTTTATTCTATCTGTTAGCTTAAAAATATTAAGTTCATTTTGAATGTTCTCACTTCTCTGCTTATCTAGAAGATTATATCGTACTACATTTCTTAAAATCTCCATTTCTGCTGTTTCAATTCATTTGCAAAATTCACTACCATATAATAATATAGAAACTGTCATTACTCTATAAAACTTTAATTTTGTCTCTCTTCTCGCTCTCTTTATGGTGCCATATATACTACTAAATTTGTTGATTTTATTTCAAATGTCACCGTTTTTAAAATAACAGATACTGCAACTGAGGTAATTAAAGCAGTTGACTTGTTTCATCAAAATACTTGTAAGTGGAGAAAAGTATATACAAGGTTGACTCACTTGCCTAATTTTAGTAACAATGGCACTCTACTTTCTGAAATACTTCTTTTTATTCTATATATCATTCAACAGGTTTTTCTTCTAATAATAGTTTGGCTCTTATGGTATTGGATCCCTTGAAGGATAAAACTTTAGTTTTGTTTATACATATTGTTAAACTATACTGATGGACAGTTTCATTTAATATATGTAATGCTTTTTATAGACCATTTTCTGAGCTAGATATGAAAACTTGATTGTCTGCAAATAATAAGGTATCTCAATTCCTTTCTTGGAAGTGTTGAAAACAGTGTTGTTATAATAAATTAAATTTAAAGGGAGTCAATTAATGACACTAAACAACTCTTACTTTTAAATTTTTCCGGAACATGTTTCAGAGACTTTGCCTCCATCCTCAACCGGCCATCTACTGATTCTCATTGGTGTAGTTGACGATATTTTGTCATAGGTCTCCTCTGTTGGCGGTTCAAGGAACTCGCTGAACAAATCCTTCTGGGGCATGTCGAAATTGAAAACTTTGTTCCTATTTTTTGAAATGAAGATTTGTTCCAATGTGGATAGTTCTTGTTTTCCTGATGTATGTTTTAGTATTTTGGGTTCTGGATTTATGTTGGGGGTTTTTTCCCAAAAATGCGTGGCAACTGCTGATTTTTCTAATTGTTTATATTTTATATTTCTAAAGTGTTCCTTTGCTCTTGTTTCTAAATTTCTTTTGGTTTTCCCAATATAAATTTGACTACAGTCACTGCATTCAATTTGATATATACCAGATTTTTTGTTAGATGGAATGGCATCTTTGATGTTTGAGCAAATTGGGTTTTTAAGGAGAAATGGTTGACAAAAAAGTCATTAGTTGGTCGTTAGTAGACAAAAAAGTGAACTTAGCAAAAAAGAAGAAGCTAATAAAGGAAACCTCAACCCTCTCAGCTACAGAAACTAATATGATTTTCAAAAAATTCACTTACCATCCATGGGCCTTTGATAAATTCAAAAAGTCTTCAAAAAACAATACTAGCACCAGTCAACCATTTCTCCTTAAAAAACCTAATTTGCTCAAACATCAAAGATGCCATTCCATCTAACAAAAAATATGGTATATATCAAATTGAATGCAGTGACTGTAGTCAAATTTATATTGGAAAAACCAAAAGAAATTTAGAAACAAGAGCAAAGGAACACTTTAGAAACATAAAATATAAACAATTAGAAAAATCAGCAGTTGCCACGCATTTTGGGGGAAAAAAACACAACATAAATCCAGAACCAAAGCTACTAAAACATACATCAGGAAAACAAAAACTATCCACATGGGAACAAATCTTCATTTAAAAAAATAGGAACAAAATATTCAACTTCGACACCCCCCAGAAAGATTTGTTCAGCAAGTTCCTTGAACTGCCACCAGAGGAGACCTATGACAAAATATCGTCAACTACACCAATGAGAATCAGTCGATGGCCGGTTGAGGATGGAGGCAAAGTCTCTGAAACATGTTCCGGAAAAATTTAAAAGTAAGTGTTGTTTAGTGTCATTAATCGACTCCCTTTAAATTTAATAAGGTATCTATTTCTAATTATAAAATGCTAATCTAATTTTATCTGCCAATCAGATATGGTATTGTCAATATAAATATTAAAAAGTGGTGGTGAAAGTGGATACCCTTGTCTTACTCCTTTGATTATTGTTGCCATTAGATCTGTCTTCAATTCCAGTTTCTATCATGATCCTATTTTCTACATATAAACTTCTTATTGCTGTTATCAAATGCTGGGCTACACCTTTCTGCTTCATAATACTCCATAATTTATTTCTATTTACCTTGTCAAAGGTCTTCTCCAAATCTATAAATGCCATAATAAGTTGGTACATTGAACTCCCTATGTTTTTCAATTATCTGATTAACAGTTATTATAGTCAGATCAAGATCTTCCGTTTCTAAATCCATTTTGGACTTAATAAATTATATTTTCCATTATTATATTTAAACGAAATTTCAAATTAGATGCATAAATTGTATAGCATGCATTTAAAATACCTATGCTCCTATAATTTTTAAAATCATGATGATCACTTTCTTATAAATTGGATATATTTTTGCTATTCTCCATTCATCTGAAACATGGCTGAACTTCTAACATATATTTATTTAGTCTAATAGACAATATTTCAATGGAGTGGAGGCATATTTAATTAATTCATTGTTAATATTATCTACTCCAGGAGTTTTCTTATTTTTGAGTTTATTAATTGTATACAATAATTCTTGGCTAGTACTATACGCATAAAAAGACGTCATTTAATTAAGCTTTTTGCAGCTTCTTGGTCCTCATTAAGAGCTGTAACTATTAATGCTGGGTGTGCATAGTGCCGAATAGAAGGGCAGAGCTGCAATAATGACTTTTGTGCTAAACGGGTCAATGTTTTCACATTAGACTATAAATTACAGGTTGCATAGATAAGAATAAATAGGGGCAGCTGACTCACCTGGTATATTAAATGTATTTTTTGTTTCTTACTAGCAATTCATGTTTGTTGCTATTAATATCTCCAGTAATATCTCTGAGAATATAGTTTCACCAATTTTGTTTGTGTTATTGTGAATGTTTTATACTTACGATTTTAGTGTTTCAAATTCATTTTAATAATTGGTGGTTGTCGTAATTGTCTTCAGTGTAGATGTTTCCAAATATATTTACCTAGCTACTTTGTTAGAAAGATCACTCAAATGCTGGTTGAAAATAAGGCTGTTAGAGGAACATGTTTATTAAAACAATGCATGGTAGTACAGGAGAAACTGGGGAGTAAAGACCTTGGATGCAAACTTGCAGACAACACTAAAAGAAATACGAATGAGGGAAAAATGAGCACAAATAAACAACAAAAGTAAAGGTTTCTGAATACAAATTACAAGAGTGGAGGATTTTGAAAAGGAAGAAATTGTAAGCAGTTTCAAGGAAAAATGATCATTAATAGATTATAGATATTTATGGAATAATATGCAATGATATGGAAAAGGAGGAGAATTTAATACCAGAAAAGTAGCAAGATTTCCTAACAGAGCTAAAAGTTAGGAAGATTTTTAACTCAAGATCAAATTAATATATGGAGAAAGCAGGAATATCTTCAGGAAAAATGTGCTTAAAAGAAATGTGAAGAAAATACAGAAAAAGGGTAGTGAAGTAAAAAGCAAATAGTGGATACAATAGACTTCCTCATTATGTGTAAACAGAATGTTAAACATAAAGGGAAGAAATAAAAATAAGCAACACCAAAAAGATAATAAATCATTTATTCCTACTTAGGAACTTCCTCTATGAATTGTGTAACTCAGCTTCACATATTATTATCACATAGGAGCTTTAATTATTTATTCCGCAGAGTTCATTTCCACAAGTGTATTTGTAAGCTGTATCAACCACTATTTAAATACTACTTGAATAATTTCTCTGTCTTCTGGGTCTTGAATCTTCTTCCAGAATCAGACACATCTGCTGTGTATAGTCATAATGGTGTACCTTTCTGCCCCTTCCAGAGTCAGACACATCTGCTGAGTATAGTCATAATGGTGTAGCTTTCTGCCCAGCTTCCAAAGCTTTTTTTCTGTTTAACAATACATGTTGAGGCTTCATTTTGTATTCTTACAAACTCACCTTCTTTATTTGAATTATTTTCCTACTCAAATATTGTTTTACTGTTAAATGCATTAGCCCACTTTCTTGAAATATTGTTTTATATATTCATTTTAATTTTCAATTTTCATTTTCTTCTTTAATAGAGTGCATTTTACTTTTTGTTTAACATCCTTTCTAATTGTTTTCTTATTATTATTCCAGCTATCAATTTTTCATGCTATACCACATTCAAATGAATTATTTTGTATATTACCAAGTACTGTTTCACACGGAAAGGAAGAGTGCATTTTGAACATCATACCTGAGATCCAACCACTTACATACACTTTTATATTAAATTATTTGTATACTCACTTTTTTCGCTGTCACCAATAGCCTTAAACTTAAATTTAGAGTAGGTCTATGTAGCTCTTTAATTCTCCCTTCTCCAAAGATCTATTTGAAAAGGGTATCTGATAGATTTATAGAATTCCAGGTTGCTTGCACAACAATGAGAAAACTTTCCAGGAGGGGATGGGGGGAGGACACATTGTATACCACAGCAGTCTAAAAACAACTCTTGACTTAAGAGTGACTATGTGAATGGTAACACACTCAAAGCTGGCAAGGAGGAAAGCCCATCAGAGCATGACAGTTAAAATTTTGCAGTAGCATGGATTCTCTCTGAGAGATCAAAGGAGCTGAAATCCATTCAGCACCATACTTTCTAGCTGTGGCAGTTCATTTTATTTCAGAGAGGGCGCTATAAAATAATTTTTATCTATTTTGTTGCACTCTTAAAACCGGTGTAATACTGGTGCAATTGTTATGTGTTATGGTACACATCAGAGACTGCCTCTGGTGATTATACTGATTTACACAAGCTATCCTAGAACTGCTAATGCTCTTCTGAAGGCAAATTATTTTACCAGTCACAAATGAGAATTAGATCCATTCCAACAAATAATGCTAGTCTTTAATCAAAACTATCAATTTTTTATCTAATGAGGCAAATATTCTGATTGGAACTAATTGTATCCCGGCTTTGGCTTGGAATCTAGCCTACATCTTTTTTATAAAGATTACAGACACATTACAGACATTAAATGCATAATAGGGTTAAGTTGTCAGAATTGCAAGCAAGCTAGGTCTTCAGGAATATTTCTTTACCTTTCAGTTTGTTACTCATGGCTAAAAGAGGAAATATATATATATGTCTCAGAGAATACAGAACCAGGTCTTCAGGAATATTTCTTTACCTTTCAGTTTGTTACTCATGGCTAAAAGAGGAAATATAATATATATATATATGTCTCAGAGAATACAGAACCAGATTAAATGAATAGAAATCTGTGAAAAAAGCTCACAAAGCATCAGATGGTCTGAAGAGAAATAAAAAAGAAATTAAACTGTATCGTGAAAGGGCTTGTATCAGCATGTACAATTTACAGGAAGCTGAAAACAGCTTGAGGAAAACAAGTCGCAGTTTACAATAACAACAGTTAATACATCTTCAAGCAGTTCAGAATATGGTTCTGCCCAATCACTGGGTAAAGCTGTTTCACGTGCTATGGCTAGACATGATTCTGTAAAAGGTGCAAAGAAAGATGGGTCTAAAACCAAAATACTGTATCAATGCCTATTTTATAGTACAAAAAAAGTGTTGAATAATTTCAGATACAATATATTGATAATTTACTTAAAGATTGGAAAGTCAAAGTTACTTAATTAAGATCACAATACTGCTTACCTTTTCGCAAAACCTTGCAAATGTATGTCTCTGCACACAGAGAACAGCCATCAGATTTTTTTCTGCCATTACATCGGAATAGATCTTTTTAGCTTGCAACATTTAAAAATTTAGACAGTGTCAATGGAAAATCTGTGGCATACAACCATAAAGTTCAATCATTTATCGAAAATACAGATGAAGATATCCTTGCTAAAACAAGTTCATTATCCCACACCAATTAGTATGGGATAATGAAGAAAAGTACATGGGGAAATGCATTTAAGGTAATACAATAAATCACGATCTTGAAGTATTGATTCACACCAAAGTATATCTTCCACTGTTACATAGAGAAGCAGCAGTCATTTCATTTCAGAATGCTTCTGATACTGAAATCCTGTTAAACAATGACTTGCTGAAAATTACACCATTTCCACCAAAGTGAAATATGGAGTGCATATTGGTCAAATGAACAGGTCACATACACGACATGCTTTTGATAGGGTGAAAGTAGAATGAAAAGTTATGCCATAGCATCTGACCAAATGACACTGCTATACTTCAAGATACCCTTCTCAATGAGACTGAAAAGTTTGCTCCAAACACTGAAGTCTTAACTATCTTTTCCAATGGCACGGTCAGTATTTCAAACAGCAGTTGAGATTGTCTTTAACTATTGTTCCCATCAACTGGCACATTTTCTGTCAAATTACAAGGTAAAGAAACAGATGAAATTGGTGAAAAACTGAAACAAAGTGTGTATAATGCTGTCCTACCAATACCCAATCTTTCTAAGAGTGTACAAAATCAGTGTCTACAAAAATAACTATGTTTCCAAAAATAACACTGAAAGTAAGAGACCTAAGCTTTATAAATTTTGGAATACTGAGAAAATTCCTTCAAATGCAAGAACCACTGGTTTTAAAGGTATTGTCTTGGATGATGAAGGAACATTATTTTCCTTCATGTCTCAAAATTTCCATAAAGAGTAAATCAACTTCTACAGTTTCCAGTGAATAGATTAATATTCACATGAAGTGTGAAAACTTGTATGCAATGAAGCTGCTGAAGAAATCAACCTGCTGAAACAAGCAAATCAAGAACTTAAAACAAATCTACGGCTTGTAAACGAAGAAAAATCATTTTCTACGGTGCTAAAAAAGACCCCAATCAGGAAATGCACAAGCACGCAAGGCATCGTTACTTCAATTTGTTTCGAGATTTTCAACAACCAAGAAAACAATACAGCTCCAGAAGTAAAAGGTCATGCTGAAACCCAAAGACTTTTTAAATCACGCTACAGGATAGTAAACAAACCGCAGATGAAACAGGAGAGGCAAGGAGAAGAAACAAACAATGAAGAGAAGAAAGAAGCAAAGAAGGTCATAGTGTATGGTGATTCCATAATAAAAGACATAGTGATAAAAAGTGAAATGGTGAATGTAAACGTACTTAGGGGGATGAAAGCGCAGTATCTGCCAAATGTTTTGGAGAAAGAAGCTGGTGCAAAAGAAGCCAAAGTAGTGGTGCTGCATGTCGGCACAAACAACATTTCAAGAAACAACAGTGCAGATGAAGTGATGGGGGAGGTGTACTCAATGATAAGGGCTGCGAAAAAGTGCTTTCCAGTGGCAAGAATTGTAGTAAACAGTATTACAAGAAGAAGAGATGTGAATTTTGAACACAAAGGCTATAATTACAGGTATACAATGGGCTTGTGAAGCACTGAAGGCAATTTTTGTTGATATAAATTGTTTTTTGGATAATAGTTGTATAGGAAAAGATGGGTTACATCTAAATAGAAAGAGAGCTTTTGTCTTGAGCGAGGCAATTGAAAAAATTGTAAGTATTTGGATGGGACAGGGAAACTAATAAAGATAGCAGATGATGTTAAAGAAACAAAAAATCATAGTAGGGCAAATTCAGAGGAAATACAAAATAGCATGACAAACAGACACAGGGAGAAAGTAGGATATGATACTGGAAAAAGCATAAGAAAACAAATCAACAAAAGTGGGGGGAAATGAATATTATTTCACCAAAATGTACAATATATTAGCAATAAGGGGTTATCTATTGAAATAAATGTAAATGAGATCAGACCATATATTATGGTCTTAACAGAGCATGGCCTAAAAATGGAAGAGGTGCTAGCAAATAATTATCAAGGTTATGTACTAGGGGCTCATTACTGCAGGCAAGGGTATCTAAGTGGGGGTGTAGCTATTTATGTTGAAAACAATATAAAGTTTAAGGAGATAAATTGCAGTAATTTTGTTGTTGATAAACATTGCGAGGTGGTTGCAATTGAGATAATTAAAAGAAAAAGTAATATAATAGTTATTGGGGTATATAGATCCCCATCAGGAGATAGAGAAATATTTTTCAATAATTTAGAACATTTATTAAATCTATTACAAAAAAATAATAAGTTAATAATAATGGGAGATCTAAATATCGACATGCTTAAAAATAACAAAGAAAAACGCACAATGACTGAACTACAAGACAGACAGAATTTATCAACAGGAATAGATAAACCCACTAGAGTAACTAAGACTTCGCAATCCTGCATCGACAATGTTTCACAAATTTTCCAAAATTGAAATGGGAAGCATCGGTAATAAAAACAGGGATAGGAGATTACTATGGGCAAATATTAAAAATTAACATACAGAAAGAAAAAATAAAAAATATTTTTATATATAAAAGACAGGTAGGTACTGAAAGCATAAAAAAATTAAAAGATTATTTGAAACAAACATATTGGAATAGGGTATATGAAAGTCAAAACGTAAGTGAAAAATATGATATATTCAATAAAATAATAAAGTGCGGTTTAGACACCGAAATCCCATTGACAAGGAGTAAAATTAGCGCAGGCGGGAAAAATAAAAAACCGGAACCCTGGATGACAACAGGTATAAAAATATCCCTCAAACGAATGCACTTTCTAAACTCAATAAAAACACCACATATGAATGAAAGAACATTAAAATATATAAATGACTATAATGTAATAACAAAGAGAGTTATAGAAATTGCAAAAACAAATTACAATAGAGAAATAGTTGAAAGATCAGAAAATAAAACAAAAGCAATATGGAATATTGTAAACAGAATCCATAAGAATAATAACAGTAAACAAATTGAAAACATAAAAATAAAGCATAATGATAAAGTAATTGAAAGTCCAAAAGAGATTTGTAATATATCTAATAACCACTATTTAAACATAGTTAAAAAAGTCAAAACCATAAATACTTCTTCACAGGACAAAAACTTAATCACAGAAAACATAGCTAAAGTCAATGGCAATTTTTGAGATAACTAAAGACGATGTAATAAAGGAAATAGATAAGTTAAAATTTAAAAAATCTAGCGGTTTGGATGAAATCTCAAACGAAATTGTCAAAGCACAAGATTGGGTTGAATCTTATCTAAAAAAGCGAATGCAATGGGTGGAAGTAAATTTTAAGAACACAAAGGGAGAAATTGAAAATATTAAGCCAGACTGGGGATATGTAACATCAGGTATACCTCAAGGTTCAAAATTGGGACCATTTTTATTTTTACTTTATATAAATGACCTTTTTGAGTTGATAAGGAAGCATGTACTGTAATAGGATATGCAGATGATATAACCATAATAATAAATGAATCTACAGAAAGAGAAGTGGAAGATAAAGGAAATCCTAAAAATAGTAAAACAGTATTTCTTAAACTTAGACCTAATGATAGATTTAAATAAGACATGCTGGATAAAGTTTGATCTCAAGAAGTGTTCAACAAATATAAAAATTACTCGAGATTTAACTGTATTGGAACACCACAGTGAAGCGAAAAATTATTAATTTTTAGATGTGTAATAAATACGACTCATCTAAAAATTAATAAAAATTACTGTTGATGGTGAAAGTATTCCAGAAACATGCCAAACAGAATTTTTGGGGGTAGTAATTGATAAACACCTAGGGTGGAAGCAACACATAGAACATATAATAAAAAACTAAATAAAGGTATATACTTAATGAAACAAGTTAGACGAACTATGGATAATAAAACCTTAAAACAAGTGTATTATGCATTTATCTATTCACATATAAAATATGGGATATCTTTATGGGGTAATATAAATGCAAAAGAGGTGTTAAAAATTTTCAGATTACAAAAGAAAGCTATCCGAATAATTGAAAATGTTGAGAGAAGATCTAGCTGTAGGCAGATATTTAAGAAGCATAATATTTTAACTGTTCCATGCATATACATATATGAAAGCATTAAATATGTAATAGAAAGGAATACATGTAAAAAGAACTGTAATGTACACCCATATAATGTAAGGAATAAAGCTGACTATTTTAGGACCACACTAAGGGGAACACTAAACAGATCATTAGAAAGTATCGGAAAAGACATGTATAATAGATTGTGTAATATTAAGAATATAAAAAGGTATTTGCCAGAACAAGCTTTTTATAGTGTGGAAGAGTACAAAACAAAAAATGGAAAATAAACAATGTACATTTTAGTTTCTAAGCAGTGCATACAGTAGACTTTTGAGTGTATTTTTATGTTTTTCTTATAATGTAAAATGATGTATCCTCTGTATGAAATATAGGGGATGAATAAATTGAAACTGAAATTGCAATAAACTAGCCCCAACTTCAATACTAGTTTATTGGTCATGCTACTGTAATTGAAAAGGATAGAAAGGAGTTTAAATTTCTTCAATAAATAACTTAAAACACATAAATGACATTGAAGTTGCCATCATTTTCTACTGCCTATTTCAATCACCATGTCTAAGATCATCTACAAGAACTCAAAGCACTGTACCTAAAGATTGAAGATTCTTATTTCAGGAACATTACAACAGCTTTTTAAAATCTTTCATATACTGAAACATCAAAATATTACAAAATCAAGTACAGTGATATAAAAGCTGTGATATTCTTACAAAAACTGATATTTTTGTAACATTATTTTATCTTACTATATAATGTTTATACAAAATTATTTAATGAAATTTTGTATTCCAATATTCTTTAGAGTCAATAACCATCAATGACTGGAAAAAATGGCTGTAACCACACTTTGTAGGTAAATACAGAATGCTACCTGTAACATTATATATAAATTCCTCTAATTCTTTAATGTTTATCAGCGTTTATAGCTTCGAAAATGCTTCTTAATTTATAAGACATGTGCCTCAGAAAATATTTATAAGCAAAACTCCAGTTCATCCTAACATATGAAAGACCATTCTTTTTGGTGTTAGTCTCAAACCATGTTTATAAACTTACAGAACTTAATGAAAATATTGTTCAATAGAAGATTCCGGGCTGTAAGGCCGTGATCCACTGGATTTTTTCATCTCACTCCCAGACATTTCACTTGCAACTGCAGCAAGCATCATCGGTGGCGTAGAAAAGTTCTCCTTGTACTCTTCGTAGCTATTGAATTGTCAGCACTGGGAACTGGCTTATACATGCTGGAAGGTACCGCCCTCCCACTGATTGGTCCTGCTCTGGGTTCGAAAGGGCGTGGATTTTTAGGATTGAAGCGCGTGATTTAGCTATGGATGTATTTTCTAAAGCTGGGTACCATGTTTTGTGTAGTTTTAATGCTTCTTCTTTCTTATTAAAATTGTATTTGTGCTTGTAAATTTCTATTGCTTCGCAATATTGATGGGCATGGTACTGAGAAGTTGTGGCAAGTATATCTGTTTCATCGTAGAGGATGACATGTTCCCTGGTGCTTCCAAAGCCACCGACGATTCTTGCCACAGTTGCAAGCAAAACGTCTGGGAGAGAGATGAAAAAACCCAGTGGACCACGGCCTTACAGCCCAGAATCTTCTATTGAACAAGGCGCCAGCCATGAAAGCCTACGATTGTTAATGAAAATAAAAACAGTAAATAAACATCATATTAAAGAGGGCTGTAGGTACTTACAGAACACTATGGTTAATTGCTCCCTACTTACACCATGAATAACAAATATGAATATATCGGAAAGAGTTATGAAAGTGTTAGTCTATAGTCTTGGAATTGTCCAGAAATCTGCTAGATTGCCAGTGTTTTAATGTCCTTTTTACCCTCAGCACATGTAAAGACAAATGCTGAAGAGCATTTTTGAAGGTGTAGTATCTGAGAGAAAGTAGCACATAGAAGAATTTACCCATATATTACCCATTATCTGAAACCAAGTTTTTGCCTACAATCCTATAGTGATCATTTGATCATTGAGGTTTAGCTCAACAAATCTTATAGCTATGCTTTATCATCCATCACTTTGCTATTCCTTCCTTTACTTCTAAAAAAAATCCCTCAGTTACACTTTGCAGCCAAGGCCCTTAATCCTGGGCTATGCTTTGGCAGTTAATAGTCATATGTTGGCAACAATGCATTTGGCAAGAGCCAAACACATGTGACAAGGTATCCTTATGCACAGTTTTACTATTAAAGAAAGTGTTGTAAGAGGGTTCAGTTCTTGGGTCATATGCCATAAAAGTGCTCACATCAACTCTTAAAAGCAACTTGTAAGGTTTTCTGGTAATTTCTATTCATATTCTAGTTCTTTCAGTTTTAAGATGGAACCTAATCTCAGAAGTTTGTTGAACAAGCTTAACTTCAGGTTGTCTCAAAATCATATAACCAAATGGGTTCACTGCATCTTGCTATGGCTTAATGACCGACACTTGCCTCCCTGTTTTAAGCCAAATTAGTAAACATTCTAACTTACTAACTTGTTATGCTATTAACACAATTACATTTCTCAAAAGTCAAGATGATTCTGGAAGGCAAGAAGAAGAATGATGTTAACTTCTGAGCATGCACGCACACGCACAAATTACATGAGTCTGACAAGATAAACAAAATGGTATCATTCCTTATAAATTAAACATAATGCTCAAAAATAGGTTACCAATAAGGCTGCAATCTAAAATATGTATAGTCAAATTATGAAGCAATAAAAATTGGGAGCAATGCAGGGACTGGAACCAGACCAATTCCTGTTTTTACTGCACACAAACAGTATCTCCAAATCTGTAAATTACAGAACTATTTCATATGCAGATGATATTCCAGTTATATTTGCAATAACACAAATAGATTGAGTTAATAACCACTAAAAAGCAGATAAAAATGTGAAAGTATATTTTCAAGTCAAAAGTGATTATTTTATTTATCCAAATATAAGATAGCCTCAAATGCAAGACAACTCTCTTTCTTCAGAACTTAATTTCAAAATTTAGCATATCATCTACATAAAAAGTAACTTACGAGGGTGGTCTGTAAAGTTTCCAACCTCAACATGAAGATGGCAGCACTCGTAAATAGAAGCTAGTGAATTTCCTTGTTCATCTGTTACTTACCAAAGTTTCAGCCATTTTGGATGCTCAGTTGTTATGTAACAGTTAAGTGAACTGATGGGAGTGTTTTTAAGAAAATGGACAAAATCGAGTATCGAGCTGTCACTAAATATTTGTTTTTGAAAGGCAATACCCCTATGCAAATCAAAGATGAGTTGGATTCTGTGTATGGGGACTCTGCACCATCATTTACCACAGTGAAATTTTGGGCACCTGAATTTAAACGTGGCCGTAAGAGCTTGGGACACGAATGTTCGGGACGTCCAAAAACTGCAAATACTGATGAAAACATCACCAAAGTTCATCAAATGGTGCTAGAAAACTGTCGAATTAAAGTGGGAGAGACAGCAGAGGCTATGAACATATCAATAGAATGTGTTTGTCACATATTAAATCAACATTTAGACATGAGAAAGCTGTACGCTTGTTGGTTGCCACATTTGCTCACATTAGACCAAAAACGTGTTCAAATGAACATTTCCAATGCTCTGTTAGTGCAGTTTAGGCGCAATAAATCTAAGTTTTGGCACCAATTAATTACTGCAGATGAAACTTGGATACACCATTATACCCCGAAACCAAAATACAGTCCAAACAGTGGACTGCAAAGGGGAAACCAGCTCCAAAAAAGCAAAAACTGTTTTTTCAGCAGGGGAAAGTGATGGTAACTGTTTTTTGGAATAGTCATGTTATTTTAATCAATTATCTTCAAAAAGGAAAAATCATTACTTGACAAGCTGAAGGCAGAACTTACAGAAAAATGGCCACATTTGCAGAAAAAGAAAATCCTGTTTCACCAAGACAACACACCGTCTCACACCTCAGTGGTAGAATGGCGAAAATCCACGATTTACAGCTTGAACTGCTTGACCATCCGCCTTACTCACCAGATCTAGCCCCAAGCGACTTCTTTTTGTTATCTAATCTGAAAATTGCGCTCGGACAGGGATTTTCGTCAAATGAAGAGGCACCTTTGTGAACAATTATTTTGCAGAGAAAAGCACCGAGTACTATTTAGACAGGTTACAGAGATGGGGGTGTCGCTGGAAGAAGTGTGAAGAGTTACAAGGAGGCTATGTTGAAAAATAAAAAAGAAAATTCTCTAAAAATGTCTTGTATCTTTATTAGGTCAGAAACTTTTCAGACCACCCTCGTATTTATCAGAATGAGATACCAGTATGGTAGCAGTATTTGGGCCCAAAGTCAAAATTTAAAATCTTAAGAACTTTGTCACTAAAAGAGAACATAATAAAGTTAAAAAATTAAATATAAGAGAAAAAACAAACAAAGTTTAGAAGAGATAGAGTCAACATGAAAAATTCAATGCCATGGCCGGGATTTGAACCATGGATCTACTGGTTTCCGTCCAGTTGCTCTAACCCATTGAGCTACCATGGCCAACGTGCCATCCTGACATTAAATTCTTCATTTGACTCTTATTTCCCCAGGATACCACTAGGGACTCTCGCATCCAAAATACACCATTTGTGGCGACTTACTATCATAAGTACTTGAGTCTCAGCATTCATCATTTAACTCTTTTATTATTTTAGTTAATTGATGGAAATTAATCATTTCTTTACACTAGCCATATATCGGCTAAGTTCTTTGATAGATACAGTCAATATGAAAAATTCAATGCCATGGCCAGGATTTGAACCACGGATCTCCTGGTTTCCGCGGCACGTATTGCTGCATTGCCCGCAGTACGTCCGCGTTCGCCAGTCTTTGGGCTTGGGGACTAACTTGAAAGGTGTTTTAGGTGACGACCCAGTGGCCGTGGATAAGGCACTGCGGTTTGTTTTTAAAATAGGTTTTAATAAACAAGTGTGACTTGTATTTTATATTTATTACTTTTAGCATTTTTAAAGTATTAGTCTTTAGGTCGTTTTTAATGTTCTTTTAACAGTTGAGTGTTTTTACTATATTTTACCGTTTTAGCTAAATTTTTATAGCTTTTAGGTTTTTAGTATTGACTTCGGGCCCAAATGACCTTGTTGTCGACGGGCCCTAAAACACCACACACTCACTCACTCTCCTGGTTTCCGTCCAGTTGCTCTAACCCATTGAGCTACCATGGCCAACGTGCCGTCCTGACATTAAATTCTTCATTTGACTCGTATATTTCCCCGGTATACTACTAGGGGCTCTCGCATCCAAGATACACTGTTTGTGGCGACTTACTATTGTAAGTATTTGAGTCCCAGGCTTCATCATTTAACTCTTAAAAAAAAAAAATAAATAAATAAATAAAAAAAAGTAGTTTAGAATGTTAAAAGGTTGCAAAAGAAAAAAATAAGCTTTAAAAGTGAAAAACGTTCCTATTATCTGTTTCATATAACCTTGCCCGGCTGAAATGTATCACTCCGCGTTCAACAAACCTCCCCCTTGCCCTAATTGGCTAATGCTTTCGCGTCATAGGCCATAGGCGGTGCCTTCCCGTCACATTTCGTAATAATTGCTGGGAAGATAAATAAAATCATACAAAAATCAGACAATTAACGATATGAAGGCATGCAAAAATACAAGTTTATAATGAACTGAGCAAATTGAAACAGAATGACTGAGCAATGAAACTGAAAGAGTTTATAATGAAAGGCCTTTGGCCTTTTCCACTGGGATTTTTTAAACCAGAACACATACCTTTCAAAAATGCTTGTCTTTCAGTCTTAAAAGTTGTGTCATACCATACTTTACTATTCGTGTGTTCTTCGTGTATATTTAGCGATTTGTATCTCGGTGCAGTGTGGTTGTCCTTAAATAGCGTCTTCGCCACACAGCAATATCGCCTCTGTTTTTTAGCACATTTTTCTTGCCTCTTTTTTCATTCACAAACCCCAGCTGTATAAGCAATCTCCTGAAATTTGGTAAATCTGTATCCTCATTTACAGCAGACGAAATGTTACTTATGTTAGGGAGTTCGTTTCTAAAGAAAAACTACACACATGATGACGCACAACACTTTTCACGTATTTTCTCCGAGCACGCACTTTTGTTTATTCCTGCTTTTGCCTGGAGTGGTAAGTTTTCCTGTTTCCTCAATTTCATGTCGCGATGTTCCTACGGATCTAACACTCACACCTGTAACTCAGAGCACAGCTGTTCGACTTCTCTCACTGACAAAGACGAATTCTTCTCTGTGAGTGCATTAAACACATGCAACACAATTCTTTTTTTGCCTGTTTGTAAATAATTATCCTTGTGATACTTCAGCGAAAAACTGATAAGTACATGCGCAATAAACGATCAATAAAATAATTTAGCTCCCGCACTCTCGAATGGCGATGCATGACTAATCCAGTTCAAAACAAGGTCAGTGATAAAAGTTATATAAACAAATGTCACCACTACCGCTAAATCACATGCTATCGTGCCATGTGCTTGAGAGCAAAGGAACCTCCTCTCTACTTCGTTTAAGAATTAACATGCATTTCAGATAAATCAACTGTTGCGTAATATATTTAATTAAAACAGTTAAGAAAATATAAATTTGACAATTCTCTTCCAACAAATAATGATATATCACCATGTTAAATAACGAACTAATTTTTACCGCACGACAGTCATTACCACAACAGCAACCAATGAGAGGTGATTAGGTCATGTGACCGTTAAGAGATACTGGGCAAGCTTACGTGAAACAAGGTATAGAACTAAAGTACAAGTTAGACCTGATTATCAAAACCAATAGTAGTGACAGCAGTGCTTTGTCAACAGCTATTGGGTCATCACCTAAAATTGAATGTACTGTAACACCCAGGCCATTTGCCTGGCACTCAAGCATATTTTGGACAATCAAGTACAACATGTCACAGAGTTGCAAGGCACATATTAAATAGACAGGGGCTGGTTCACCACGCAAAAGACGACCATTTGTGGTACATTTGTTACCTATAAGTAACAGCATTAGAACAAAGTAACAGCATTAGAACAAACTCCAACTGACAGGAGGTCCTGCAAAAAGTTACCCAGAGCTGTACAATGTCCTTGACAGTCTAGTACTGAGTGCCAGCTAATGCTTCCCATGACTGCTGCCAAATGAGAACAGATGGCAACAGAAGTATTGTTGAATATCATGATAGGGCACAGTAGCTGTCAAAAACTGCAGCAAATGACAAGCAGACTTAGAATCCGCCTCCTCATTACCACAAATGTCCACAGAAAAACAAACTGGTATGCGCAACAGATCAACTGAGATATGAGTATTTAAGCATGTTGGTAGAAATTTAGTAAAAGTGACATCCAAATTAACTGATAAAAACTATTTGTAGTCGAAAAGTGACAGTGTTAAAAATAGACTACAAATATTATAAAGTATTAACCGGGCTTGTGGGCCGTGGTCACAAGCTCGGTTAATACTTTATATTATACTGACACTGGCCGTGAAAGCTTACTAATTTTAAGACTACAAATAGTTTTTTTTTTTTTTTTTTTTTTTTTTTTTTAAATGAGGGATGACTGAATTTTCACAATCAATGCCAACATTCCAATAAACTGTAAAGTTTTAAGTGATAAAAAATTTCACCTGGCTTGCTTCCCGAGAAGAACTTGAACAAGTAGATAGTTATTAAATTTTAGATGAGTCGTATTTTTTACACATCTGCTTCACTTTCGTACCTATTTTGAGGACATGTTTCGCAAATCTTCGTTTGCATCTACGGCTCTTGTGCGACTGAAGCTAGATCCAGCGGTGTGGGTAATTCTGGGGTTGTTACTGCCATCTGTTGATTCAACTGAAAAAATGGCTAAATTCTATAAACCTGGATGCCAATGCAATAGAAGAATATTTGGCAATGACTGAATTATGTATACATCAAAATTATTTTGTCCTCGATGGAAAATATTATAAACAAATTTCAGGACTAGCTATGGGAAGCCTGCTATCACCATTTTTGGCCAATCTATACATGAGCTTTTTCGAAACACATATTACTAAAGCCTTCCCTCATATGTTTAAAACATGGTACAGATATGTAGACGACATCTTTGCAATAGTGCCCTACAAACTAATAGATGATGCTTTGAAACTACTCAACCTGCAAGAACCCAGCATACAATTCACAGTAGAAACTGAAGAGGACTGTACTCTACCTTTTTTAGACCTTAAAATCAAAAAAAGCAATGAAAAACTAGAATTTGGCATTCATAGAAAAGCAACACACACACAGATAATTACATCAAAGCAAATAGTTTCAACCCAATTCCACACAAACATGCAACCATCAACAGTCTGACACACAGATTAGTAAATCTACCTCTCAGCCAGCAAGAATATCAAATTGAATACCATCAAATCTTAAAAACTGCAATTAAAAATGGATATGGAAAAAACCTTGTAGATAAAAAACTAAAATTATTCAAACTTCAAAAGAGATTAAAACAGATCACAGCTCTCACACCAATAAAACAAGAAATTAGATTTGCTAAATTTACTTACCACCCCTGAGCCACAAAAAAGTTCCAAAAAATACTCAAGAAATACAATATAACATTGGCACCAAAAAACAATTACAACATTAAAAACCTACTTCACAGTAATAATACTGATAAGATAAAACCAGAGGAAAAGTCAGGCATTTACAAGATTAAGTGTAAAGACTGTGAAAAAATTTACATAGGGAGGACAAAAAGAAACATAGGCACTAGAAAGAAAGAACACTTCAGGCACTTAAGATACAAAAATATTGATAAGTCCGCAATAGCAGCTCATTTCTGGTCTGAAAATCATGAAATTGAAGATAGCACAGAATTACTAAAATACGTACAAAAACATAGTGAACTCGTCATATGGGAGAGGATATACATAGAAAAACATAAAAACCAACTAATGAACTTTGAAATCGCGCTAGAAGAGAATCCCACATTTCAGTTCATCACTAAATCAACAGATGGCAGCAACAACCCCAGAATTACCCACACCGCTGGATCTAGCTTCAGTCGCACAAGAGCCGTAGATGCAAACGAAGATTTGCGAAACATGTCCTCAAAATAGGTACAAAAGTGAAGCAGATGTGTAAAAAATACGATTCATCTAAAATTTGATAATTTTTCGCTTCACTGTGGTGTTCCAATACAGTTAAATCTCGATATAAGTAGATAGTTGTTTAATCACAGATATAGGTAGGTGCAATTGAAATAAGGATCATTTATACACATATGACCAGTATCAGAGTTTAACTTGGAAGTTAAATACTATTTTGCAGACAGAATTATTGTGCTACTAAAAATGTTGTTTCAAATTGGTATGTTTTGTGTCACTGGAATGACCCTTTTTCTATTCCTGGAACACGACTCCTTTAACGAAGCAAGTGCTCGAACTGATGACCTTCTTGGATAATGCACGCCCTCAGGAACTTTATAATTAAATTACTGTGAATTCGGTTTCCAAGTTTTGATAAATATAAAAAGAAATAATTACACTGCTGAGAATCGAACCTGTGTCATTGAAGGTTAGGGCACAGAAGAGATCATGATCCCATTAAGCTATTTCGAGACTTGCTTCAAAGCACGTTCTGGGTTCAGTAGTACGACTTGTATGCCTGGCACTATACCTTTGCCACCTCGCAAGTTTTCATGCCACCTCGCAAGTTCTCATGCTTGATTTAGCCTTTTTAGACACTTTTAATCATTGAGTGTTTTAATATTACATAAATGGCAAAAGCTCTTATGCATAGAGTCAACATGAAAAATTCAATGCCATGGCTGGGATCTGAACCACGGATCTCCTGGTTTCCGTCCAGTCGCTCGAGTCAAATGGAGAATTTAATGTCAGGACGGCACGTTGGCCATGGTAGCTCAATGGGTTAGAGCGACTAGACGGAAACCAGGAGATCTGTGGTTCAGATCCTGGCCATGGCATTCAATTTTTCATGTTGACTCTATCAAAAACTTTAGCCTATATATGGCTAGTGTGAAGAAATGATTAATTTTCATCAATTATCTCTTATGCATATTAACTGAGTTGCACGAGACGTAGTTAAAGCAAAAATGTAAATTAACCATTGTTTAACAATATGTCCATATGTACAGATGAGGCGTGTCTACTTTTTTTCCTAATTTTTGGCAGCCAACCCCTGCTCTTAAGTACAAGAATCCACCATTTTCTTTTTAGCTGACGCTAGTGTACTCATATGATAGGTTCATTTCTTCCGAGGCGTTTACTGAATTACTTTGTCATGTATACTCTAATAAAAAGTTTGTAAAATTGCCTGGTAACCAGAATTCGCTCTCAGTAAAGGAGTCATATGTTTTTGAGGTAGGCCTACCTTGCAAACAAATAAGGTGTGGCTGACTCACCTGATATAGTGCATACAAATTTATCAATGAAACTGGTTTTTGTAATGCAGTATGCATAAATACTAATGTATAAGCAAATTACAATTATTCTTCTATGTAAAACAAAAGAAGGTGCATATTTTTCTACTTTTGCAACCGAATTGTCTAAGGCATATGTGCAAATTTTTCTAAACTCTTCTAAACATTGCCTTCATCTAGCAATAACAAAATTACTTCTGTTCAATACTCACTTCAAAGTAGGGGCTACATGCAGCAAGCACAGCCCGATGGACACGTAGAGTATGAGTATTACACATTAAAGTAACATCAACTAATGTCTGGTGTTCCAAAAGTTGGCCCAGTCTTGTGGCTAAATGGGACGGATGTTCTTCCCACTGCACCATAAATCTTGTGCCCCCCATCTTCTGTTTAAGGCTATCTGTAAACAAAATTTAAGCATTTTAATAACTCATATTTAAACAAGCCACCGCTCATTCCTCAGCTTGATACAACAAAATCAAAATTATTTCAAAAGCAGAAAATTTATCATTAATGTTCACTAGAGACTGCATTTTCATATGCCTAAGAATATTAAAAATTGCCTAAAAGTGATACCTATAATAAAATATATTAAAAGAACAATGATTTAAAATTATCTTCATTTGTTGATCTTGCACATTGTACTTATATTTTTATCATTGAATAATACTAATTTACATTATGTTACAAATACATTTTGTAAAGTTTTCAAATTTGAAGGACTGTCTACTGTCAACTGTTACGGACTTATACACAGAGAAGTTTCTTCAACATCACCAGAAGATATAGGGATATGATATAAACCAACAAACGAGATTGCGAGTTTCCAGCTTTCCATGTTGGGAATACTTTCTGACAGTATATTAGCAATCTTACACTGTTCTTTATAAAAAATATTTTTTTCCATTTTAGCAAAGACAAGTTTGCCCACTTCAACTTCCACAGGACTTAGATTATTTGCAAATGATTCACAAATTCCATTTGCTTTCAGTTTCTTGGAAGTAATTGTTACTTTAGGTATGATGAAATACAAATATCACCTCAACTACTAATGTCTTCTCTGTGAAGAAAATGGTGCAACAGTAAAAAACGACAGATTCATCCTACATTCCTTTAAGGGACCATGTACTCTTATAATAGATGTAAACCTTTTTTGGACCTATTAATCTGTGGTTGAGTCCAAATGTTTAATAAAGAGCCATATTTCAATAGACTTCCAAAAATATTTAGATTTCAGATCAGGTTCTGAAACCTGATTCTAACAATATAACAATGGAAATACACACACACTAAAAATTACAAAAATCAGATTTTCTGTTGAAAAGGACTCATAATTTGTAAAGGAAAAGAAAATGCCCTATAAAAAAAATGTAAAAATGTAGCAGAAAAAGCAGTTATTCTTAAATGTGGTTTGATTTCACTCAAAATGTTATCGGCCACAAATATTTTCTGCATAACATCACCCTAACATCATTAGAAAATAGACGAGTCATCGAAATCTGGATCCTATTTTTCATCTAATACCTACATATTATATTTAAATGTGATAAAATGAAATGCCAAGAACTTCTAACAAAATAACATAATGGATAACATTAGTGATGGGAGTATTCAAATGCAAAATTTTGATATATTCAATTCTTGGGTGTATCCAAATCCTGAATGCTGTATTCGAAGCTTTCGCTCAGGTGGATGCAAGTATACTTGTTCTCATATATGTCCTGAGTGATATATTCAAATACTTCATTCAGATATAATGAAATGAAACAATATCCCAATTAGGGTATGGCTTCACTCTAAATCCAATTGGTGTTCACAACATAAAGGTCATTAATATTACTGGGGACATGGCAATAGAGAGGAGTGAGCTGATTGACAAATAAACCTCATACTACATAATCACCTGGGAAGAACAAAACATGAGTGTATATATAATTTATGTATCATGAACTTCTTGCTATCCCAATGCTAATGAAGTGTTCCCAACCAATTACTTCATATTTGTAAGCATAATGTTTTAACCCTTGAGCGGGTACATGGATTCCTATTTTCGCAGGTACGTGGTGTACTTTGTAATCCAAAAAGTATATCACATTTCCATCACTTCACTTTTAAGGTATTATTTATTAACCCTTTAATGGACGAATTATTGTTACTTATGCCACTCTTGCTGTACTTGCTAAACCAGTTCTCATACCGCTTTCTGCGGTGCCTCAATGCAATTGATTTGAATAGCCATGGTCATTAAAACAATATACAATGGGCTGGCCACCCATTCAAAGCTAAAAGTTGTGAGTTTGAATCTCGGCAACTGCAGTCAAACGTGTCTGTGGTAAAGTGTGGGGAGGGCCCAAGTAAAATGTGTGTGATGGCACACTTGGATGTTGACGGGGTATCATTTGACTGTAGTTGCTTGGGTTTTGCCTTTTTATACTAAAAAACACAACATAATTGTAAAAATAATATAATATTTACAATTGAAATGACAAACAATTTTGCTAGCATAACCTACGAAGGCCAGGTACAATATTATAATAAAAAAACTGCACTAAAATATTTTTACGTTGAATACAGCGTAACGTTGCCCCAGAGCAACACCACCCATTAAAGGGTTAATAATCTACTATTATTTCAAGTTGATTGCCAATCTTTACAACAAATGATATGCTTTTAGTAGAATTATGCAAAGGGGCCCATAATGTGTAAGTTGCTAAGTTTATGACAATGCACTCTTATTGTACTATTTAAATTAAATATGTCCTTTGCCGTGGCGTAGTGGGCTAGAGCGATGTGCTTTGGTTCCCTGCCACGGAATGCACCTGAGATCGATCCCACCCCTGGGGGCTGCAGATTTTACGTCCTGGGTATAGGACTGGTGCCAACTCAGTATTGTGAGGAAATAGGAAAATTCACTAGGTAACAAACCCTGGACTAGAAAGCCAATTTTCCAGCTCAAGGTGCCAAGATGCTGACCACATCTCCCAGTATAGGTTGGATGATCGCCCAACTCTGCCTTCCATATGTGGGCGTGGGCTGATAGTTATGTTGGCACGCTCAAGCCCACTTTAGGCCAACGGGTTATGTTATTTATTTAAATTAGTTTCTTTGTTAAGATTCATAATTTCTAACATACATTAAAAAAAAAATTACACATAAATTTGTACTTTCAACATTTCACTCCTCCAGCTCAAAATCATATTGACACTTTTCATACATCAAAGCAATTTTAACATGCTGCATAAAAAATGCTGACAGAGATCACCTTTTAGTGTGATAGTTACATTCTTTGCCATCCACATGTCACAACCATTCAACCCTTCTTTGATTAGTTCTTCTTTTACCTTGCTCTGTGGTGCTCTATATCTCTGAAGGAAGGTGCTGACATATTGCTGTGAAGCTATGTATTTTTGCTTGCTTGTAAGTTAAGGCTTTATCACAGAAAAAGCCAACTGCTTCAGAAATAATCACGTGAAAATTCTAGTTATCCTGGTTGCCAAAGTACAGAACTTGCAAGTTTATTCCTGCAATGTCCACTGGAGACTAGAGTACCATATGTGGCCATCTTCTCACATTACAAGCAAAAGATTACATCCCACACATCTGGTCTAACATCAACATCACGTTTTGTTGCCTTATAGTCCACTATAATATCTAGTTTCCAACAATTTCATCTATTGCACTGGCATAATGCATAGTGCAGAGAAATAACACTGCTTTGATTTTCATTGGAGCAAATGAGACTTCCTCAGTGACCTTATGCATGTCAATTTCTGCTCTAATAATGACAAAGCTGAATGATAGCTGGTGTAACAATTCCCCATGGTCACATTTCTTATGTCAATGTGTCATCAATCCCTTGATAATTTCCATAAGTATACTGGAAACTTTCTTTGAACCCAGTGGTTGATTTCCAAAGTACAGTACACCCATACAATGATCCTACAAAGTCTTGGTATCAGCCAATACAAGTTTGATACCATATTTGGCTCACTTGTGACATATACTGAACAAAATTGCAACATCCATGGAAATCCTGCAGTTTTTTCATCTATGGCAAAAAATTTGCTGAGATTGTAACTCTTTCTGAGATTAGCAACAAACTCACCCGAACTACAGGGATGGGTGCTAATTTGATTCCTTTGACCAGTAATGGTCTCATCATCAAAATGTAAACACCTAAGCAGATAGAGAAACTCATCATAGTTCCAGTCATTTCCATTACTGAACCATTTTTGTCCCATAGTTCAACATTAGTACCGTTATCTATTGGCACCTATGAGGTATAGTAATTTCATAAGAGCTGTTATCTCCATTCTGGAGGTCACAAAAACGTCTTTTTCTCTTGAATCCAACATTGTTTTGTTTATATATTCAATACACATCTTTTTATATTTCACAATGTCAACAACACAAAGAGATGATGCTCATGAAAGCTGATAATTCACTGGTAATACTTTGGTGCCAGACTTTGGTTCAGGAAATATTTTCACAAGGTTTTTGTTTTGTTTTACTTTTACTGGCATTGAAAATTTTCTTTCATTTACTACATCTCATCCCATGATATACATTTCATTTAGAAGCTCGCTATTATATTTGCTTTCATCTTCAGGATTGCATTTCTGCTCACTTGTGAATCATGCTCGCTATGGTCAATAGCTTCATGTTCAACAGAACTGTCATCGTCCTCATCGAATATACTATTTCAGCAACCAAGTCCATATTAGGTAACTCTTAAAGCCTTCAGCTGTGGCATTTTTATGTGGCCTGAACAACAAAAATCTTTTATATTTTATAGATCACTTGCACACAAAGCTACATATAAAACAGTAGCAAAGTGGAAGAAAAAAAACTAATCAAAAGACGTTTTACTTACATGACTAACTGTGTGGTGTACTTTGTGCACCAAACTTGATACACTCATGTGAGAAGCTTCTCATAGATGTACTACAGGTGCTTGACAATGGACACAACCTAACAGCACAGTAGCCAAAACAATAATGAATGAATAGTTGGACAATCATTGAATTCCACGGTCCCTGGCCCACAGAGCAACTCCCCTCCAATCATAAAATCTCCCCTCCCCAGTGAATGTGTAATGAAGTAGCAGCTGTTTAAGACGTCATTCTGGCACCACTTTTCTGTCCTTGCTATCCATGTGCTCGAGGAAGAATTTATGTATATCTGAAAAGGAAGAAAGTCACAAAAACGTGTATGAATGTGAGAAATTTGTTATTACTTGATTGCTGTCACGGTTCACATGATACAGATTTATTATTCATTAATTTTATGGCAGAGGTACAAACTGGATAATTTGCAAGTGAAAGGAGTAAATTTTAATTTATATTTTAAAGGAAACAAATTCACACAATGCACATCATTGTGAGAAACCTGTCATTGTTCGACTCTTTTCACAGCTCACATAGTATCCATAGAGTTCTTTTTAAATTTCTTTCTTTATATTTTAAAGGAAAGAAATTCACAATGCACATTAATGAGATAAATCTGAAAGAATTTTAAGGCATTGGGACAGAGAAAGGAAAATTTATATGTGCATGAAATGCGTTAATTTATTAATATTTCAAAAGGAATAAATTTTGCATAAATTCTGTAGAAAAACTGCCATTATTTGGCTGTTTTCACATTTTGAATAGTATCCATAGATTTAATATTTCTTGATTTGAAAGCATTGGGACAGAGAAAGAATAATTTACTCTTTAAACAAATATATGTTAATGGTTAACAATTTGCAAATTAATCCTGTCTGTCCCAATGCCTAAAATTAATTAATTAATCTATGGATACTACGCAAACCATGATACCACTCAAATGATGACAACTTTCTCAATAAACACTTTATATGAATTCTTCGAACATGTAGATAGCAAGCAAAGGAAAGAGGTGCTGGATATGATGTAACGTCACAGTAGCTACGTCATTTTACACTCACTAGGGAGAGGAGATGTTATGAGTGATGTGAATGGTAGGAAGTTGTGCTGTGGACTGAGGACCATGGAATACAATGATCACCAATAGCTATTTGACCAGACCCAACAATGGATCTCAACTCACAAAAATTAAAATTATTTTGCAGTTGATGTACTTTATACACAAGTTCATGCGCTGAAGGGTTAATTAAGAAATCACACAACAATGGAGTGTACAATGTCAATATCAGTAAATTGAATGAATGCTTAAAGTTCAATATGAAGTATAGTCCCAAAATCACAATGTAATGCATTTAAATAGGATCTTTAAAATATCTGGCACCCGATAAAAGTATTCAATATTTATTTGTACAGTATCCATTACAAATTCAGTACAATAAAATTTAACATAGAACATGCTGTATTATACCTCCTGTACAAATACATGAAATTGCTGACCTTAAGATTTACTTGCTGACTCAGCTCCCCTGGCTTTAAGCCTTTGGTTTTCCTGAGCAGCTTGATGCCATTTCTTCTTCGCCTTTTCATCTTTTATCCTAATTCACTTTTCTCTTATCCTATATAAAAACCTCCTATACATCTATTTTTCTTTTCTCCCATCCTCGTTAGCATGCGTACTGCCAATATCTCTTTACTTACACTGTCCCATTTCTTATCCCATATTTTTCTCCTGTAATTTGTTAGCTCCTTACATTCTATTGGGTAAGGAACAGTGCTTTCTTCATCTCCACAAAATTCACATATTCCTACCTCATTACTTCTCAATCCTTTTAAGTATAATATTCCTACTCTCATCCATGTTATGCCTTCTCTTCCAGTTTTGCCACAGTTATCTATATATTTTCCCTAACCCATTCTGTCTTTAATTGCTTATAAAATTTCAAAGATTTCTTTTCTTCTATAATTTCCCATATCTCTTGCCTATCTAAGTCTTGTATTCTAGTTCTCACTTCCTTCCAAAAATCGCTATAATTTGCCTCCTCTGCTCTCCATAGATCTCCCATGCCTATCTTTAGTATAATTCTTTCCAATTCCGACCACCAACTATTTGTATTTTTAATGCCTTTCTGTTGCTTCATGCACAGATTCAATAATTCCCCTTTCTGCCCGATAAAAGTAAAAAACTTAAGCTATTAACACTGAAGCAAATACAACTCAATAAATTATAATAATTAGTCCCTAAACTTCATTTATCTTTGATACTAATTCATATCAAAATAAGATTAGTTTTCAGATCAATCGTTTGCATCGCAACCACCAAGATGATAATTTTCAAAACTAGTTCTATTATGATACACATTAATATCAAAGGTAAGTTTAGTCAGCAATTTATTGAAATATGACGGAAATTTTTGCTATCCGGATCGCACTAAATCCTTACCTTACAATAGATTCAGGAAATGTTCAAATTTTGCTACCAAACAGGCGTCTTATCTCATGAATGATAAATTTTACTTCGTAGTAACGAGCATAAACAAGCAACAATGAGTAGGTAACGTCCAATCATAAAATTTGTATTTTCCGTGCATTAGCTAAATGCTTTAGTCGATAAAAACCATGATGAGAAATTAAAAGCTTTCTTCGAGTGACGATGTCGTAGCATTCAAGAATTCACATTAGAATGTAACCATTTCTATTAACGAATACTGGAACGGTATTGTGAGTGATCGTATTCGAGAACCTGTATTTGAATGAAAATGTTGTTCTTAAAAGTATTCGAACCAGCATATTCGATTCTGAAAATCATTCCATTTTGCCTATCACTAAATGATGTGTTTAATAAAGTAAATAACTTTCCATTCCTAACAAAACGTCTTCATTCCAAGTCCCTATTATGTTTGCACCTTACATTCTCCAACTTAACTTCAAGTGAGGAACCTTTCCTTTGCAATTAAAATTAAAAATAAATTATGCGAAATGACAAACCTTCTTAAATTATGAATATAATGCACCAACGTTGAATAAATGCTTATTTCAAGCATTCACAAACAAAACAACCACATCGCCATTAGCAAGCTACGAAGAGCTTATTGACACGAACGCCCTCTATATGCGCAGTACGGAAAAAAACAATTGCCTTTCACATCACAGCAACGTGAGTAACATGTGTCAAACGCAATTGCACGGCAGAATAGCAACTTTACGGTGCAGCATAACATGCCTTCGAATTGTTAAATCACAACTCAGCACAGGCGGCTGCCAGCCATTGAGTACGAGAAGACAGGAGCGTGTATTATTAAAGATTAAACTTACCCGGCGACTTGCAGCATTTAATACAAGCGGAAAGGTAGTGAGTAGCATCATAATTAGGCGTAATACTTGCATACCGGCTTGTGTAGGAGTTGCAGAGGTAAGATTAAGCAGTTTACAAAGTCCACACCGTATCGGATTACTGTGAATAGGCTACTTCCACGGGGGCAGCGGCCCCCGGGGATAGTCAATACACAATATGGCAAGTGACGAAGGAGGAAATACGATAGTACCAGACGTGGGAATGGAAACAGGCATCACTAACGCATTACTGATTAATATTCCAGAAATAGACACAGATTTTATCACAACAGAAGACGAATCACGAACAGTCGAATGGGATGCCACCAGATCAAAGCACGGCACCAACCACCAAACTTAAACAACCTTTACGATACGTATAACTAGAAGTCCATTTTGCGACACCACAATACGCGAACGATTTCTTGGAATCGAACTTTGATAATATTCACAACACACACTCATACATACCATTTTACAATTTATTTGTTACGGGAGTAATTAGAGGAGTGGACTCGGATATGGATTTAGAGGAACTACGTACATATTTACAAATAACGGGACAACTTCCCGTGCACCATACATACCGATTGAATAGAAGAATACAGACAAATGGGGAAACCCAATATGTACCCACACGGTCTATCAAGATCACTTTCAGAACCCAAACATTATCGGAACATGTATACCTGTATTATCAACGCTTTGCAGTATATCCCTTTACACAGCGAGTAGTAATATGTCGCAATTGTAAATTCAACCACCGTGCGGAATTTTGCCGTAATAGTACACGATGCCTGCGATGTGGTCAGACACACGTGGAGGGACAATCATACTGTCAAACAGATAGGCCACGATGTGTAAACTGTAAACAGGAACACGCAGCCACGGACAAACAACACTGCCTAGCGTACAAGTTTGGCATACCGGTGGAAATTCCGAAACCGGAGCAAGAACGCCCTTTGCCGGTAGTCCTGAGTTCCATGCGAGATCCCTAGACCGTCCGAATTCCGAGCGAGCCACCCGAAGGGTACGCCTGAATTCCGTGCAGATACCTGCTACCTGTCGGTTTTATTTGCAGCCTAGTAGCGTTACTCAGAGGGCACTGCGAGGAGGTTTACTGCTTAGCCTGCCATTAATTCTATATATAACTTCATATATAATTCTTATTTTTTTCCGGAGGGGATTCGGTACTGCGACCAGTCTTGGTCTGCTGTACCTTATGCTCCCAAGTGGGGCATTCCAGGGAGGAAGGATGAGATGAGAGGAGCAAGAAGGCGGCCATCCCAAGTAGCCACTACAGTACAGAGGGGAGGCTCTCTATATTTTACTTAGATGGAAACCTCCCCCGGCAAGCCAGGTCAACGGACATTCTCCCATACTTTAGTTCGAAGACGGACCCAGCAGTCGGCTTGGAGACCGACAACCGACCTACCGGAGGAGAAAGTAGTTCACTCAGAGCATATCATTCTGTCATGCACCGTCAAGACTCCCACCGACACTTCTATCCAGAAAGAGATCATAAGATGAGATATGATATGAAACGATAATGGAGATGAAATGGTGGGAGATGTAATTAGCCTACCCAACATTCGCTTAGCGACCCGGGAAAACCCCGAAAAACCCATCGGGCAGGTAGGTCGGCCACGGGAATCGAACCCGGGCCTCCCGAATGCGGGCTACCAATCCGCCTGAAACATCCCGCTCGGTTAATTCTATTAATTAATTTCTTTTTATTCATGGTCTTTTTTTAGCTGCTCGCCGTTTCAAACAAGATGAAATCTTCAGCCTATTTTGGAAATAAAATTTATAATCCTGATAAATTTATGATCGTCTATTATACAAATCAGTTTTTTTCCCACCTATATCACTTCCATTCCGTTCGCTGGATAACCCTTGAAGCTGTTTGACTTTGATGCCGATTCACATGTGTGATTAAAACAATACCAAATACTGTACTGAATCGGTTGAGGTAATTAGCAGAGAAACAAGTTTCTAATCAGGTACAAACAGCACGAAATTCAGGTCTTTATAACGGCCAACCAGGTAGTTCGCACGGAATTCATGACGAGCCCCTTTTGAATCTTCCAAACTAGACTAAAAATGCCCTCCTCACTAAAAATATAACCCGGACCCTCATAAGTTATGCAGCAATAAAATAAAAATAAAACACACGTATATTTCTGATTGAGTTAACTAAAGTAAAACACAAAGTATACCAATTAAGATAATTAAAAAAGTGTTATCTTCCATATTGTGCGTAATTATATGACAGTTTGCAGTTATTTACAAAGCCACATATAAGATTCAAATAGCCCGACAAATTTCTAGTTATACCATTTTTTCAACATTTTAAATTTTGCTGTTTACCAAGAAGAAGAATAAATTGTAAGACATGTGCAACTATCATACAAAACTTATAGCTATAATCTCACTATTACAGCTTGAGCTGCGCAATAAAATTTGTTACACACATTTGGGTCCCAAAATTTGAATGATTCACTTAGCCCCACCTTTATCTAAGTCTTAATTTTCAATATTTAAATGGCTTTATTTTAGACATAGTTAAATTTAAGTACGAAAACAGAGTTGAAAACCAAGCTTCCCTCTCAGAGGTTATGTGAGTAACTAAATCTGTAACAGTGAAAAAGGATAAAATTTTGCCTTTGAACTTGATCATTGTCCAGTGTACAGTATTAGTAGGTAACAGAAACCGGCTTTCAACATGAACAAATATTCATTTATTTTCTTGGATTAAAATTAACAGTAAAATAATTCAACAATTTTACGTTGCGATTTCTTGAAAAAGCGAAGAAGGACCGCAAAGAAGTTAAAAGGCATAAAAGTGTGATAATATGAAACTTGAAAAAATGACTTAAAACTTATGAAACAGAAAATATGACGAACAAATGCCCAATAAAATTAATATTTTTATGACCAGATTTTCGTGTTCAAAATTTTAACAATCGTGCAAACCTTATAAGAAAAAAAATATGACGTTATCAAAATCCGGGCCCATCTGATACGGGTATACTATGGATACACATTCTTTCAAGAAGGTACCAGAAAATGATCACAGAAAGATCTCGTATTAGAAACCAATTCTGCACTTACAGGGAAATGACCCAAAATAAAATGAGCAAACATAATTATAATATCATTGAAATATATTTAGTTTATTTATAGATATCTGTCATAAGAAAGATATATCTACACGGAGGCTCTATTATGTTACGGCATAGACTTTAGAAGGAAAATTATTACATAAAAACAGAAAGGATTAACAATGAAACAATCACAACTTTATCTTCATTGTACGGATGATTGAAATAATATCCCGTAGGGGAGGGGATCCGTCCCCTTCAGCTGCCAAAGTGCGGGCGCTGCGGACCCTTAGCACTCGTGGTACCTCTGACGTTACTAGAAGGTACTCCGGGCCGAACAGCCGAGCCCCTCCTTCGGGAGTTGTTCGGATGGGTAGGTCTCGGAGGGGCAGTGGTTCCCGATACCCGTGGGAGATTGGGTAGGTCTGCGGACCGGGTTGAGGGAAGCCATAAGTTTCCGGGTACTAGCCTGCTGAGCTAGTAGAAGGTGTGCTAGATCGCCAGGCGACCCCACCGAGGTCATATCGGTAGTCTTCCCTTCGGGGTTGGCGCGCGTAAGTGGCGTATCCACTTCCGTCCCGTCTTGAGTACAAGCGGGGGGGGGCAGTTTAGGTAACTAGGTACTGTCCTAATGGAAAAGGCCTCGGAGCCCTTAATTGGGAGACTCCCTGGTTGTAAGAGACCCGGGTCTTGTTCCTACGGGAACAGGGCTAATGGGAGTAGACTCTCTGCACTCAGATTGAAATAATAACCCCGCAAAAGCCTTATACGGTTTACTCGTTCCGATCCAGATTCGTACACGGGACCTCTTGAGCCTGAGGCGGGCATGTTCCCATTTACAACGGTATTAAACATGGGAAAATGAGATAGCGGTATATTATAGTAAGCTACGCTGTCAATCCCCAGCATCACAATAGCCCCTCCGTCGTGCGGAATTTGGTTACGCAGGTGTTCTTTTACATGCCAGTGAATTTATTGTTATGGAGCTATCCCTTTTAAGCACACTTAAAATCTCCCGTCTCAGTAGCGTAGATGGTAGCATTTCTGTCCCAGGTTCAAGAGGTCCCGAGTTCGAATCTCGGTCAGGATAAGTTACCTGGATAAGGTTTTTTCCGGGGTTTCCCCTTATCCTAAAAAGACAAATGTCGGGTAACTCTAAGCTCCATGGACCCTGGGGCCATTTGAACATCATTTTACCCATTGCATTCATCGTCCGATATGTCTTAAAAAGTTAAAGGACGTAAATTACAAAAAGAATTAATTAAAATCATCGGGGTGGGTCGGATAACAGTGTTATAAATAGAATGCCAACACCTAAACGACCGAGAGTCGCAAGTTACACACGTTATATTTGTGTAAAAGGATGGCTGATTGTACGTCAGTATTGAGCTAAGGATTTAGTGCCAAACGAAAAAGTTTTTGTTTAAGAGTGCTTTTTCGCCTTTTGGCACAAGATCTTCCCCTTTCAGATGGGTTTAGGGATTGTGCAGAATCATTTGGTGTTCGCAGACGCTTGCTTAATGGAAAACTGTTGTTGAACCTGCCTGCTCTCAGTTGTCTCAAGCTCTGCTCATTTCTGTCAGAGGGAAGACTTCTCTCAACAGTATGCCCAAGTAGTCAAGTTTAAAATTGTAACTAACCTTCGTGTGATTCCTTCACCTCAACCATTCTTTCAGAAGGTGATACGCACAAATATTCATTTTGTATTAAAATGTGAGGTGTCCTCTCATTCTGTCATCCTAGTTAATCCAAAAATGAAGTAGAAAGTTTCCGTTCCAAGTACTTTATACTTAACACATTTTGAAATCTAATGACTATTGAAAAAGAAGTACATAAACAATAAGTAGTTCTTTTTATCAACAAGTTTGATTAGGCTAATGTGTAACTTAAAATAGAACTATCTAAATGAATGTCTGCACGTACTGGGACCTGATACTCCATATTTACCAAGGCACACGCTATACTTTTTCTCTTGTAGGAAAAAGTGGTGGTTGGTTGTTATCAATTATTAAGCAGCTGGCAATGGAGTCATTCTCTCTCTTGCACTCCAGTATTTTCATGTTACGTTGGTACTAAATGTTGGGCAGCGAAGTACGTGGTTTCCATTCACAACTTCTTAAGGATATAGAAAGGACACGGTGGAGATCTCACTATGTCAATCCGGAATAAATGTTTATTGAGACAGTCATGGCTTGTTAGAAGTTTTAAAGCTCCTATACAGTATTTTTTGGTAGTTTATTGATTCTATTTGTATTGCTACATACCTTGTCCCAGAGTTTTTAATATATTATCTTCTTTTATATTTTGATTACGTGCATGTTGATGTATGTAAGTACTCTTTTAATAGAGTAATAGCACGGTGGCTGAAATGTATCTCACCTAATTGTAATGTCCCTTTTGGCTAGAAAGTCAGCTATTTCATTACCATGTATTCCGCAATGTGTTAGTGTGCACTGAAGTATTGATATTTTATTTAAATTAATTGAGCATTTATGAATTTATGGAGCTCGGCAATATGTAGGCTTTTAGAAGTTGTTGGAGAGGACGTGGAAAGTGGTAGTTATACCAGGAGCGTAAATAAAACACACACACGCGCGCACACACACACACGCGCGCGCGCGCGCACACACACACACACACACACCCATCCACCCACCCACAAGGGTGAGAGACCTGGATAAGGGTTTTCCGGGGTTTTCCCTTATCCTTCAAGACGAATGTCGGGCAACTGTAAGTTCCATGGACCCTGGACTCCTTTGAGCATCATTTCACCCAATTCATCCACCGTCCGTTATGACAACGTTGAATGACGTAAATTACAAAATAAGAGAGAGAGAGCGACAGAGAGAGAGAGAACATTTGCTTCTATTCAACGCAAATGCTCGGGGTCGCTAGAGCGGATGTTTCTGGTGTTCCGCCGTGTAAATAGTTGTAGCTTCGATTCCCACCTTGGACATTGTGTTTATCTGTACTGTGGATATGTGTAAAAATACATAAAAGCAAGCAAAAGTACTTTGTTGTGTATGTGGTCATTATGCTGCGGTGTTTCTGATCAGGATAACATTTTATTTCAAACCCAGAAATGTTGAATATATTTTAAGGCAGTGTCAAAACATATAGAAATAAAGCATCGAATTATGTGACAACACGTACTAATGCATCAAAATCACAAGAAATGGGTCATAACTGACCACTTTCTTATGTATGTTGATAATTATATTAATTTCAGAAAGTAAGACATGCCACAATAATATATTATTTTCACTGTCAAACTCACATCAAAAGGACCCTACATATAACTACCCTACAATTTATATGATTGGTGTACCTGGAAAGCAATAATATGTCAGCATTATAAACATGAATTTGGTTTCCGATTTATAACTGTTATTCATTTGTTATAGTAACCCATCTCGTAATGTACATTCCTTCAATACATTGTTTAGTAATTTAAATATATGATCACGTATACAAAACATTGTTTGGGAATAGACCGATAGCCTTGGAGTGTAAATAAGTTCATTACCTATAAAGAGTATATTTTATCTATATACATAAAAAATACCCCGCCCTACCTCTTATGATTTTTATTGTCAAACATCTCACTTCTCGCCTGACGTTTAAGATGTGGGTACCATTCAGAAAAATGTGTGAAACTGAATTGAGATTTGAATTCAATTTCCACCCCAGTGTACCTGCACGTATCCGAGAAATTTGGACGAGAAGTATTCGAGAATAGTACTCAGGACAAACACAAACGAGAACTTTGCATGTGTATTCGAACACACATTCAGTTTTAGAGAACATTAAAGAGTCGAATTCATCGATTTTTTTTCGTATTCGAGTTCACCCATCACTAATTTAAATGTTGACGCACAAGCGGAGCTATTACCTATTTGTTTCTTGAGGTTTTATTTCGTCTGCTAGGAAATAATTGGTGAAATAGAGTGTTAGTGTGAACTATAATGGAAGATACAACAGCACGTCAGATGTTCCATAGGCAGGCAAGACAAATGGTGTATCGTATATATAATTATTAAAAGAAAGTCGGAGTAAACATAGAAGCAGTACGTGGTTCTGGGTTCGGTATTGCCAAAGCTCAGATTGATGAGGATTATTTGGATTTAGGGCGCTCAACAGCGCGGTCATCAGCGCCTGCCAAAGCTCAGGAGAACACAGCAAGCTCGAGTAAAGTTGGGCTACTGTCACTTTGTGGGTTCGTGAAATTTAAAGTCCAGTCTACAAACACCAAAAATTGCTCTTTATTTCTGTGGAAAGACACTTTGTCAACCTTTACTCGCTGAATTACGCCACATACAAAATAGAACTTGCAAGGTCAACGACCACAATACATCTGTTCACGCGCACGCGTCCAAATACCGACTGACTGACTCAGGCAGGCGGCGGCTCCCTATTTATAGCTCACTTACTATCCGTAATGTTCTCAAACAATCAAGATGGCGGTAGAACAAAGACGAACTCTCGAGAAATCCGTATCCTCCCCCACACCGTTTTGGCGAGCATTTATCTCCGCAGTTCACTGTCCGTCTCTTTGAATGCCTCGCCAAGCCGCCTCGTCGCAACAATGCATTTGTGACACTGCTCCCGCCCCAAGGCTAGTCGTCACCAACAGCACGATCGTAGCGGGCCAGACGATCCAGGTGTATCACCAACATTTTTCCTCGAGGCACATTCTGGATGCGGTAGACCACGTCGTTATTCCTCTTTACCACCCGATACGGTCATTGCCGTGGTTGCTAAAGCTTCGGGCAGCGTCCCTTGGTCCGGGTAGGGCGGTACAACCAGACTAGGTCACCCTGCTGGAAACCTTGGCTATTGTCTCGCCTGTCGTATCGGGTCTCCATGCGGTCGCTCGCCCTCTGGATGTTCTGACGAGCCATCTCATGCATGTCGTGGAGACGGTCTATCAGGTTCTCCACATACTAGGTTGCTTGTTTCACTTCCGGGGGGCTCCCAGATGCTAGGTCACAATGGAGGCGTATCTCTCGGCCGAACATTAAGCTGGCTTGCGTCATCCCAGTGGAATCGTGTGTCGACGAGCGGTAGACAGCAAGAACAGTGGCACCTTGACGTCCCAGTCTCGCTGATGGCTGGACACAACCTTCCACAGATGTCCTTCTAAGATCTTAATGTACCTCTCCACCATGCCGTCCGACTGTGGATGTAGGGGTGTGGTGCGGGTCTTGTTCACCCCAAGATTTTCCAGTGCCTCCTTCGTCAGGTTAGACTCAAAATTGGTGCCCTGGTCGCTGTGGAGCTCTAACGGCATCCCAAAACGGCAGAACACTTGCTCCACGAGGCAGTCTGTTATGGTCTTGGCCTCCTGGTTCGGGATGGCATATACCTCCGGCCACTTGGTAAAGTAGTCCACGACCACCATCAGGTACTTCTTGCCTCAGTCGGACACTGGGAATGGTCTAGCGATGTTGACAGCGATCCGCTCGAATGGCACTCCGACGTTGTACTGCTGCATGCGAACCCAAATCCTAGTTTGGGAGCAGCGACTCGTGCACACGTGGCATTGACGGCATCATCTTTCGTCTGCTCGGAGCCTCAGCCAGTGGTAGCATTGTCGTAGTTTGTCAATCGTTCGGTTCGCTCCCAGGTGTCCTGAAATATCAGCGTGCACTTCCTCCAAGACTTCCGGGACCTAACTCCGGGGAAGTACCAACTACTCCCTCTGCGTCTTTCCATCGGGTTATTCCCATACCCGGAACAGCACACCCTCTTTAGTCTTCAGCGATTCCTATTGGGCCCAGTACGACTTGTATGCATCACTTCTGGATGCGATGTCCTTCCAGGTCGGTCTGGACCCTGCCTCCACTTCCCTCAAGAGTGGCCTCAAGTCGGCGTCCGCCAGCTTATCCCTCCTCAGGCCTGCGCTATCCCAGCCATCCGCAGGCACTGCCGTGACCACTCTGACAGCTGCGGCACGCTCATTCTCTTCCATTCTTGTGCATTGGCCGCACTATTCCAGGCAGGGTCTTCGGGACATGGCGTCTGCGTTACCGTGGCTCTTCCCTCTACGATGCTCAGAGATGAAGTCGTACTCCTGCATCCTCTGGACCCAATGGGCTGTCTGGCCTTCCAGGTTCCTAAAGCTAAGCAGCCAGGTGTGGGCGGAATGGTCAGTCCTCGGGTGGAATGGCTGACCGTACAGGTACTTGTGGAAGTGTTCCAAGGTCTTTACTTTCGCCAGTAACTCTCGCCGGGTGACGCAGTAGTTCTTCTCCGCATTGGACAGCGTCTTGCTGTAGTAGGCTATCACCCGCTCGTTGTCATTCTGGACTTGGAATAAAACGCCTCCAATGCAATGGTTCCTGGCGTCGGTATCCACAATGAAGGTGCCGCCTGGTTGTGAAAATTCTAGAATAGGAGCACTGCAAAGTGTCTTCTTCAGGTGCTGGAAAGCGACTTCGGTGTTCTCCGTCCACACATAGGGCCGGTGTTCTTTCTTCAGGTGGGTGAGGGGTTTGGCGATGCTGGAGAAGCCCTTTATGAAACGGCGGTAATAACTGCACAGCCCCAGGAAACTATGCAATTCTCTCTTATCCTTCGGCCGAGGCCAATCTCTCACGGCCTGTGTCTTCTCCGTGTCTGTGACCACAATGGTTGGTCCCGAGCTCGAATCTCGGTCAGGGCGAGTTACCTAGATAAGGTTTTCCAGGGTTTTCTCCTATCCTTCAAGGCGAATGTCGGGAAACTCAGCTCCATGGACTCTGGACTAATTTGAGCATCATTTCACCAATTTCATTCACCGTCCGATATGACAACGTTGGAGGACGTAAATTACAAAAAAAAGAAGGTCGGTGAGACTATGTGGCCCAAGTAGTTGACTTCCTTGCCTAAGTGCTGGCACTTCTTTGCGTTTAGCTGCAAGTTAGTCGCTGTTGTCTCTGTAGCACCTTGCTCAGGTTTTCGAGATGGATTTCGAATGTCTTGCCGACGATAATGATGTCGTCCAGGTATAGCAGGCAGGCGTCATAAGTCAATCCTCTCATTACTGACTCCATGAGACTTTGGAAGGTAGCTGGTACGTTGCAGAGGCCAAAGGGCATAACTGTGAACTTCCAAAGCCCTTGGCCTGTCGAGAATGCGGTCTTCTCCTTGTCTCTAGGGTCCAGAGTTATCTGCCAGTAACCAGATTTCAGGTCCAGGGTCGAGAACTACTGCGCACCAGCAAGCGTGTCCACGGTGTCGTCAATCCTGGGTAAAGGGAAGCAATCCTTTCTGGTGACAACGTTCAGCATCCTGTAGTCCACGCAGAAGCGTAGCTCACCGTTCTTCTTCGTCACCAAGACTGTTGGAGAACACCAAGGTCTGTCAGACTCTTCAATCACTCCTCTGGATCTCATGCCCTCCGGCATGTCCCGCACTGCCGTTTGTTTAACTAGCGGAACGCATCTAGGTGGTTGCCAAATAGGCCGGGCGTCTCCAGTGTCGATCTAGAGGAGCACACGGTCCGTGTGGCCTTAGTCGCTGTCGCCTTGGCTGAAGACGCGCTGGTATCGTCTGAGCAGTTGTCGAAATTTCTTGAGTAGTTCTGCGGTCAGGTGGTCGGCCGCCCTCTCCAATAAGCACTCCAGCCGGTGCCCCAGGTGGTGCGTCAGCACCGGCTCCTGTGTCTTATTGATTGGTGTTACGCTGACCACGGGCTCATACGTCCCCAACTCCGTCCCGGCCTGGACGTCGTGATCGGTATCTTTTGGGTTGAGTAGCCTCACCGGCACCTCCTCTCGGCACGGCAACAATGTTCTGGCTACACAAAGTCCGTGCACAGGTGTCTTCTGGTCCAGCATCAAGTTCCTTGTTCGATAGACTTCCAGTTGCGCCGTCACCACCACTTTGCTTCTCGCGGGGACAACCACGTCTTCCCTCAGGACGACTCTGCAAATTTCCAGGCGTTCTTCGGGTTGCTGGAGTATCATCTCTTCTCCATTGAGCCCCAGGACTTTCTTGCCGACGCCGACCGTCGCCTCGTGACTCCTGAAATCATCCAGTCCCAATATCACCTCCTCAGCCATCTCTGCGACGGACACCCCCTCTCGTACGGCACTCCGTCCCAAGCTCACTTCAGCAGGGCCTCCTCCATAGGCAAGGTATCGGCTGTCGCCCGATGCAGTCACAAGCTGGTATGGTCGGCTTGGTTTCCTCGACGGCAAAACCCTGGTTACGTCAGGTCTGATGACGGTCACGGCTGCCCAAGTGTCCACCAGCACGCGGCACGGCTTCCCTCTCACCCAACCGTCCGCGATGAGGCTGTCCTCCAACCGTCGGCTGACGGCGCGCATTTTCAATGGAGGAGATGGTGTGGAGGGCGCCGATGTGCTGCTCCCCACACCGGGCCTTACTCCTCCTTCCAGCTGCTCTCGCTGGTGTGGGCAGCCTCTCTCCAGTTGTCCGGGCTGGCCGTACCCCCAATACACGCCACTAGATCTTCGCCGGCGTCCCTCAGCTGGCTTTCGTTTTCCCGTGTAGCGGATACCCCTTGTTCTCGACGTCGGGGTAGCCGTCACCTTGATCGCCTCCATCCTCAATACTGCCGTTAGCGCCTCATGGATGGTTCTGTAGTCGGCGAGCATTAGACGCTGACGTATCTGAACGTCTCGTACCCCGTCAACGAAGGTGTAGGTGGCTTCCCGGGATACGAGTTCAGGTGGGAAGTCGACCAAAGCTTTGCTGGCCACCTGTTCAATCGCCAGGGCGAATTCCTGCAGCGTCTCCCCTGGCTGTTGCGTCCTTGACTTCAATTGGCTGCGGTAGGCTGCGGCTAAGCGGTGGTACCGAAGCGGTTCTCCAGGGCCTCCCAGATATCCTTGGGCACCGCCGCTGTCTGCACCGCGTTCAGGACTTCTGTGGCCCGCCCCTGGAAGTTGGCCATTAGTTATGCGGCCTCCTCCTCTGGTGACCAGTTGTTGTGCTTGGTATACGTGCCGTCGTACTTTGTCGGTTTGACGCGCGCAGATGTTGTGTCGCGTCGCGACGAGTCGGCCTTTAAATCTTTCATCCTTCTGCCAACGATGTCCTCCACCAATGCACTCAGGGACTTAGAGTTGGTGTCGGTCATTCCCTCTAGGTTGTTAAAGCGGCTCGCCAGGTCTTCGACGCACTCGTCCACTTGACCCATCCACTTGCCCAGCTCCGTGACGTCATCCCTCACGCCGGTCAACTTCTCTTCAAATTTTTCGGCGAGGGCCTCGTTCGCAGCCTTCATTTCAGATTGTTCGGCCTTCATTTCCGTGGTCAGTTTGGCCATCTTCGCGGTCAGATTGTGATTTGTCGTCTCCAACTATGCGGCTAGGTTACAATTTGCCACCTCCGTCTTCGTTGTTAATTCGGTCATCTTCGCGGTCACCATCGCGGCCAAGTTATTTGTAGCTTTATTTGCTATTTGTTGTTATTTGCAGAGTTTATTTTTACTTTTTTTTCCCGTCTTTGTTGTTAATTCGGTCATCTTCGCTAGAATTTGTGTCAATGCAGCCTCCATGGTGGTAATGTCTCACTCCTGACACCAATTGTCACTTTGTGGGTTCGTGAAATTAAGAGTCCAGGTTACAAACACCAAAAATTGCTCTTTATTTCCGTAGAAAGACACTTTGTCAACCTATAGAGTCACATACATAATACAACTTGCAAGGTCAACGACCACAACACAGCTGTTCACTCGCACGCGTCCAATTACCGACTGACTGACTGACTCCGGTAGGTGGCGACTCCCTTTTTATAGATCACTCACTATCCGGAATGTTCTCAAACAATCAAGAAGGCGCTAGAACAAAGACGAAGTCTCGAGAAATCCGTCTCCTTCCCCCCCACCATTTCGGCGTGCTTTTATCTCCGCACTGCACTGTCCGTCTCTTTGAATGCCTCACCAAGTAGCCTCGTCGCAACAATGCATTCGCGAACAATGCAGCATATTTGAAGAGAAGTCAACGAAAAGATTAAAAGCAATGGGGCCCCAATATTTAAATCACCAGGTGAGCGATGCAATTGCAAAATGGAAGTTACTGGTTTAATTACATGTCAGATTGCTTAAGAGCCCTCCAGAAGCGGAACGATATGGCAACACCTACTCCAGTATTTCTGTCTTGCAATGCGTGAACCTTAACTTCCGCCCTCCTTCCTACCTGAACCCAAGTCCAAGTGCAAGATACTAGTGCTAGTTTTTGTCTTCCCCGGTTATTTATTTATTTCCCCAGTACCCGCCATATCTAGTGAGCATTCCCCTATCCGCCACCTGGGGAGCCTGCCTGGATAGCGTAGATAGTAGTGTGTCTGTCTCACGTTCAAAATGCCCAGAATTCGAATCTTGCTTAGGGTGAGTTATCTGGATAAGGTTGCATCCGGGATTTTCCTTATCCCGAAAGATTAATGTCATGTAACTCTAAGCTCTGTGGACCCTGGGCTCATCTGAGCATTATTTCATTCATCGTCCAATATAACTTAATGTTGGAGGATGTAAATTAAAAAGGCCACGCCGTGGCTCAGTGGTTAGACCGCTTGGCTCTCACCAAGGCGGCCCGGGTTCGATCCCAGGCGACCATAAAGTGAGATTTGTGGTGGACAACACGGCGTTGGGGCGGGTTTTTTCCGCGATCTCCGGTTTCCCCCGCCATCTCATTCCACCGGTGCTCCATCTTCATCTCATGCATCATCAGTGTCACCGCCTGCGGTGCCGTATGTAGTAAAAGCGGGCGTTAAACACTACACATTTCATTTTTCATTTGTAAATTAAAATAACGCCCAAATGAAGACTAGCCACTCCACACAGGTAGATGCGGGCACAGGTGCACGAATTCCAAACTTTTGTTGATATACCAGTACAAAAAATACGCCAACCCTCTTAATCTACGTGGCTTGCCTTACATTACGTTGTTCGAGTTGTCGAAAATGGGTAACACTAAGACTTTATTTTGAGTCAAAATATCTAGAGGAGGGACTGGAAGCTGCTGAGAAAATCCCCCATGGTTTGGATAGTAACTGTTTGAAGTTATATTTCGTCTTATGTTGCGCACTGCCAAAATTTACAGAGTAAATTAATCGAAGAGTAATCATCACTGAATATACGGGATAACTGAAAACCTCAAATGATATATTATCATTATCATTATCATCATTGAGTTACATGGAAAGTGCACACGTTTTAAAAACAGGGTGTTTTGATATTGGTCCTTCCAATACTGAAAATAGTCTTTATAACAGAAGCAAGTATTTGGGAGTATAGGTAATAAGGGCTGCACGGAAACAAAAAATCCAGAATCAGTATCAAAATAGAAATTAGTGTAACTATAGTCTTCGCAAAACTTAAATGCTAAACCTTTTCGCGCCCTCCATATATTTCGGCTACGAGCCGCCTGTGCCAAGAATTGACTACTGTACAGACCATCATGCAAAAGATTGACGACGAGTGGCTTAAATTGGTAAATACCAGCACTCCAAAGGGATTAAATATTGTCCTGTTGTAGCTGATGAATTTTGTTGGCAATTGATGAAGCTTGAGGACGGCTCTCGTAGTAAAATGTTTTATAATTGTCTTAATTCCACTTGCAACTTTAGCATTGCTTCACTCTAAAGCTGAATGTGGACGCGTGTTTAGCAAAATAAACTTATATAAAAAAAGACAGAAATCGTCTGGACACAAAAACCATCAATGGCTGTTTATCAGTGAATGTGCAACAAGTAGTAATTCTCTCCTCTCTTCCCGTTTTAATACGGATGCACTGTCGTAATGTGTTTTTGTTTAATGCGAGAATGACATTTAGTTTTTCTTTTAATTTCCTGTTCAAGGCCCTGAATACGGCCTTTCTCAAAACGTGTACGGCGTCCTTTATGCTTGAGTTTGGCAAACCTGGGTGCTGGGTGGAATCGTGGTAGAATCTATGACCTGATAACTGTCAATCACACACGTTACAGAAAAAAAAATTGTGGAGCTGCGGGAGTTGCAAGTGAATTTATTTGGAAGGTGTTATAATGTATTTTAAGAATCGCCGTGTTTAGCAGTATAGGTGAATAACACTTTCCGTTCTTCGTTTATTGGCCATCGGGAATTTTCAATATCATATTTTGGATTAAGCGGGAGTTGCAAGTGAATTTATTTGGAAGGTGTTATAGTGTATTTTAAGAATTGCCTTGTTTAGCAGTATAGGTGAATAACACTTTCCGTTCTTCGTTTATTGGCCATCGGGAAGGTTGAATATCATATTTGGGACTAAGCGGGAGTGGCAAGTGAATTTATTTGGAAGATGTTATAATGTATTTTAAGAATTGCCTTGTTCAGCAGTATAGGTGAATAAGACTTTCCGTTCTTCGTTTATTGGCTATCGGGAAGGTTGAATATCATATTTTGGATTAACCAATTGGAGTATTTAATACCATTAAAGAAGAAATGCTGATCTTACTCTGTAAAATCGACTTGCCGAATGATGGACATTGGATAGTGTGACTTGACACATGACCATGACAGAATTAATGATCTGGAATGCTAAGAAGTTTATAGGTAATAATAACAATAATAATAATAATAATGTAAATTATGAAATACATTATTTCATGATCTAATAAGCTTTTATCTCTTTCCATTTGAGGTTAGAAAATTGAATGTGTACATGAACTCAAGACCACAAGGGAGTATGCAGGTAGTGAATTTAAATGCACATTTTATTATGCCAAACAAAATCTCAAAGCTATAGGATACATACCGCATATTAGAGAAGTACATATTATCTCCCTAACCTGTTTTGTTTCTGTTTCTACGTTTGTTGGTCCCTCACCGTATGTAAGTTCACGGTCATTGAACACGTCATGCGTTTATAGCAAATGCATCACTGCCAGCGATGAGTGATACATCTATCACCACAAACACACTTGCGTCGTGATAGTTTAACAATAATGTATATCACCTTAACGTGCAATCTGCTCCCAATAATTGAAAATTTACCTTTGAGTGGGAGGTTAAAGAATTCCTCCCTAGTACATGGGGAATGAGTATATAAAAATGGCAAAATGACTGTTTCATTTAAACAACTGGATTTCAGATTATATGCTGTGAACATAATATCTTTAAATCTAGTTAGGACACGCTGTGGCTCAGTGGTTAGACCGCTTGGCTCTCACCAAGGCAGCCCGGGTTCGATCCCAGGCGACCGCAAAGTGAGATTTGTGGTGGACAACACGGTGTTGGGGCGGGTTTTCTCCGGGACCTCCGGTTTCCCCTGCCATCTCATTCCACCGGTGCTCCATCTTCATCTCATGCATCATCAGTGTCACCGCCTGCAGTGCCGTATGTAGTAAAAGCGGGCGTTAAACACTACACATTTCATTTTAAATCTAGTTTAAATCTATGAGAATGGTGGGCATGAAGTAGTTGGTTGGAGCATTGCCAGCAGTGAAAATATCCGTTCGCCGAAAATACCAGCACCGCGTAACCAAACTAGCGATACTGTAATGTGTAAGGAAACTGGCCACACTAGGGCAGGTAAATAATGAATGATACACTAAATAACAAAGCTTCAATAATTATAATATATTAATGATAATGTTACTTCATCATCGTTTTAAAAACTAAAAGAAATTGAAACTGGCCAGTCTAGATTGGGCATCAATGTGTGTATAATTGTATCCGTCCTTGATTCTAGTGTGAGTGTGAATGTGTGAAAAATCGGCACTTAAACATATTGATCCATTTAACAGTTATAGTAAAAATTCCATATGTTTTCTTCATCCTAAATAATAATGATGAGAATATTAACAGCAATAATAATCCTGGAACAAGAGTAACAAGAAAAAATGTGTTGGCAACATTTTGCTGTCTTGGCATATTTCAGAACTCTGCAGTTGACAACAGCTTGCTTCTGTTACATCATTCCTTATCGTAGCAGATGAAGCTGCTGTTCTGCAGTTTCACTCATTTAAGAAATTCTTAAGACTTAAGGCCTTATAGCATTTCCTGAACTTAGAACTGGTTTAAGGACTTGTGTGCTTGCCATTCAGCTTGTTTATTTAAACCTTAGATAAAATTACAAGTATTAGGCATCATTTTCAATTGTGGAATATAATAGCTAATATAATTGTGTATATATATTTAAATGCACATATTACAACTGATTTATGTTTGTAAGTATTTCTTCCAAGAACTATGGATATTGCTAATATTTATGAAATTCCTCCACCCTGCTTTCTCAGAATACTGTTCATAAGCTTTAATTCCCGTAAAACTGGCTCAAATGATTTTGTTTAATGTATATGTGAGATAACATATTCACAAAAAGAAAAAAAATGTATCTTGTTTTCCATAAATAAGCTGTGAATTTCGTGTAAAGGATTCACCATATTGTTATACTCATTTTAAATTACCTAAGCAGATATTTTCTTACCATCCAATTTTGTCTTTTGAAAAGTACGTAAGTAGAAATTTCTATGTAAATGTTCACTGAAATACTAACCTTAAATGAAGAGAAAGAAGCTCTGTCTGTAAAAGTATTTTACAATTTACCTAGATTGTTTGACAACATAATGAATGTTTTCACTTCAGTATGTGTACAGGTTACTAAAACTTGAGAAAAATTTATGTTGCAAATCGCCAGATAGCCATGTAAATTTTCAGGGTAATAGTTTTTATATAAGCACAGGGATGTTTCCACTGGGCCCACTTGCCTTTCCTTTTAGGAGACTCTATATAGTTGAAATGAACACATATTTGAGAGGGAAGGAAGTGAGTGGTGGTAAATGCAGGCAACAAAAGGTCGCTAAATGAGGGATTAACTAGCAGTTTTGTGATACTGGTTTCTAGCTACAATGATGATTTGGTTATGCATTGTTCTTGCTTTGTAGTTGTGACCAATGGCTGTAACATATAATTTTCAAAACATTTTTTTTATCTTGTTGGTGCACATGTTCCTGATGCAAGTTTTCATTTCCAGCTGTTTTGAATATTAGGTTTATTATATCAAAATTTAACTGTATTGGAACACCACAGTGAAGCGAAATAATTATTAAATTATAGATGAGTCTTATTTATTGCACATCAGCTTCACTTACGTACCTATATTGGGGACATGTTTCGCGAACCATCGTTCGCATCGTCTCAGGTAGCACTACGGGTTGCGCATTCTTCATTAACGGTGAGGCTCATAAATTTCGCCTTCTCGACTCCACTTCAGTTTTCTCCGCAGAGCTGTATGCCATCTTCTATTTGCTCCTTTTTATTTGCAAGTTAGCTCCTGGCTCTTTTATTGTCTGCACTGACTCTCTAAGTGCTCTTCAGGCCTTGCAACAGCACACTGCCGCTCACACCCTCGTTTTAAAAATACAGGCCCAGATCTCGCAAATGCTCAGGCGTGGGTACAATTTTGTTTTTACTTGGACTCCAGGCCATGTGGGGATTTCCGGGAACGAGGAGGCGGACGCGGCTGCAAAGTCCGCTTGCCGTTTGCCCCGGAGTTTAACAACTACTGTGCTATACCAGGATGTGCAACGTTTTTTCCGTCGCCAGCTCCTATCTGCTTGGCAGCACTCCTGGACAGCTTTGGAAGGCACACAACTCCGGGCAATAAAGGAGAGCGTACAACCCTGGCTAACTTCCTGCAGGGATAACCGGCGAGCCGAGGTGATACTCACCTGGCTGAGAATTGGGCACACACGAGCGACTCATGGTCATTTGTTAAGAGGGGAACCGGCCCCAGTGTGTGCTCCGTGTGCCGTACGCCTCACTGTGCGGCATATATTACTCGATTGCCTGCAGTACGCCCGCGTTTGCCAGTCTTTGGGCTTGGGAGCTAACTTGCTCAGTATTTTAGGGGATGACCCAGTGGCCGTGGTTAAGGCACTCTGGTTTGTTTCTGAAATAGGTTTTAATAAACAAGTCTGACTTGTATTTTATATTTATTAATTTTAGAGATTTTAAATTATTAGTCTTTAGACGGTTTTTTTATGTCCTTTTAACAGCTGAGTGCTTTTATTATATTTTACCTTTTTAGCTAAATTTTTGTAGCTTTTAGGTTTTAGTGCTGACTTCGGGCCCAAATGACCTTGTTGTCGACGGGCCCTATAACACCACACACTCACTCACTCGTTCGCATCATCGGCTCTAATGCAACTGAAGCTTGGTGTGGGTAGTTCTGGAGTTGCTGCTGCCATCTGTTGATTTTGTGATGAATGTGGGGTTGTCTTCTGGTGGGATTTCGAAGTTCATTAGTTGGTTTTTATGTTTTTCTATGTTTTTGTGCTTATTTTAATAATTTGGTGCTATCTTCAATTTCATGATATAATCTTGCAAGGGTAGGGTTGTCCGTTTGTCCTGCAGAACAAAAACTATCAAACATGACAACCCTACCCTTTCAAGATTATATGGATTGCCTAAAATACACAAATCCAACATACTCATGAGACCCATTGTAAATAATGTTAACACTCTTACTTACCTTCTGGCAAAATGGCTATCCAAAAAATTTCAATCCTTTCCACAATTCAATACTCTGAGCATAAAAAACTCTTTAGACCTGGTATAAAAAATTCAAAATCTTAAACTAAAATCTCAAGACACTTTAGTATCCTTTGATGTCCGCTCCCTCTTCCCTAGCATCCCAATAGACAAACTTTTGATTCAGCTTAAGAAATGGCTAACTTCTATTAACCTAGGTGCCAATACGAAAGAAGAATATTTAGCAGTGACTGAAATATGTATACACCAAAATTATTTTGTCTTCGATGGAAAGTATTACAAACAAATTTCAGGACTGGCTATGGGAAGCCTGCTATCACCATTTTTGGCCAATTTATACATGAACTTTTTCGAAACACATATAACCAAAGCCTTTCCTCATTTTTAAAATATGGTACAGATACATAGACGACATCTTTGCAATGGTACACTACAAACAGATAGATGATGCTTTGAAACTACTCAACCTTCAAGAACCCAGCATACAATTTACTGTAGAAACTGAAGAGGACTGTGCTCTACCCTTTTTGGACCTTAAAATCACAAAAAACAATGAAAAACTGGAATTTGGTATTTATAGAAAAGCAACACACACAGATAATGACATCAAAGCAAATAGTTTCAACCCAATTCCACACAAACATGCCACCATCAACAGTCCCACACACAGATTAGTAAACCTACCCCTCAGCCAGCAAGAATTCCAAAAAGAATACCACCAAATCTTAAAAACTGCAATTAAAAATGGATATGGAAAAAGCCTTGTAGATAAAAAAATAAAATCATTCAAACTTCAAAAAAGATTAAAACAGATCACAGCTCTTTCACCAATGAAACAAGAAATTATATTTGCTAAATTTACTTACCACCCCTGGGCCACAAAAAAGTTCCAAAAAATATTCAAGAAATACAATATAACATTGGCACCAAAAAACAATTACAACATGAAAAACCTACATAACAGTAGTAATACTGATATGATAAAACCAGAAGAAAAGTCAGGTATTTATAAGATTTTACGTATTAATAATTTTACGTATAAATTTACGTAGGGAGGACAAAAAGAAATATAGGCATTAGAAAGAAAGAACATTTTAGGCACCTAACATACAAAAATGTTGATAAGCAGCTCATTTCTGGTCTGAAAATCATGAAATTGAAGATAGCACCAAATTACTAAAATACGTACAAAAACATAGTGAACTCGTCATATGGGAAAGAATATACATACAAAAACATAAAAACCAACTAATGAACTTCGAAATCCCACCAGAAGACAACCCTACATTTAAATTCATCACAAAATCAACAGATGGCAGCAGCAACTCCAGGACTACCCACACCACTGGATCAAGCTTCTGTCACATTAGAGCCGATGATGCGAACAATGGTTCGCGAAACATTTCCTCAATATAGGTACGTAAGTGAAGCTGATGTGTAATAAATACGAGTCATCTATAATTTAATAATTAGGTTTATTGTTGACAGCAGTCAAAAAGATTATACCTGTTTACAAGTGTGCTGCTAATGTCTACTTAATTTGCAATACATTTTGCTTTAAAAATGCAGTAAAGTGTAGCACTACATTTGAAATGTTGACTGTGGCTTTTGGCAGAACTACTTTAAGACAAATGTTAACGGATGCTAGAAATGTTTCAAAGAGGCTTGAGAAGATGAAGATGACTGCTCTGGGCATCTTCGCACATCATTTACTGATGACAGTGTGGAGGAAGTTAAGAAAATGATTCTGGAAACTTGTCAAATCACCATCAGAAAGGTTTGACTAAAATTATGGCAAAACTACTAAATACATAAAATAAATACAATCTGCTTTTCTTTTATCCTGGCATCTGGATTCTAAACCAGGACAAGATACCCATAATTTACAATTTTTGTTTAGAGTTTTACATTTTACAATTTCCAAATTACAATTTTGCAATTTACAAATTATTATGAATTTGAGAAATAATTTAACAAATAATTATTTATAAACTATATGAATGGGCAGATATATCTAACCTATAATAGTTAACTAATAACCTAAGAGACACTGTACCCCAGTGACTTAGCTGTCAACTCAAGTGCATTAGCACAGTTAGCGAAAGTTGTGATACTTATAACTAATTTACACAAACACACTAACCTTAATGTAACCTCGGGTAAATCTCAAAACAAGAGGATTTTACTGCAGCTTGCCTACTAATATATATATATATATATATATATATATATATTTCCTTTCAATGCTTTTTACTCATGTTGGCTGCTCTTCTGTATGAACAACATGGCGCTACTGGGCAGTGTTAACTACTAGTCGGCCAAGATAGGAATGCACTTGAAGGCGGGCAGCACTGTTTCTGTTTACTGCTTGAAGCTTAGGGAACTGCGCAGAGCGAGGGGTAGTGAGGGGAAGGTGATACGGGCAATGTACAGTCGCACAATTGAAGCTGTACTCACCTGCTGATGTCTTCACGTTAATTCTCGGAAGTAGCATGTTCGGGAATGTTTGTGTCAGGTCCTTCATCTGCTGCATCCGTGTCACTATTCCCTTCATCAGTTGTATCACTGTCACTGCGTTCTTTTCCTTCAATATCCATATTCTTGAAATAACATTCATCATGACTGCAGTCTTCGTCATCATCGCTGCTCTCTAGATCCACGTTTATAATTATATCTTCAATTGCTTCTTCCATTAACCCATCTTGGCGCTTAAAATCTTCAATTCTTTTCACGTGTTTGCATGCTTCTATCCAATCATTTTGTGTAATTTGAGCTATGCAGCTTGTTGTCATAGCTTCCAGATTACTCAAAGTAATCGAAGATACGTTCTTTGCTGCAATCTTTTGTTTAATTAAATTCCAGATAAGCTCAATAGGGTTAAGGTCACAGTGGTATGGAGGAAGGCGTAAGACTGTAAAACCTCTTTGTTCCATTATTCTATCAAGCCAGTAAACAGGTTTTTCTTTATTGATTTTCACTATCTTTAGAAGTTCACTTTTTGTCAGTTGCGGATCATGTTCAATTTTCTTTTCTGTTAGCCAATGAATAATCTGTGCCTTTCGAGATGAAGTGTTAGGAGATTTATTTTCCTGTACGGTATGGTAGGGTGCATTATCGACCACAACAATGCTTTCAGGTGGAATATTTGGTATTAATTTCTCTTCTACCCACTTTTTATAATTTTGACTATTCATTTCATCATGGTAATCTGCTGATTTGGATTTTGAATTGTAAATCAATTCAGCTCCCTCAATAAATCCCATGGATCCCCCTGCATGTACAACAATTGCTCTTTGACCAGCACTAGTATTAGTAAAAACACCTGCTACTTCCTCATGTTGCCAGCACTTCTTGACGTTATAGTGAGTATGAAGTCTCGTCTGTATAAACTACTGGTTTACGTGGTCCTTTTTCACTTAAATTAATAGCTCTTAAGTAGTCTGCACGTTTTGCAACAATTTTTGGTTTCTCCATTAGCACAGATCGTTTGTTTTTGCATTTCTTAAACTGAAATCACATTTCTCTTAATATTTTCCTAAATGTTTCTTTGCCACCCTGAAAGTTTATTTCTTCTTTAGTGAAATTAAGTATTTTTCTCAAAGTAGGAATTTCCTTTTTCTGTTAATAATACTCCAAAAATTTCCTACGCACAATGCACTTATCAAAATCATCAAGAGATATGATTTTGCGTGATTTTCGATTTTTCCTCGGAGTTGTACCTTAACCCCAGTCGCTGAAGCATTTTAGAAATCCTTTATTATGTTCATGATGGTTCTCCTAGACTTTCCCACTATTTTTGCTGCCCTAAGTGTTGCTTTTTCAAGGGGTACGAGTAACTTTTTCTCCTGCTTTTCTTGTCTACAGAACTGTATAACCTGATATATGATATACTTCATAGGTTCGTTCATGATGGATGAAAATGGGATACTTTTCTTGTTATTTTTAACTTTGCAGGTGTCTCCATGATTAAACTTTTTACGACCACTGCAACTGCCACTACACTAAGCTGCACAGAAGTAGGTTCGATGAAGCACCGTATTGAACTCCACTGCATTTGCACATCACACTGGAAGCGTCTCGGTATTGTTGATGTTTGCGTTATCGGGACTGTACCTGCGATACTCCGCCCACTTGTGACGTATCTGTTTAGTAACTCTTCTCGCCGAGTGCATTCATATTGTGACCGACTAGTAATTGGAGAAGACAGACTGGAATAGTCTCTTATTTCCTTTCTAGTAGGTCTGTAGTTACATTCTTAACATATTTGTGATTTTGCTTGCACATTATCAGAGACTTTGCAAATGTGGGTCAATAACATTTCTAGCGGAGATTTGGGAAATGTTAGTTGAAAGTATTTCAGGAGTACTGTAATCAACACTTTTAATGTTGCTGGGAAGAGCACTCTACCATGGTGGGTATCACACAGTGTCAAGCAGACAACCAAGTTAAAAGAAAGTTGTGAACATTGCTGAGAATATGTGGATGAGAGACGAGGGTAAGCTTAGGTGAAAATTTGGTGTTTTCCAGGAGCTGTTCCATTCCTGCCTCCTTTAAGTTTGTGTTTGGAAATAGTTGTCCTAATCCAAGAATATTTCCTAGTTTTCTTAAACACACTTTGTGAATTGTCTCTGCAGAAATTTTCACAGCTACTACAGAGGTCTCTTCTGGTCCGTTCAAGAGTTACTTGTGCATAATATCTTTGCAGCGCTTACACAGCTCTCTTCTGTCTGAGAATTATTCCACCCATAACATTTTTGCAATTCCTATACAGCTCTCTTCTAGTCTATCTTTTCCAGAATTTTGTCTTCCTCACTCTTCTCTTCTACAACTTTTATCGTTCTTCAATATCTGTTTTTATTTCCAGAGCTCTTATCTTTTTTGTTTGTTTCTGTCTTCCACAACACACTCTTCCTTCATTTCTTCCTTGCAATAATGCAAAACAGCCATTATGCCAAAACCAGGCCCTGCGACTAATAAGCGGTGCAGCAAAGTCAACTCCAGTCACAGCAATGCAAGCCCTAACTCGGAACTATCCAATACATCTAACTTTAGAGGAGCAGGCACTAATACAACATGAAAAAATGTTGCGGTTAAAAACAACAAAATGGGAGAAAAGATTACTACAACCAATCAAGATGAAAACACAAGTTTCCTACACAAAGTTATGGAATTAAAAACAGATCTGAATCTTCCTAATTCTAAAGAAAACATTTTAATCAAGGAAAACCCATTGACTTTTGAACCAAACCTGTAATAAAAGCATTAGCATTAGAAACTGTGAACAATAGATACCCACCTGAAGAATGGTTACATATTGACACAGATGGATCTAACTTGGACAACAACTCAGGAGCAGGAATTAAGTGTGCCCTGATCTTATTCTATCAACCAGCAGGATACCACACAACAAATTTTGATGCAGAAGTAACGGCTATTCATATTTCACTCAAACACCTTCTATACAGAATAGATAAACTCAAAAATGCTGTCATACTTTCTGATTCTAAAGCAGCATTATGTGCAGTAAGTTCATATAAAATGAGGCCAATTCAAATTAAAGAATGTCACAAAATGATCCAACAACTTCAAAAACTACAGAAATAATAATGATGATGATGATGATAATAATAATAATAATAATGGATACCTGCACATTGTGGAATTGCTGGAAATGAATCAGCTGATTTTCTTGCCAAAAAAGGTGCAAATTTAATTCAGAACAAAAGTAAAAGCTTACCCTTTACATCCATAAAAAGAATAATCAAAAGCAAATATAAAAACATACAAAACCAATCAATATCTAACAAAGCCAAAGATAAAAAATGGAACATTTTAATTAAAAATCCAGAGATTATTCTAGAAATCCCACGTAAAGCTGCAGTAGCAAATTTTAGATTACTTACGGAACATGATTATTTGGCCAAACACTTACACAGAATAGGAATTTATACAAGTCCAAATTGCCTTCTGTGCAACAAAGAAGAGGAAATGACTGAAGAACATCTTTTAACCTGTGAAGCCCTACCTGCCGGATCCACTACACAGAAATATTGGAGAGCAAGAGAGCTAATGGCTTTATTGCCAAAGCCTAGCATTTGAAAACAACAACTTTCTCTACTACAGAAAATAATTAGGGAAAGTGTTGCATTCCACCCAAAAGTTCAATACAAATATTTCATAGGAAATACATATTTTGCAGACTGCTGAATGTGTGTGTGCGCATCTTTCAAGGATGCGGCACAGATTTTCTAGAAAATCCCCCACTCCATTATACACATGATATTTTTAAAAAATTTTGATTAAAATATCACGTGTTAAAGATATTTTCATAATAAATGAAATTTATTTAACATTTTCTAGAAATGTTCTCAGAAGTCCTCTTCATTCTGAATGACTTCTGCATACTCGGAAACTGTAAGAGATAGACCAAATCTTAAAACACAAAAATTTAGATCTCATTAAGACTTTTTTTTTTTTTTTTTTTTTTTTTTTTTTTTTGTGGAGTGAACCATTTCTGAGATATTCCTTGTTACTTGTCTGAATTTTCCAGTACTTATACTTTTTTCAAGTAGAAGTCATTCTTTTTTTATATCTTGGCCATGAAGAGGAAATGGAATTTCAAAGCCATTGCTTGCAACCTGTTTTAATAGTTTTGACTTTTGCTTAAAGTTGCTGTATTCCCATATTTTCCTTGCAGCTACAAAAAAATTAGCAATAAGATACTCTTGACAAATGTTTATCTCAATTATCATAAAGTAGATAGAGGAATAAGCATTAGTAAGAGTAGTTTGCATAAGAGTAGAGAAAGTTATGTGACTGCACACTCAGAGTTTTAAGGCTAACAACTGCATTACCAGAGTGTGTATATCCTTGGACAAAGTAACATTGTTAAATTGGATCACATTAAGCCAATTATATAAGGTAATGTTATTATATTTGTGTTTCTTAGAAATATTAGTGAGTTGATAACTCAGCCATTTTGTGGTTTCCTATTACTTCAGCATATTTGTTCTTCAAAGATGATAAATTGTGCAGTTACATAATGCACCTTGACAGGTTGACCTCTTCTGTAAATTAACTTGACTCACCTGTTTTATAGTATATGCCTTAATATATTTTTTGTTTGATTTTCAGCTAACTTAGAAGCTTTCAGAACATCAACTGATGCAGATCTGGAGCTTACCAAGAACTTACAATGGATATAGATGCCAATGGTTACATTTTGGCAGAGGTAGACGATCTTTCTGCTATACACCTTCCTTTGAAGTCTACACAGAGGATTAAGGTGTGTCCAACGTTTCCCAAGTTGTCATTCATTGTAAACTGTGTGGTAACTTTAAGAAGTTATACTTAAGTTAATTTTAACACTTAACTAACTTTTGAAACCTTGGTTACTGCAGGACATGTTTCTCAGATGTTATCTGCATCCCCATTTGATTCATTGTATATTAGAGGTGTGCATTTCAGTTAAAACAACTGACCATGATTCAGTTAGCTTGTTATGGTGTTCCACAAGGCTTGATACTCAGACCATTGTTATTTAAAATTTATAAATGACTTGACATATAATCTTAGAAGTCAATAGCTGATCTCTTTGTAAATGATGGAGTAGCCATACTTCCATGAAGTCTCCGGCAGTGGCGGTGGTTCCAGTAGGAGAGCCGTCATATGCGTGAAACTCAGTGTGTTGTTGCCTACAGATGAGTAAAGTACATATCACTTCATGGTTTTTTGCAGTTCCGTTTAATGTAGTGCACACAGTATGTGAGGGTATAGATGTTATCTAACTGTTCCAAAGTTCATCGAACTCTAGAGGACAATCTAGGGAAATAGTAGCTAATGTATTAAATTATAGATGAGTTGTATTTATTACACATCAGCTTCACTTACATAAGTAGCTAATGTATTAGCATTCATGCAAAAAGAGGTGAATGGAGACAGTTTTATATTTCCCATGGAGAAAATTCAAGAGCATGTTGCTGCCGTAAAAGGAGTTTCAAAATCTATAATTAAAAATATAAAGGAATTGAGTGAGATGCAGACTGGCACAGTCTCCACATTCAGTACTCCAAAATGGAAAAAAAAAGCGGCCCAAGCCATGTGCAGATTTAGACAAATTTGATATGTGTGTAGTACATAGGACAGTAAATGAATTGTAGGTTACTGAAAAGAATCACGTATGTTAAAAGTATTAAAGCGTCCCAGATTATGGTGGCGAAAGATGCACCAAAACAGATGCATTCTTGTAGAAAGATATGATATATGAAGGGCTCGTGTGGCCTTTTTACAGAATATTACAAGAAACCGTCAGAAGCATAGCCCTATTATATACACCGACAAAACGTACATTCATAGCTCTCACACAGAAAATTAATGTATGGGGCAATGATCGTTCACATGGAATCTACTTCCAAAGGACAGTAATTGTGCATGCAGGAACAGAAGAGGAGTTCATTCCTAATGTTCTGCTGATCTTCAAATCAAGTACACAAAACGGTGACTACTTTAAGGAAATGGACTCAGAAAATTACATGGGGAGGGGGTGAAAGAGAAATTAAAACCAAATCTTCCTGAAATATCCATTGTTGTTGACAGTGCCTGTTATCATAATGTAGCTAATGATAAGTGCCCCATGTCAAGTAGGAAAAGGAATATGTAAGATTGGCTCCTCAAAAAACAAAATGATATGCTGAAAATAGTTATACAAGCTTATAAAGCTGCATAGGCGAAGGCACAAGAATTATGTTCTAGATGGAATTCTAAGAGGATAGACACGTAGTTCTCTGCTTATCACCATATCACTTGAACCTAAATGCATTCGAGAAAATTTGGGCAAATATGAAAGATTGGTCGCAAAAACTATTTGTATTTGTATCGAGATTTAACTGTATTGGAACACCACAGTGAAGCGAAATAATTATTAATTTTTAGATGAGTCGTATTTATTACACATCTGCTTCACTTTCGTACCTATTTTGAGGACATGTTTTGCAAATCATCGCAGATGTGTAATAAATACGACTCATCTAAAAATTAATATTTGTATTTGGTTTATTGATACTTGTCACTTACTTTTTATACTATTGAGAGACTAGTTCCAAAGGCAATCATCTCCATTTTCAATTTCTTTCCAACTGGCATTTGTTATCTGCTCTCTTTGGTGGTGGAACTATGAACTTTTTTGTCAAATTATCTACTGGTGGGATTTCAAAGTTCATTACGCAACCTTATTTTTTCATATGAATATGATCTCCCATGTTGTCAATTTATTTTGGTTTATCACTGCTTTTAATAATTTTGGATTTGGATCAATGTCATATGATTTTCATTTCAAAAATGAAATGCTACTGCTGACTTATCTTCTTGTTTCAATCTGATGTTTCTAAAGTGCTCTTTGACTCTGGTTTTTAGATTTCTTTTAGTTTGACCTATGTAGCATTTTTCACAATTCTTACAACCTATTTGGTATATTCCGGATCTGTTAACTGATGGGCTTTCATCTTTTGTTTTTGAATTTAGCAATTTTAAAATTGAGTGTCCATTAAGGTGGCAAGATTATATTTTGTTCCTTGAAGATCTTTTTAAATTTATTAAATGTTTTTGGGTGATATGTGAATGAACTGAATATGCTGTTGCTTTCTTTTTCTTTTGTAAATGTGGTTGCTTCCTTAATGATTTTCTTTAGTTTAGCTTTTCTAATTTTAGATATTGTGAACTTTTCCAATGACTTCCTTGGTAACCATATCTGCAGGGCATCCAGGGCGCTCCTCGTCAAATTCAGATGTTTGACCATGTTTAAATTTGTTATACCAATGTCTAACTGTTGTCATAAAAGATGAAAGGTCTCTATAAAGAGCATCCAATTTTGCTTTTATCTTCTCGCAAGAATTCCCATATAAAAGTAAAAAGCGAAACACTGAAAGATACTGCGCTTCTTCCATTTTAGCAAAAGCTCGTTGAACAACTTATTGAAAGTCTGTAAAATCCAAATAACTTAGGAATCAGCACCAAATTTGTTTTGATGTGTAACAAATGACAGTATATAACACAACCTTCCCTTAGTAACATCATATATTTTGAAATATGGGTTACTTATTGAACTGCCCTCGTATACTACCTTTAATTAGCTTATTCAGGTTTTGTATCATTAAAATAACTTAAATACAAAAAATACTAAAGTATATTTATGAAACATTTTTACTGTACTTAACAATGTAAATGTCTTACACTGTTAACTCGGTTTACATTTCTGCCCAGGCAGGGTTTAAATAGCTATTGCTGAAGCAGTTAATAGAGTGTACAAACAAATATGTAACAAACAGATTTCAATGTAATAAATGAACCATGGCATCTAATGTGTTCTGTCAGCCTCTGTAGTTCTTCCCTCTCTTTGTTACTGCATGTAGAAATCAGTCCTTCTGCTTGGCATTGGTCCCTAATGGTCCTTCTGCTCTTTATGAGGTTACAAATGCAACATCTTGCAACTAGTAGTTTTGCATTCAAATATTTTGATTTCACTAGAGCCCCAGTGAGCACAAATACTATGTTTTTAGCACAGCAGGCAAATGATACACACACCACTTGCTAAAAGTTTTGGTTGAGCCTGAGAGTTCCAGTGTTTGCATGCAGCAACAAAGAACTGTTATTTCATTAAGTATACCTCCAGTTGCTTTATCACAATACAGAATGGTAAGTGTTTCACAGCACTTTGAACAAAGTCTAGTACAAAACTCACTATATTACAAATGCAGGTATGGTATGATGCAGATTACCCCTGCATAATGCTTGTATATTAAATCCATTGGCACTGAACTGGAGGACTGTAGCAATTGCATTTTTGTGTGAATCACAGTTCACATGAGTGAACAATTCCTTTATTAATTGAACATCTGTTATATCTTCCCTAGCTTGCTTGCTTTTGTAAAATCAAAGGATGATTACCAGACTAAAAGAACACCCCTGATATGTAAAATATAAACAGATGGAAAAATCAGTCAAGGCAGCACATTTTTGGAACAACCACCATGATATCCCATAGCCAACCTCCTTAGAACAGCAAAATACTCAACAGGACTGTCAGTATAGGGAAAACATCTATGTTACAAAAACCAAAGATTGGATTTCAACTTTGAACTCTCGCATGTGAACCAGCCCATCAAGTTCATATCGCCACCACAGCAAATCAGTTGTCAGCTGATGATGGGTGCAAGAATGTTCACACATTGTGTATTGTTTCATATGTTTCGTGCATATCCACATATGGAATCCCTTTTTTGCACACATTACAGTGTGCAAAAAATTGAATCTCAGTTACTAAACTTGTACTGATAGCCAAGAGGTTGTAGACAAGTATGTAGGAGCTAGACTTACAAAGGTTTGAATCCCAGACATCGTTTTGATTTTTTTTTATTGTAGAAATACAAAATGTGTATTGTGCACATTGCAATATAACTTCCAATTGCTAAGGTTTACTTGATTTTAAGGCATTTATGCTCATACATGAAAACTGAAACACAATACTCTGTTTTTAAACTGAAATGTTTTATTCCTATATGTAAAATCAAATAAAAATGAAAATTAACTTAGTAGCGGGTTTCTAAACCCTCTGCTTCTATTACTGCCCTCATTCTTTGGGGCATGACTAAGACCAAATGCCTAGTGAAATTTTTACGAGAGTGTACTTTGCATTATATGCCAGCACCATTCATAACAGATGAATGAGCCCGAGTGTTTACACAACTAATATTAGGGCAATTTTCTAATAACATTGCATTTATTTTGAAAGTGATAAGACTATGTTAATAGGAGCTGCAGTTTTCCTGGCAGCATGAGTATTCCAGGTTCTCTCGGGCTTCAAGTTAGGTGTAGATGTGGTGATGTACCAACTTTCAGAAGCATACATTGTTTCTGTCTTCAGGGTATGCTGAATGAGTTGAACTGGTGTGGTGCCTATTGGGACAGCCCATGTGCTCTGCACGGGCCAATGAGAGGCGCCAAGACGTGGCTGCTTGAGGTGGATCGGAGCACGGACCTAATGGAAAACGGTCTGTGTCAGGTGACTTTCTCCGAGGCTAATTTTGTGTTTCTGAGCTGGATTTGGTATAACTCCAAAGCCAGTTTCCAGGCAGTATTTAATTGAGTATTTAATTTCTCCGGAGAAATCAGGTCTGGCTTATTTCGAACAGGACCACCGGGCTGACTTTGATGGAAAAACAGTTATTGCCAAAAGTGCGAGCTACTGGCCATGAAGAGTGAGGAAGCACTGGCTATCTTTTCCCAAGACGCTATCTCAACAGAGACTCAGGACTCCTATTAAATACTTCCTGGAAACCGGCTTTGGAATTATACCGAATCCAGCACAGAAACACAAAATTAACGTAGGAGAAAGTCACCTGACATAGACCATTTTCTGTGCTCCGATTCACTTCAAGCAGCTACACCTCAGCGCCTCTCATTGGCCCATGCAGAGCACGACTGTCCCATAAATATAGGCTCAACGGCAGTTAAACTCACTAGCATACCCTGAAGACGGGAACAATGTATGCTCCTGAAATGTTGGTACATCACCACATCTACACCTGGCTTGAAGCTTGAAAGAGCCTGGGAAGAATATGTTATTTGCGTTTTTATAAATGAATGGGTTTAAAATATTATTTATTTTCTTCAAGAAAAACATAGGCATTGCCATTAAGGTAACAATAATAAAAAGAAATGTGCACATCAAGGATTCAAACTCATGTTGGTCTGCTTACGAGACACATGCTTACCATGCATACGACTAAGCATCAAGGCAATTCCCTATCTATCGCATAGCTTTGAAATGAAGCCAGAGTGGTATCATAGCATATATTGGAAAAATTAATTGTTCTTTCACACTAGCTGTGTGTAGGCCAAAGTATGTAAAGGTAGAATCAGACCGAAAACTTTAACGTCATAGCCGGGATTCATGTCATTGAACTTTTCAGTTTAACTCTACCTTTGCAAAGCGTGTATTGTGAATGCAGCATCAGCGAATGCTTTGGATGTTTTCCGAATCAAATTTTGTTTCTGGTAATTGCTCCTTTCTCGCTCTCTCTCTCTCTCTCTCTCTCTCTCTCTCTCTCTCTCTCTCTCTCTCTCTCTCTCTCTCTCTCTCTCTCTCTCTCTCTTTTCCAAAGGGTGTATATCCTCCAGTTTAAGCTATGAAGAAAGTCTTATTCTGTCTGCATTGCCTCCTGCAAAAATATAGACACATATTTTAGCCTTTTTAGTTGAGAGTGGAATTACAAGAATTAATTTTAATTACATTTTTATAGGATAAATTTTTATATTATAATGATACTATATAGATACTATAGATGGTAATTCTTTAAAAATTATAATTAAATATTAATATTTAAGTATGTACATATTAAATATTACATAAAAATATTAAACTTTTAAAAGATTATCGGTAATCTGGTAAAGATCGCTGCTTTAGATGTGGCAGTACACCTTCTGTTGCACTGTTTGTCCTGCTGGATATAGTTTTGGAAACATTTCCAGAATTCCATACAGAGATTCTGCGTTTCAACATTGCAAAAGGATGGAATGGCAATTAAACCAATTCTCATGTTAAATGATAGTGCATATTGTTAGCTCCTGCTGTTGAAGAATATGTCTATTGGGTCAGAATTAAACAGTCTGGTTAAAGCAAAGTGAAAACTGCCATTCAGCAGATATTGTACATGGGCCATTCCAGGGAAATGTCAATTGATTGTCAGGGAACCCAGAAATTCTGGATTTCTAAAAATGAGTGCAATTAGAATGTAAAAGATATTCACATAGTGTAAAAGAATTGTATTTAATGGATATACAAGGCGTGTCCATAAAATAAGGTCTTCAAGGCTCTGGAGCCATAAGGAATATTATTATGTGAGATCTGGCAACACTGGCGTGTAGCTTGGTTTTACCCCTTCAAATCCCCACTACAACGAACCCGTTGCAACCATTAGTCTTGGCTGGGCAGCCGTTTGCAAGGAGGTTCCTATCACTTCCTCCGCCAAGTGTGAGTTGCATGCAGTGAGCCGTTTTTTGAGTGCCAAGGGCACTACCCCTACTGAAATTCGTCAGTTATGCGGAGTCTATGGGCCACAGTGTATGGACGCCAAAAACATGCGAAAGTGGGTCAGAGAGTTCAAAGATGGACGTACAGACGTCGCATCACGAACAGTAGTCTCGCCACGTGGCCTCCGCATTTCCATTTTAATATTGTGGCTGATTGTGTCATGTCTTTGGTCTGTGGTTGCTGGTTCAATGCTACATTTGAGATTCTGTCTTTCAGAGATAGCCCCAGGAATTTGCATTGCATCTTCTGTTGACATATTTGGATTTTGTTCTTTTGTTTTGCTGTTAGTGACTGTGTCTGACATTCATACAGTAAAACAGGATGGACACAGGTTTCTAATGCGTGAAATTTTATTCGTCTACTTAGGTTTCTGTGTAAGAGTATAAAAGTAAGACCCCACAATGCCTTCCAGGCTAGAGAGATTCTTCTTTGTATTTCCTTCTCTATTTTGTCCTGAAAGGAGATTAGTTGCTCCAGGTATGTACAGTAGTCTATGTATGCAAGGGGTATTCTGTCTATTAAGATTGGTGTCACTGGTCCATTTGACATCAACTTTGTTTTTTGTTTGTTTAGCAAGAGTCCTGCATTTTCGCTATGTTCGCATAGCTAGTCCAACATTGCATGCATTTCTTCCATTTATATTTATTCCAAAGTTTTTGTATCACTTCATTTTTCGAAATATGAAACAACTTAAAATGAATACTCTAGATTATTTGTATACTATCTTTCAAATGCTATTAATATACCTCATATATTCTTCCACTGAGTAGAATTTCTTTAGATTTAGGAATTTGTGAATTTCTTTTAAAGCAAGATGCTGATTTAATACTGTGATAAAAGACTAAAAAATCTTATTTTTGCCAAAAGTCATTAGCTCAAATCTACTAAAGGCAACGCTGTGAAATGTCTTTAACAATGTTCCTTTAAGTCTCTGTAGCATGCACCCTTTGTGCTGCTGTAATCTCTCTTACCTCTACCTAGGGTCTACCTCTTAATATGGAGCTATACACCAATTTTGAACACAATTCTAATATTCGTACTTAAACTGCTTCACTGCCAATTATACAGCTCAGTAATCCTGTACTCAGCAAGCACCATACTACGCACTGTACAACATACCCTGTCTCTATCAGCCTTGCATTAGCTTTTATGTATCTGCCGGGCACAGTAATCTTTTTGGAATTAGAAACCTCTGGAATTGCGGTTGCAAAGGGTATTTTTGCATAGTAATAATGTGACTTGCTTCCTAATGTCAGCTGTCCTTGAATGCATGTTTATTTCTCATGGCAGTTTGTTTCCTGTTCATGATGTCAGCCAGTATGTGTTTTAGAGTGCATGTTACTTTCTCATAGCAGACTTGTGTGATTGCCAATGTGACAGTACTCTTTAAAGATTAAGGCAGTTGGTTAAATATTTTTATTCCACTGTATTTAAATGATTTCTGAAAAAGTTTAGTTCTATGAGCTTTTATATGAAGTTTGTTTTTATTTCTGTGTTATATGCATGTAGATCCATATTCATTGTTAAGTTGCTTAAATTACTTTTAACATGAGTTAACATTTCTTGTATGTAGAGGCTAGATCTTTGAAATACCTTCTGCAGCTTTCTCTGGAAATACTCACTATGGTTCTTATTGCTCTGATGTGTAATTTAAATATTGAATTACTATAACTAGAATTTCCTCATAACTTTGTTCCATATAATAATTGTGAATGAAAATAAATATAAGCAGATTTTCAGTACTTCACTAAAAACACAAGACTTTAAACTGGTGCAGGCTAAAGTACATTTTAATTTAGTTGTCAATTTTTCCACATGAGTATCCCACCTCAGGTATTGGTCAACTCTTAGACCCAAAAATTTTGCTTCTCTCTCTATTATTTTTTATTCAAATTTAATGCTTGGCAATCCCTGATTCTTTAAACTTTTATTTTGGAATTAAACATCTATGTTTTTGTCTTCATTGATTACTAATTTAATCTTGAACCAGCTAGAAATTTTATTTATGGTGCATGATGTATTATCTTCAAGTTTCTTACTGTCCTTCCCCTTGATGAATATACCTGTGTCAGTTTAGTACAACTTAGATTGGCAATATTTGAGAAAGGTCCAAAATATAAAGGCATTATACTGTATAATAAACTTCCTATGGAATTGAAATCATTAACCAATGTAAATGCATTTAAAAAGGAACTGTGTAAATATTTAATAAATAAGGCATTCTATTCTATTAATGCATTTCTCAATAATGTATGATTTTTTTTGTAAATGTAATTTTATTTTGCAAATATATATATTTGTCTTTCTAATGTATTGACAATGTCTAATGGATTTTTGTAATCTATGGACAATAAATTTGAATTTGAATTTAAATTCATCATCATAGAGTGAGTTTTACACCAATTTAATTTTTTACATAAGGGTATAGATTGTTGATGTAAATCAAGAATAAATGGGGAACCAGAACTGTTTCATTGGGAACCCCTAAGTATACTTTTCTTTTTCATGAGATTTCTTTAAAAGTCTTATTTTTTGTATCTAAATAATCAATTTCCACCTTTTCTTCACTGTTTTCTAGATAAGTAATAAACCAATTATGTGCTATACCTCTTATTCCACTGTTGTGAACTTTATTGAGCAAGTTATTGTAATCTACCATGTCTATGCCTTAGGTCAAGTAGTAGTCCTGCCCTAGTTTGCCATTCTCTATTGTGTCTTAGAGGCTATCAACAAAATTCATAAGCAACAATGGGAGATGGAATGACCATCCTTAGGCCTTTATGCTCATGAAGCAGCAGCTTGTATTGGAGTTTCCACAACTCTAACACAGAGGTGGATTAGATTATCCAGAGAAGGGATTGAAGGTCATCCTGGCTCAGGAAGAATGACATGCATCCATTTCTGTAATGAAGGCACATTCACAGTTCCTTGGATCAGCTGATCAGCTTTTCAGTGTGTAAATAATGCAGGACTTCTTGCACAAACGGTATCTCAAAAGCATCTGATAGTCACTGATTATTTCACCTCATGTTTGTAGAAGAAAATGCCAACCACTATGGAAGTAACACTGTATTTTTTGATTGTTTAGGTGTGTTGTAGAAGCTTAACTATACCTGTACACATTAATGCTTGAGAATATTTTGATTCCCTCGGAGAGGATGACTTATCCTGATGGAATTGCTGAATTCATATAGGATAGTCATCCTCTCCACACATGTTGAAAGGTTTCAAATTGGTTCTCAGAGAGGCAGGATATAATTGATAAACTAGTCTCACTGTTTACCAGATCTGAACCGTATTGAAAGTATATCGGCTGAGATGAAAAGGGAGCTGCATTTGAATTTCCCTGCAGGTGGGCGAAGGACAAAAAATGGGAAATACAAAATCAAGAAACCTGGGATGTTATAGCTTTGAGTCCATATTGCTTCTTTGGTTAAATTTCATTTATGCTTTGAAAATTGAGAGCAGTTATACCGAGAGATGCAAAAATATCCAAACCTGCTATATGATCTGAAGCTTTCCTGGTGACATATATGTTCTAGACGTTCTCGGGCTTTGAGCCAGGTATAGTGATGTAGAGCCATCGACGTTTCGGGAGTGTGCATTGCTCCCATCATCAGAATGATTCAGGATGATGGGAGCGATGTACACTCCTGAAACATTGATGGCTCTACATCACTAGACCTGTCTTGAAGCCTGAGAATGTCTAGAACATCCAAACCTGCTAATTAGGTAAAAAATGAAGCTATTAACAGTGAAGCAACAAATACCACATAAATATAATTATTTGTAACAAAAATTTCACTTATCTTTTGAAACTGATGTAAAATTTCAATAAATTGTGAGATCGTGATTTCGTAAACTCTTGTTTCTGCTGCATGGTATTTTGCTGTCTGTGCCCTTGGCGCTCGTTGCTGTCTGCCACTATTATAGACAGGCATGGATGAAACCATACAACAATTTTAAAACTACTTTTAAAGGCTTTACTTACCAGTGTTATTAAAGGAGATGCTGAAACTGGCAACTGCCATTGTCCATACATGTCTGGCACTTTTTTAGGAGACTATCAATCACTGGCCGTAGTTCACATCGAAGAAATGCTGTCAGTTTTCTGGTGGATATTTTGTTTCAATTCTGCCAGGGTGTGTTGGTTTGTCCAGTACACTTTTAAGTTACCCCAGAGATAGAAATCGCAGGGAGTTAGGTCCAGGGACCAGAGGCCTCAGATCCCCACTAATAATTCTGTCCTGAAACACATTTTCAATTGTTCTGATTGAAAGATTGGCTGTATCAGCTGTTGCAGAATCTTGTTGCAAAAAAGGCAAAATCACGCTCCCTGTCTGTTAATTGTCTATTTAAAAATGGGCCTCAACTGTTGACTCCAAAAAAAATTAGGTCTTTAGACTAATGGAGAAATGCCAGCATTTCTGAACATGAACTACAAGTGATGGATAGTTTCCTGGAGGTGCCAAACGTGAGGATGACAGTGGCCAGCTTCAGCTTCTCCTTTAATAGCATGGGTAAGTAAAGCCTTTACAATTAGTTTTAAAAATGTTACTTGGTTTCATCTGTGCCTTTTTATGATAGGCTAAACACTGCATAGCTGGTGGTTCATATAGGAAATATTTGTCTTGTTTATTCTTTATGTATTTTAGTTTTACAAGATAATTTATTTTCATTTATTTTCTTAGTTATTTAAAATTAGCACCTTAGTAGAATTATGTTCCTGTATGCACAGATATGCTTAAACTTCAAATGCTAAAGTCATATTAATACAATATTCTGTTTTACCCATCCAGTCATAAAATCAACAATATAAAGAATAATAACTAAATCAATATTTGAACTAAAGAATTTATGAGCATAAGCAGTACCTTCTTAAGCTCTTGTGGACACAGTAATGGTTCAATAGCCTGTAAAATGTCTAATGCATTCACAAGCATAGACACCATTCTACAGTACTTGCATGTGCATTGTAATTATAGCTGTTAAAGAGGACATAAAAACTTCCTGTTAGCACATTGAATCTGGGAATGATTCTTCTTTTTGCCCATGATTGTAATAAAACCTGTCCCACAAATGTTAACCTTGATTAGTACGAAGTGGATTGAAAAATATGCTTCAGTAATATAGAGAAAGGCATCTGAATTAAATGCATGGGTTTTCAGTATGGTTTAGATATTAATTTGATCCTTAAGTTTGATATCTTAGGTGTGCTATTAAGTGACATGTTAAAAGCAGTAGTTTAATTTGTTTTTCAGTACACATGTTTCAACATATCCAGGCATTTCCTTGTTCTGGGTGCTTCAAGTGGTGGCCTATATGTTTTCAAGCGGGAACCTTGCATTTTTCTGCAGCTATTGCCAAGCAAGGTAAGTTTGAAATAGATTATTCATTAAGATTTCTTTCTTTATTTTTTTTTTTTCAAGTACATGCAACAAAATGCGCAGAACAAAATGTTGAAAGAGCAAGTAATATTTATTTTCTGTCTTGCTTTCTTGAGATAGGCTCTAAAACTGAGGTTTAATCAGTTATTTGTGAACAATAATGTTTCTTTATACAGGGGTATACAAAATTGCAGTACTTTGGACACGCACACACACAAAATTTGTAACTTTGGCTCAGTCTGCTTGAAGTTACATCTCTTTTAAGCGCTCGTAATCCCACTCACGCTATACGCCTCTGAGATCTGGGGCAAGGCACGCATACCTGCAGCATGCACAGAATAGAGGACTCCGATCCATCTATTCTCTAGGTCGTTCCTTCCTCGTGTGATTGCTTCATGAAGCCTCTCTTCTCCCTTATGTGGAAGATGAAATTAGGCACCGGAAAGCAAAGTTCTATGATCAATTACAATCACATAGAAGTGCCCTGGTTCGGTCTCTAGGAGATACGACCCTACAAGATGCCATTTCAGGCTTTACCGGGTACCCTGCATGGCATGCAAAAGCTGAACTCCATTTTAATCATCCAATGAGCTGTTTGGCTTCAAAATTATCCCACATTTAAACCTTCAAACACCAGGGTGTCAAAAAAAAAAATGGTATTGCATCCTGATCAAAATGAGAGGAGTAATCAAGCTACCTCGCAATCCTTCCTCATTCGAATAATCTCATTCCATCCTGCATTCACCAAAATTTTCAACCTGTGGTAAAACTCAAAACCTGGGTGTGCACGCAGCAAAAACCTTCGGGCTGTTAACAGCCTGTCAGTACCTTGTCGTAACTTTGGCTCATAAATACCCTTCGGTAAAACCCAAAACCTGGGTGTGCATGCAGCAAAAACCTTCGGGCTGTTAGCAGCCTGTCAGCACCTCGTCATCGCAACTTTGGCTCATAAATACCCTTAATTTAGTAAAATTGGCTAACAGTGTTAATAATAATAATAATAATAATAATAATAATAATAATAATAATAATAATAATAATAATAATAATAATAATAGTAATAATAGTAATAATAGTAATAGTAATAATAGTAATAATAATAATAATAATAATAATAATAATAATAATAATAATAATAATAATAATAATAATAATAATAATAATAATAATAATAATAATAATAATAATAATAATAATAATAATAATAATAATAATAAGATAATAATAATAATAATAATAATAATAATAATAATAATAATAATAATAATAATAATAATAATAATAATAATAATAATAATAATAATAATAATAAACAAGAACTTTAATAATAAGGAAGTTTTTACAGCTTCATTATAAATAATTTTCTGTAACTGAATTCATTTAAACTTCAAGTTGGACTACTTCCAGTTCATAAAGCTCTAGGAAATTTTCAACTTTTAGAGGTTAGATGTTCTAAATGAGGTTTAAGTATAGGTCTTTTTATCTGTAATTATAACAATATAATTAAGTGTTAAGCAAGTAATATGTCTTGCCCTATCATTTTTAAGCTTTCACTTTTCCAATATTATGATGAGAAGAAATTAAACCAATAAGAATAGAAGTATTAACCATATTAATTTTAAGTTCAGTGTGATTAGCATTATAAACTGGAGTTATGTCAACATCTTTGCTAAAATACTATATACTAGAAATTTAAATATTTAAGACAGTGGAGTCATCTTATTTGTAGCATTGTTTTGCCATTTTTCTGCATAATGGAAAGGGAATTATAAGCCCTTTAAAAATCTTAATTTTGCTGGATGTGTTGTAAAAACAGCTCACTGTATTGGTTTTGTTTTCATTTTAAACAGGAAGGATCAGTAACTCAAATAGCTATATCTCCGGATGAAAAATTGTTTGCCTTTGCTACTCAGAAAGGCATCATCTGCATTGTGGAGCGAAGTCAAGGCCCAAAGGTACGTCGTATGCAGACATGCTTAGAACATCAAGGATCAGATATCACTGCTCTGCATTGGAGTGGCCAAAGTAATGAACTTTTCATTGGAGATGATCAGGGCAGAGTGTCGCTACTCACTGCTACTCAGTTTGTGGTAAGTGAAAGTTACTTTACTAATGGTTTGTCAGCACAGTATAATAATGTAGCCAACTATTCTGAATTTAATACTGAAGTTAGTACAGAAGTCTCCTGTCATAAATACCTTCTTTCCTATTCTATTCCTAATTTTTACGAGTTTGAATATTCAGGTCTAAACAAAATATGTACTCAAACTTTTTAACCATTGGGCACATTATTTAAATACTGTCATGGCTATTCAAAAATCTGATTTAAACCCCTGTGCAGTTGTGCAACTGAGTTGTAAAGTTTAAAAATTTATATAAAATAACCAATATAATTTCTTTCTTAAAGTTTCGCATGCATGATTCTGGAACTATTGATTTAATTGTGACGGCCTAGTATGATTTATTGGGTATGTTAGATGTCAAAACATTTCTCCAAATGCAGGATGACACATCACTTTCTGCATGCCAAGACCTTTCACAATTTTTTGCCCTTTTATAGTATACAAAACATCTTTTTTCTCTCTTCCTTCCTGAATTGTATACATAGATTATTTATGCATGACTTACTTGAGTATTTTGCATTTACACTATATCCTATGATAATTATAAATAGGCAAATCAATTTAATGCATCACAAATACAATAGAACTCTGCTAGTCTAACCCCAAGGGAACCAAAAGCATGATCAGAACACGAGAAAGGTCAGATTTTCAAAGGAACGTTACATTAAAACATGATTACAAAGTCAATCTTTTGCATAATTCAGACTGTTGACAGTGTAACATAATATGAAGTTAACATACTGTGACTTTGTGGGTTCGTGAAATGAAAAGTCCAATTACACCACTCAAAAATGTTCTTTATTTCCACCGACTTACAGTTAAACTCTTGCCAATTACACAGAATTACGTAATGCACACAATTACATTTCACCAGTTCGTCCGTTACAATTTCACTTGCACTCGTAATTACGTACAATCTTCCGATGCTCTCACACAGTCTTCTCGTCGTACACTAGCACTGCATTCTTACACCAAGAACTGACTGTCTGACTCACTAACTGACTCCTCTTGCACGACGTGTAGCTTATATAGGGTCCGCTTGCCGGTCTGGAAGGTTCTCCATTAGATGAAATATCCCGTAAGTTCGAGAACACAGGTGGAACAGAAAGAGACGGCGCAGTGATGTTTTTTGTGCCAGCCATCCCTTCTTAACGCTATAAGACAAATGAGGGGGCGGGGCGAACACCGATCCGTCTGCTGCTTGCCCAGTCTACAGGGTGTTCCGACGCTCGGGTGACAATACTATAAAAACTCAATAAAAGTACTGAAGGTACCTGTACTCAGATTGTAGGGACTTATGAAGGATGAAACAACTCTGTATTATTTGTTTTAACAGATGACAACCTTGATTTTGCTACAATGCTCCTTCATTTTCGTACCCACAAGATATTCATTGGCGTGGAAAAGAAAAAAGTTCTCCAGTGTACTGAAGAGTATTAAATGCCTGCTTAGTATCTGAATGCAACTGAGTCGTCATGTTTTTCTCTGTTTGCAGTTCTGGAAGATGACAGCAATTATTAGATTGTATTTAGTTCTTTTTGTATCATGCAATCATCAATGGCCATCATGATCTAAATGTCACTGGGCGGCACATCAGGTTGCAAAGCCTGGACACACAGAAAATGAGTCACCAGCAGATTTTATATATATATATATATATATATATATATATATATATATATATATTGTCGCGAATCCCTTTTTTTACGACTGGCGGCATACGCACAAAAAGGGTTTGCGCAGCTTATTTACACAAAGGAATTGATAAGCAGACATTGTGGTAATAAGCAGTTAAAGATAGCGCGAGATAAAGGACTTGCCGGCACGGATAAGATTTCCCGTATAGAAAATACTAGTGATATCTTGATTGACAAACAGTCAATTTCTTTATTAATTTTTAGATGAGTCGTATTTATTACACATCTGCTTCACTTTCGTACCTATTTTGAGGACATGTTTTGCAAATCATCGTTTGCATCTTCTGCCTTATGCGACTAAAGCTTGATCCCAGTTAAATCTCGATATAAGTCAATTTCTTGTTTGTTCCAGAAATCTCTCAAATTTATTAATGAGTTATTTAAGGGAGCGACTTGCCAAGAGTGAGTCGTAAACAGGAGAGTAAACAGATGTTGTAACGGGAGTGCTGTAAACAGATCTAATCAGAATGCTGTTGTGTGGTCATCGACCTTGATAGCTTGTGATTGTGTATGTGATGTAATACTGATACTGTGAGTGTATATCTACGCAAATAAAGAACGATTTGGAATATCTGCAACTTGGACTTTTAATTCTACGAACCCACAAAGGCACAATATATACAATTACAATAAGCTGTAAGCAATGACAGATGGCAACAGCATTGTTGGACTAACCAGCAAACATTCTCTTGAGTCGGAAACAAATGTTAACTTCTTTCATACTATCATACTCAGCTTTACAAACAATACCAGTATGCATATTTTTATAACATAAACCATTTATTATAAAGTGTTAAATACAATGTGAAATTAGAAAAGTGTACCTTGGGTTGGGAACTGGTATAGAGGGAAGCACATGCTCCATTTGATACACGGGTATTAGATAAGCAATGTGCATACTAATATGCATTTTTATTTATTCAGTGTGCTGTAGTAGTTCTTTGTTAAAGTGTGTGGTGATAGTAAGGGTGGTATGGTGGTGGTGGCAGCAGTTTTTAGTAGCAGTAGGAGCCATTTTGATGTTTGAACATACTGTCCAGACTTAAAGGCTGTGGTCTAGTGGGGTTGTAGGTTCCTGATGTTTCGCTAAGGAGTATGCTTGGCATCTTCATGGGTGATCAGTAGCTGGTCAGAGCTTGAATGAGTTTGCCGTTCATCTGTGGCTGCTGGCAGGCAGTGGTCAGCTTTAATGATTTTGCTGCATGTCCACCCTCAATAGTTTAACTGTAAATGTGGGAATTAGGATGGGGTTTTGTAGGGTAACTTTGTTGGCTGTTAGATAGGAAGTGTGAAAGAGGGAGCAAGTTTGCCTTCAGTGCTATTGTAGTAGCATGCACTACCCCCTACTTTTTGATGTGAATAGTAGTACTACATTCATTGGGTGAAAATTTAGAGGCCATTCCACTTAATGGGATTATGCGGAGCTCAACTTTTGATGCTGTTTGGAATTGCTCTGGTGCTATCTTGGGTGCGTTGCAGGGTACTCAATGTCGCCTGAACCAGCATCTTCTGGGATCATAATTCCTTAAGATCTGATTAGGACACTTAGATGTTGTGGTAAATTTGTGTAACGTTTAGTAGCCTGGCACCTAATTTCTCCTCCACTTATGGAAGAGATGAGGTTTCATGCAGTACACATTAGGGGGAAGTAGCAGCCTACAGAATGGATGGACATGAGTCCTCTATGCTGCCGCCATTATAGCTGTAGTAGCCAGATGTCTACGACCATGTCCCAGATTTCACAGGCATACAACATGAGGCGGACTACAAGTGAACAAAAGAGGTGCAACTTCAGCGAACAGGCATCCCGGAGCTCAGCATGGTATACACTGAGGCTATAGCCCCCTGCACTGAAGCGGAGTGTCCCCTGATGTGTTTATGGAAAGTCAGACCACTGTCCAGTTTCACTCCGAGGTAGGTGATTGAGTTTCCTCATTCTATCCTTCGGCTTCAAGAGTAAATGTGGGGCAGCTGGGAATGTGGCATTTAGTGAAGAGAGCCCGCTTCGGTAGCGTAGATGGTAGCATGAGTGCCTCACATTCAGGAGGTCCCGAGTTCGAATCTCAGTTAGGATGAGTTATCTGGATAAGGTTTCCTCATTCTATCCTTCGGCTTCAAAAGTAAATGTGGGGTAGCTGGGAATGTGGCATTCAGTGAAGAGAGCCCGCCTCGGTAGCGTAGATGGTAGCATGAGTGCCTCACGTTCAGGAGGTCCCGAGTTCGAATCTCAGTTAGGATGAGTTACCTGGATAAGGTTTTTATGGGGTTTTCCCTTAGCCTGATAGACAAATGTCAGGTAACTCTAAGCTCCATGGACCCCGGACTCATTTGAGCATCATTTCATCCATTTCATTCATCGTCCGATATGACTTAACGTTGGAGGACGTAAATTAAAAAAAAAATTAAGTGAAAAGTGCGGCTTGGCTCTTGTCTCGGTTAATGACATTTGCCAGTGCCAACACCACTCTTTGGTGAGGTGGAGGTGTGTCTGTATGGCATTGAAGGCTCTGAGTAGGTATTTATTAGTGCAGAACAGAAGCACATCATCAGCAAACTGGGCCATTTTGTTATGCGGCTGAGTTGGAAATTCCACCATGAAGGCACTAAATAGTGTTAGGGATAGCACAGAGTGTTTGAGGACTCCACTTCTTGCTGGTGTAAGTGTTGATGTTTTCCCTGTGACTGTGTCTTTAAAAGTGCGGTACTTTAGGAGGGTGTGTAAGATGTTGTTCAGCTGTATGGGAAGTCCCAGTTGGATGATTTATGCAACTCATCTGCATGCGATGTCATTGAGAAGGCCTTTTCCACATCCAGAGAAACTTCAGCAGTGTAGGCACCTTCCTGGAAATCCACCTGCAGTAACTGCTGTGTTGTTGAGTGCCCAGGACAAAATCCTAACTGACAATTTCCCAGAAGTGTGGACTAGCAGTTTTGGATTAACCTCCTTAGAACTTTTGAGAGGAAGGACAGGAGAGTGATCGATTGGTAGTTGGAAGGGTGACCTGGATCTTTTGAATTTTCTGTGGAGGATGCATCTCTTATATGAGGAGCGTTTTTTCAAAACTCGATAGATGCAAAATTTTATGAAATTGGGTTATATATAGTATAATTATTATAGTATAATAATTTTCACCTTCTGCATCATTCTGTGATGTCCTGTGTAGAAGATAGGGAAATCAGCAGCTTTTTAAAAACTCGATAGATGCACTTGCTCGGTTAAAGAAAAAGTCAATAGATGCAATTGTATGATTTTATAATACAGTGTGTAGCAACCTCAATTCTATGAAACGCTTGTTGGCATTGGCTGCCATCTCACTATTGCAATTCTTGGAATTTTCAATCATTTCTGCAAGCTTTGTACACTGCTGCAGCGTTAGCAGTACCTGCGAACTCAGGTTTGTGCGCTTGTATTTCACATTCATTTCTGAAAACTTTGTTATACGTACATGGCATTTTTATTCTTAGTTGAGACACTGCACTGTACTATGCACAATGGACAGGAGCTCAGATTATGAAACTGTGTCACTTGTAGAATGTGCGGGAAGTACAAATTTCAAAAACAAGGAAAGGAAATCAAAATGCAAGTCAAGGAAAGCGCATACTCCAGCAATTTCATGTTAACAATATCTTGAGTGCACTCCATGAAATCCTAAAGGTAAAATGCATAAGATCTGTGATATAGCTGATTTGACTTATAATGATATAAGTGGATTTCACCATCTTTCTTTGCTAAATAAAATAGATCAAGATAAATTCTTTATGAAATATGCGTATTACATCTTCTAATCGCAGAGTGGTGAAGAAAGAAGCTCCAAATAAGAAGTGAGATAGATAGTCAACATGAAAAATTCAATGCCATGGCCGAGATTTGAACCACGGATCTCATGGTTTCCATCCAGTCGCTCTAACCCATTGAGCTACCATGGCCAACGCGCCGTCCTGACATTAAATTCTCCATTTGACTCATATATTTCCCCGGTAAACCACTAGGGGCTCTCGCATCTGAGATACACCGTTTGTGGTGACATACTATCGTAAGTACTTGAGTCCCAGGCTTCATCATTTAACTCTTATTATTTTAGTTAATTGATGGAAATTGATCATTTCTTCACACTAGCTGTATATAGGCTAAGGTTTTTTGATGATAGAGTCAACATGAAAAATTCAATGCCATGGCCGGGATTTGAACCATGAATCTCCTAGTGTGATCTCCACAGCTAGTGTGAAGAAGAGTTGTAGAGACTTGGTTGACAGGTGATTTTAGTGGAAGTGAGTGATTTAGATTTTTATGAGAAGAAAGGGGTAAGAAAGAAAGAAAGTGGCCGTGTGTCAGGTGGTCTAGATTTATTTGTTAGGAAGGATTTGCATATTAAAGTGCAAGTTTATAGAGATTTAGAAGAGAGTTCTGTGTTGTGGTGTGTGTTAAGTGGAATAGGGAGAAAGGAAAGGATGTGTTTTGGAGTGGTGTATAACACACCAAATACCTCGGAAGTTTATGATCCAAACTTATTTATTTTAATAAGAAATGATATGGTGGAAATATAAAATAGAGACTCAGTTAATAGCTTTATCATAATGGGTGATTTTAATGCAAGGGTGGGAACAAGTCAAATAAACATAATAAACCTGGAAGGAGTTAATTGGGGAAACAAAAGAGATGGAAAGAAGGAGTAAACATAAAGTTTCGAATTGTGAAGGCAAGAAGTTGATAGAATTTTGCGAGGAGACAAGTATGAGGATGCGTAATGGGGTGAAGGAGAAAAAAGATATGGGAAAATTTACTTTTGTAAATAAAAACGGTCAGAGCATCTCAGATTATATAGTATATACAGTAGATTTAGACTCATATCTTACTGATTTTGAAGTGTTGAATGTAGTGTGTTCTAGTAATCACTTCCCAATAAGGGCAAAATTGCTCAGCATATATAAAGAAGAAACAAGAGGAGAGCAATATCGAGGAGTTAAAAGTGAAAAGTGGAGGGAGGAGGAGTCAGTTGCTTTTTTAAGGGAACTGGGGTCAGATATAGCAAGATCAGAAGAGACAGCGGTAGAGGAGACGTGGAAAGAAAATAAAACAGATGTAGCAATTATGAAGTTAAAAATGCTAGTAAAAGGTGCAGGTGCAAGGATGAAAGTGAAAAATAACATGGTGAGTAAGCAGAAGGGACGGTTCAATGAGGAATGCAGGATGGCAAAACGAAGAGGTTTTAAGGGAACTGAGGAAATTGAGGTTAATGGGAGGACAAAAGGAAAAAGAGAATTTTATGTTTGAAAGACGGACGTACAAAAGCTTGCTGCAGGAAAAAAGAAAAGAATGGGGGGGGGGGGGGGGGGGAATGAGTAAAAAGTTGTATGAAGCAGCAACAGTTAATGATAGTAAAACAATATGGACTATAGTTAAGAGGTTGTATAGAGCTCGAGTAAGAGTAAATAATATAATTGCAGATGAATGGCTTAATTATTTTAAAAGTCTTTTAGGAGGGGAATAACAGAAGAGGGAAAATATTTGGCTAATACAGAATAACAACTTCATTGAATTATTAGATATCCAAATAGGAATTAAAGAAGTAAGGGAGCAAATCAAAAGAATAAAAAGGAACAAATCAAGTGGAATTGATGGTATTCCAGGGGAGTTTTGAAAAGCATGGATCTAAATGAGAGCAGATTAAGACTGTTTGTAAGGATACTAAAGTCAATTTTTGAAGGCTGTAATGTCCCTAGGAGTTGGAAAGCAGCAATAGTAGTGCTAATATTTGAGAATAAAGGGGATGTTAATATCCCAGGAAATTATAGGGGGATTAGCCTGTTGTCAGCATTACATTTATATACAAATATAACAATTTGTAACATAAAACTTCACTTATCTTATAAGAAATGATGACACTTTTCTTATAAATTGCTCGAGATCGCTATTTCATGGAAACTCTTCCACATCCTCAGCTGGAACCAACAAAACTGCTGTCATCGTTACAAACGTTAGATGTTAATATGTTCTTGGTAGTACTACCAAAATCTGAAAATAAAACAAATTTAAAAACAGAATCGAATGCCAGTATTTCAAAATTCATTACGCCTTGTTTGTTTTTTAAAATAAATATCTTTTCCCAAACCATTAAATCTATCGGACCATTTAATTGTTTTAATAATTTAACTTCTGGATTTATTTCATGGTTAAATGACAAAAAATGATCTGCTATGGCTGATTTATCAATCTGTTTATACTTAATATTACAAAAATGTTCTTTCGTTCTGGTTTCTAAATTACATTTTGTCTTTCCAATATAAACTTTATCACAATCAAAACAATTAAATTGATAAATACCAGATTTTTTATTATTAGGAATTTTATCTTTTTTTAGAGAAATGCAATAAATTTTTAATACTGTATTTATTTTGAGGAACTAAAGTTATACCAAACTCTTTAAAAACAAAGGATGTGGAAGAGTTTCCATGAAATCGTGATCCCGAGCCATTTATAAGAAAAGTGTCATCATTTCTTATAAGATAAATGAAGTTTTAAGTTACAAATTGTTATATTTGTATATATTTGTTTGCTTCACTGTTTATAGCTTCATATTTTACGTATTTATTAGGAAACATTTATGCTGGGGTACCAGCAGAAAGGGTTCAAATGTGGGCAGAAGAGGAGGGAAAATTATTATCTGAACTACAAACAGGCTTTAGGAAAAGTAGGAGAGTAATAGGTAATATCTTTGTAATATCAACATTGGTTAGTAAGAATGAACTGTTTTAAATTGCACTGATGTATTACTTTGTACTAAGTCATTATTCAGATATATCATTAGTGCCTTCTGAACTTTTAAACATGTCTCTTAGAACATACATTTTAAATTATAACACAATTATTGCAGTATCATGCAAGTTTCAGAAACATACAGTCTTGGATTGTAAGAAATAGTGTGACTTTTTTGTTGCAGGCTAAGACAATGTTTCAGAATCCTTGGGTTCAGCTGATGCAGCTAGACTCAAGAATAGTACAGCTTGATTGGTGCAGGCAACTACTACTAGTATCCACACTGACACGGTGTTACATCTGTGACACAAGCAATGAGCAGTACCGACAAATTGGGCAGAAATTGAGGGATGGAGATTATGGTGCCTGCTTCTACATCACAGAAGAAGAAGAAGATATTAACCAAACCAACCCAGTTCCTAATAAGAACGAACATGATGCAGCTGCTTTCAGTTCTGTAACTGAGGAAGAGGCTTTAACAGATTGTGAAAAAATGCAGGCCATCCGAATGTTCTGTGCTCGACCTGGTGCACGCTTATGGGAGGTGCAAGCAAATGGAATAGTTCTCAGTACAAGACAGTTCAAACAGGCATTCTCTGTTCCACCATCAAAAATCATCAGATTCAATGAGTTTAACAACTATATCAGTGCCCAAACCATAGATGAAGCATCCCCTGAAATATCAATAAACTTCACAAAGCTTTACATGCTTCCAAATAAGTTTATATATACTTATAAATATGATGGACTCTTTCTGTTAAATCCAAAAGAGGGCAAAGTTGTGTTGTGGAACAATGAAATCCAAGATATTATTGACTCCAAAGCTGTAAATGATAACTTATATGTTTGGACAGCTTGTAAGTTGCACTGTTTCCTTATCACTTCAGTGGATAAATTTGTAGTCAGGCTATATCTTCAAAGGCAATTCATGCTTTGTGCCAGTATGTGCGACTTATACAGCAATTATCTTGTTAAACTTGTTCCAAATGCAACTAAGCTTCATGTGATAGCAGATTTACCAAATAAATTAGGAGATAGTGAAATTACAAACAAAATTTTACCACTGATAGAAGAAATAAGAAAATATGCACAACAAAGACAACATGCACAGAAATTACAGTGTGGTATCTTTCTAGTTAATAACTACTTCCATTCGTTGGAGGATGTTGATTTGAGGAAAAACTCTAATGGCATTTATCAAGTTTTGAAGAAGGCACAGTCAGAGAAAGCGAAATCTCTAGATGGTTCTCCAGAGGCACACAGAAAGAGAATAGGAAAGAATGTAATTCCTCTGAGAAAGTCTGGCAGCACTACTTCACTACCAGAATTGGTACATTCTGAGGAATGTTCTAGTGTTAAACAGAATGGGAATCATGTAAATTCCAAACCATCTGATACTCTGTATTCCGATTTAGGGTTACCTCCAGAGGCTGTTCATGCACTAAAAGATCTGGGACAGACTTTCTCATGGAAGATAGTAAGTGGTACAAAATCACTGAAGGAGAAGCTGCAGGAACAGTTCAGAGAGAGTAAACTAAAGCTGCTAAATCAAGAACCGTATGTTGAACCATTTGATATTAGAACTTCTGACCACAAGGAACCTGTGGAGGATCAGAAAGTGATTACTGAGGCCATTGAAGAAGAGGAATTGATACACACCTCGGGTGATAAGCTGAAAAAGAAAGCGGCACAGCTCCCTGTTCTAGATGTTTCAAAAATCTCAGAGTTTTGTTTGAAGTTGAACAATGAAAAAGTTAATGGTACCAGAGACTTACTTGAAACAAATGAGCTATTAGATATGGTCTATAAGTTTTATTTAGAATACTTGATATCCAGGAAACAAGTCTATGCTGAAAATCAGGTGCCTGTTCACAAATCTCTTCAAAGGTGCTTTCCTTTGCATTACTATTTTTCAAAGGATATCTTAAGAGTGCTGAGAACAGAGTTCCATCAGGCATTGAAATCTGGTCAGCTTATAACATGGCTCTATAATCATGAGGCAGATATTAAGCTTTTTATGCTAGAATTTCCTGAAAATGTTGAAGAAATTTTTTCTGAAAATGCTCTTAAACTGGATACTTTGCTAAGCAGATTGTTGACGATTTTTTCAGATGTGATCGATACAAAATTGGTCACAGAATATATTTTATCAGCTGGATTAATTTGCTACTACAGATCACTGTGTATCATACTAGATCGATATCAGGATGGTAATGTGCATTTGATGACTGAAGATAGTACAGCACGTGAAATGTATGGAGAATTGCCACTACCACTATTGCTTAATACAATGTACTATATGTTCAGCATGGGTAATGTAGAAATGTGCTGCGACATAGGACAGACTGTTGAACTTAAAGCTGTATGGTTTCTTATTCTGAGACTGCAGCATCACCTTGAAAACTCAGGAAATCTTAAACCTGCGCCAAGTACACACTGCTATTCCTTGTTTCTTTCATATCTTGAAAAGTTACCAAATAGTTTGGGGAAGATATCTGATGCATTTGGTGATGATCATTTGCGACATTACATTACTAAAGCATTTTTAGAGCTGAACATTTGTACAGATAAAGCTTGCAGCTGTGGCTTCCCTTTGCCAGGATTTCCATCACTGAAGTTCAGCAACACAGCACAACAAATAGTGAATTACTACTTGCAAGATGAAGTGGCATTGTTAGAATTATGCAAGAGAGTGCCAGCATTGTGGTTGTTAATTCTACCTCTCTGGCGGGGCAGAGACTTTTTTTCTGTGCTTCCACTCTTGATTCATTTAGGCAAAATATTGGAGTTTTCTTCATGGATATCTGAAATGGATTATATCAGTTGGGAACGTACATTTGATCATCTAGTCACTTTTCATAAAGGAGTTTGTTTAAATTGCCACAAGAAGCTCTCTATAGTTGCTGAGGATTTGGGAGAAGTGCCATGGACTGCCTTAGGAACTTCAATGCTGAGAACGGTGTGTCCTTCAGTATCTGTGCAGTTGTTGAAAAAATACTCACAATATATATCTCCTGGTCTGTTAAATGCAAGGTATGTTACTTTAAACCATGACAATTATGCTGTTTTGGTGCTGTTTTAATTCCATAATTATAGTTTTGCATCTACAATTACCTTTAACTTGTGCTAATATCCATACACATTTTAAAATGTAATAAATTCAGTATTAGCTATGTATGAGGGCTGTCGAGAAAGCCACTTACTTTTTCATCTGCAGCAGCAATGTACAGAGTTAACTCAGCCATCTTGGTATCTGAGAATTTATTCATACAATCAGTATCAAGCTGTGCCAGGATGAGGTTTGTGCCAATTCCCGTTATTTCACAATAAAATTTTTAAACTAGTGCTGCAATTGAAAATCCCTTAAGTTGTGAGGTACTATCAGTAATAAAGTTTTTGTTGGTATAAAATTGGAAAGAAATTTATGGGCATCTGTGTGAAATGTATGGAAACAACTTAATCACTGAAGGTGGAGTGTGTGAATGGTGCATTAGGTTTAAAAATGGCCAAACTAATGTGTATGATGAGTGCAATGGACGACCAAGCATTGTAAAGTCAGTGAGAGTATTCAAGAATATGGCCAAATCACAGTAATGGAGCTGTTGTTTAGTTTTTCACAAATTTTATGAACTAAGTTGCATGAAATCATTTCCATACACTTACAGTTGCAGATAAATTTCAATTGGTCTGTGGTATTTTGCCCCAGAGGTTCTGATAGTGATGGTAGTGAAGGTGTTACAGATTCACAATAAAGTGGCTACACCAGTTCAAGTTTTGAAATAGACTTGCAAACAGAATATTTTATAGCAAAAGACAAGAATACAAAGTGGTTCAAGTACCGAGTTATGACAGTGATGGTGATGATTTGACTCCATATACCAGTTTACATAGATGTACATCAGGTCAAGGTTGATTATAAAGTGAGACTATGGTTAATTACAAGTACTTAATTATTTACAAGTTATTCATACATTAACAGTCATGCAAGTTCATTACTGTTGATTGAAGAGTTACCTGTATTGTTTGTGAAGATGGAAGCTATGTTAACTATTATTAGTAAAAGCAAAAGTAAAATATTCGGTATATCTAAATATCAACTTTTGTATATATTTGGATCTAAATATCAACTTAATCATGCGTACCAATGAAGCAGCTTATTTTTTAAACATAATAACATCTTGCAATCTATACCTTACCAGTTTTCAAGTTACAAGAAATAGAACTTGTCATTTTAGTAGTTTAGTTTGTTTATTTAGTGCCAAGCTATTACATAGATTGCATCAACTGGAATTGACCCAAGTGACTTATCCAGAAACGTCTAAATGCTACAATCCTACACAACCTTCTTATCTCATACATCTTATGATCTCAAGTTTACATTGTCAACTCTTACTCATAACATCTGTCAATTGACCATTTCCATTTGGATCTCACCTTCCATAGAAATTCTCCTAATTTTCTAATCTGACTCTGATCAGAAAACATTTTCTTTATGGTTACAATAGTTTTATTTCTCAACCACTTCTTCCTAATCAATTTTTTCCTCATTCATCTGTACCTCTACATTCCCATATAATATACTCTCCATCCTCTTTGTCCCCACATATCAGACAGTAAACTTCCAGTACACTTCTCCTTAGACCTCTCAGTTTCCAAACCCCTAATCTGTATCATGCTATGACTTCTCTTTCCCTTTTATTACAAATTTCTAAATACTTTTCTGACCTTGATTCTGTTCTAAACGAACCAGTGACCTTTTCTCTTCCATCTCAGCCCACATAGTTTGACAATCCATATCCTCGAATCTAGATCTAACTACCTTCCATACTCCCCATGTTAAGCTATGTCTATGCAGCCCTATATCACCTAATCCACCCTTTTCCAACTGTTCTTTAACTCTTTTCAACCAGGTTCCCTGATTGGGATGCTTTTTTTGAAAACTGAGGCAGCACTTAAACTATCCTCTGGCAACTGCAGTATCCTGTACCAGTACTTAACCACTCTTTCCATCACCTTTCCTTTTGCACTACCTTTTCCCATCTCTAAAAGTACTCCTACATTTGCTGAGTTCTGGGGTACACCCAGCATAAATTTACAGTATGCTCTTAATACAAGATCCATTTTCACCCATCCCTTTTCGACCCCCCATATTTCCACCCCATATCCTTCCCTAGCATCTACTAAGGCTGAGTATAGCCTTTCAAACCATGATACCTTCATCATTGGTGCTATATATATAAGCATTTTCTCAGTAAACCCAGAGCTGACCTCCCCTTAGCTAGAGCCCACTTCTTCTGTAACTCCCAGTCCCCTTTCCTGCTTAGTTTAATCCCCAAATAGATGTAATCCTGCACAACTTGAATTTCTGTGCCTCCCATAACTCACTTTTCAGATTTCTTCAATTTATTTCCATTTTAAACACTATTATTTTATTAAATTTCAGATGAGTCGTATTTTTTACACATCTGCTTCACTTTCGTACCTATTTTGAGGACATGTTTCGCAAATCTTCGTTTGCATCTACGGCTCTTGTGCGACTGAAGCTAGATCCAGCGGTGTGGGTAATTCTGGGGTTGTTGCTGCCATCTGTTGATTTAGTGATGAACTGAAATGTGGGATTCTCTTCTAGCGGGATTTCAAAGTTCATTAGTTGGTTTTTATGTTTTTCTATGTATATCCTCTCCCATATGACAAGTTCACTATGTTTTTGTACGTATTTTAGTAATTCTGTGCTATCTTCAATTTCATGATTTTCAGACCAGAAATGAGCTGCTATTGCGGACTTATCAATATTTTTGTATCTTAAGTGCCTGAAGTGTTCTTTCTTTCTAGTGCCTATGTTTCTTTTTGTCTTCCTCTGTGAAAAAAATTTACATAGGGAGGACAAAAAGAAACATAGGCACTAGAAAGAAAGAACACTTCAGGCACTTAAGATACAAAAATATTGATAAGTCCGCAATAGCAGCTCATTTCTGGTCTGAAAATCATGAAATTGAAGATAGCACAGAATTACTAAAATACGTACAAAAACATAGTGAACTCGTCATATGGGAGAGGATATACATAGAAAAACATAAAAACCAACTAATGAACTTTGAAATCCCGCTAGAAGAGAATCCCACATTTCAGTTCATCACTAAATCAACAGATGGCAGCAACAACCCCAGAATTACCCACACCGCTGGATCTAGCTTCAGTCGCTCAAGAGCCGTAGATGCAAACGAAGATTTGCGAAACATGTCCTCAAAATAGGTACGAAAGTGAAGCAGATGTGTAAAAAATACGACTCATCTAAAATTTAATAATATTTCGCTTCACTGTGGTTTTCCAATACAGTTAAATCTCGACTATTATTTTAGTTTTATTTTGATTCACTTAAATATCTACCTTACAATATCTATCTCAATTATTGCATGAGTTAAGCCAATAACTGTTACTGATCCCACCATTAAGTCATCCGCATATAATAAGCCTAGGATCTCCCTGTTTTCTAACACTGGCATATGCTTGTTGGCTAAACTTAGACAATCCATGATGTCATCAATAAAAAGATTAAACAAAATAGGACTCAGTTTACATCCTTGCCTAAGACCTCTTTTCGAATTCACCTCGAACAGTTACCTCCTCTTCCCCACATTTGACACAGAAAGTATTTTCATGATATAGTTCAATTAATAGTTCTACATCCCTTTACTTAATCCTTTCAGCCTTAGCTTATACCACAACGCTTCCCTTATTATTTTATCATATGCCTTCTCAAAATCTATGAATATAACATACATCCTGCCTCTTTTCACCTGTAAATATTTGTCAACTAGTGTTTTAATAACCATTATGTTGTCCACTGTTTGCCTCCCTTTCCTAAAACCTGATTGAAATGGGTTAATCTTTGGTTAACATCTGCCCAGGTTTGTATCCTTTCAGCCAATATTCCTGTAAAATTTTTTCCTTCCCATATTTGATAATAATGCTATCCCTCTGTAATTCTCGGGATCATCTTCACTTCCCTTTCCTTTATATATAGGCTGGATTATAGCCTCCCTCCATCTTTTTGGCACTGATCTCTTCTCCTTCACAGCATTCAAAAGCCTAGTCAAGCACTTCAATCTGCCCCCATCCTCACACCACGCTTGAAGAAATTTTACTGGAAAACTGTCTGTTCCCACTGATTTATTCTTTTTAAAGCTTCCCACCTGTTTCAGGACCTCTTCATTTGAGAAAGCTCTGTCCAACTCTATATAATTACAAGCCATCTCAAGCTCCCATCTTGGTAAGTTCCTCTCCTCTCTTTCAAACAGTTGACCAAAATAACTCACCCACTCAACAGGCATAATTGATGGATAGAGTCAACATGAAAAATTCAATGCCATGGCCAGGATTTGAACCACGGATCTCCTGGTTTCTGTCCAGTCGCTCTAACCCATTGAGCTAGTATGGCCAACATGCCATCCTGACATTAAATTCTCCAACTGATTCATATATTTTCCTGGTAAACCACTAGGGGCTCTCGTATCCGAGATACACCGTTTGTGGCGACTTACTATCGCAAGTACTTGAATCCCAGGCTTCACCATTAAACTGTTATTATTTAAGTTAATTGGTGAAAATTAATCATTTCTTCACACTAGCCATACAGAGGTACGGTTGAAATCCCGGGCATGGCATTGAATTTTTCATGTTGACTCTATCCATACAGAATCTTAGCCTATGTACAGCTAGTGTGAAGAAATGATTAATTTCCACCAATTAACTTAAATTTCTGAGTTAGTTTTTGTTGTTATATTGCCATGTTTATTGTATATTAATGTTGCCTGCTTTCTACCTATAAAATAATATGTGCTGATTAAGTTTTAAATTTTTTGCTATGCCTCTAATACCATATGCCTCCAATTTGTTGAGCAAAATATGATTAACGCAGTCAAACGCTTTTGTTAGATCAAAAAATTAGGTGGCAGTTTTTTGTTTATTTTCTAAACGATTTTATAAATTCCTTTCTTGGAAGTGTTGAAAACAGTGTTGTTATAATAAATTAAATTTAAAGGGTGTCAATTAATGACACTAAACAACACTTACTTTAAAATTTTTCCGGAACATGTTCCAGAAACTTTGCCTCCATCATCAACCGGCCATCGACTGGTTCTCATTGGTGTAGTTGACGATATTTTGTCATAGGTCTCCTCTGGTGGCGGTTCGAGGAGCTTGCTGAACAAATCTTTCTGGGGGATGTTGAAATTGAAGACTTTGTTCCTATTTTTTGAAATGAAGATTTGTTCAAATGTGGATAGTTCTTGTTTTCCTGAGTATGTTTTAGTAGTTGTGGCTTTTTCCCCAAAATGCGTGGCAACTGCTGATTTTTCTAATTGTTTATATGTTATGTTCCTAAAGTGTTCCTTTGCTCTTGTTTCTAAATTTCTTTTGGTTTTTCCGATATAAATTTGACTACAGTCACAACATTCAATTTGATATATACCAGATTTTTTGTTGGATGGAATGGCATCTTTGATGTTTGAACAAATAAGGTTTTTTAAGGAGAAATGGTTGACTGGTGCTAGTTGAATGTTTTGTTTTTTGAAGACTTTTTTGAATTTATCAAAGGCCCATGGATGGTAAGTGAATTTTTTGAAAATCATATTAGTTTCTGTAGCTGAGAGGGTTGTGATTTCCTTTATTAGCTTCTTCTTTTTTGCTCAGTTCACTTTTTTGTCTACTAATGATTTGGGAAAGTACTTTTTTTGTGCTATTTCAATAATTTTGTATTCTGTTTTGTATTCTTCTGTTGTGAGAGGGATGTTGACCAGTCTGTGTGTTAAACTATTGAAGATTGCCTGTTTGTGGGATCTTGGGTTGTAGCCATTAGCTTTTATGTAGTTGTCTGTCTGTGTTGGTTTTCTGTAAATGCCAAAGTTTAGTCTGTTTTTATTTCTCATTATTTTTAGATCCAAAAATGGTAAAAAAATTTAAATTTGATTTTGTAAATGTTTTGTACACTCTGTTATTGCTGAAATTGTTGACAATTGTTTCCTAAAGTCATGTTGCGTATCTGAAATAGTATTATTTTTATTTAAAAACTTTATTAATTGTGTAAGTATTACTTTTTCAAAATTTTTGCGTAGTACAGAAGTTAATGTAACAGTCCTGTAGTACTTCACCACAGTGAAGCGAAAAATTATTAAATTATAGATGAGTCGTATTTTTTACACATCTGCTTCACTTTCGTACCTATTTTGAGGACATGTTTCGCAAATCATCGCTTGCATCTACGGCTCTTGTTCGACTGAAGTTAGATCCAGCGGTGTGGGTAATTCTGGGGTTGTTGCTGCCATCTGTTGATTTAATGATGAACTTGAATGTGGGATTCTCTTCTAGCGGGATTTCAAAGTTCATTAGTTGGTTTTTATGCTTTTCTATGTATATCCTCTCCCATATGACGAGTTCACTATGTTTTTGTACGTATTTTAGTAATTCTGTGTTATCTTCAATTTCATGATTTTCAGACCAGAAATGTACAGAAAAATAACTAATATAGACCTCTCTTTGTACAACCTACATCTGAAACTTGTAAAATTACTAGGAAACACAGCATGGGACCACTTAGAAGCCAAATCATTTGAACATATAAATTATAAAGTCAAAGAGAAAGTTTATCGTCATAATAAGAAACTAAAACATAATCATAATCATTGGCAACCAAAACATAACAAAATTTCAGCAAAGAACACATCCCTAGACAATGTAATTAATCTCTCAAAGAAAAATTTTAACAATGAAGAAATAGATGTACTTAACCAAGGCCTTAAAACATGTATAACATACTCCAGCAACCCGGATGAATTCATTGCAGATATAGAATTAGCAGTAGAAGGCTTGGAAACCATGGACAAAAATATAATTAGGAAAAAATCAGCTCCTATATTGGAAAACTTAATAAATAAAAAGCCAAAAAAACATTTGAAACAAATTCAGATAATTAAATCTTTAAGGAAAAAGGATGTAATCTTCTCAAGGGCTGATAAAGGGAACAAAATAGTAATCTTAGATACAGCTACATACAAAGAAAAAATGTTAGAGTTACTACAACAAAAAGAATTCCAGGAAATAGATTCTAATCCTCTCAACCGATGCATAAAAGATGCACAAAAAACCATCATTAATAGTAAAATTTTAACAACTACAGAACAAAAAACTATCAAACCGGACAACCCTACCTTTGCAAGACTATATGGTTTACCTAAAATACACAAACCCAACATACCCATGAGACCAATTGTAAATAATATAAACACTCCTACTTACCTTCTGGCAAAATGGCTATCCAAAAAATTTCAGTCCTTTCCACAATTCCATACTCTGAGTATAAAAAACTCTTTAGACCTGGTAGAAAAAATTCAAAATCTTAAACTAAAACGTCATGACACTTTAGTATCCTTTGATGTCCGCTCCCTCTTCCCTAGCATTCCATTAGACAAACTTTTGATTCAACTGAAAAAATGGCTAAATTCTATAAACCTGAATGCCAATGCAATAGAAGAATATTTGGTAATGACTGAATTATGTATACATCAAAATTATTTTGTCTTCGATGGAAAATATTATAAACAAATTTCAGGACTAGCTATGGGAAGCCCGCTATCACCATTTTTGGCCAATCTATACATGAGCTTTTTCGAAACACATATTACTAAAGCCTTCCCTCATATGTTTTGAAACATGGTACAGATACGTAGACGACATCTTTGCAATAGTGCCCTACAAACTAATAGATGATGCTTTGAAACTACTCAACCTGCAAGAACCCAGCATACAATTCACAGTGGAAACTGAAGAGGACTGTACTCTACCTTTTTTAGATCTTAAAATAAAAAAAAAGCAATGAAAAACTAGAATTTGGCATTCATAGAAAAGCAACACACACAGATAATTACATCAAAGCAAATAGTTTCAACCCAATTCCACACAAACATGCAACCATCAACAGTCTGACACACAGATTAGTAAATCTACCTCTCAGCCAGCAAGAATATCAAAACGAATACCATCAAATCTTAAAAACTGCAATTAAAAATGGATATGGAAAAAACCTTGTAGATAAAAAACTAAAATTATTCAAACTTCAAAAGAGATTAAAACAGATCACAGCTCTCACACCAATAAAACAAGAAATTAGATTTGCTAAATTTACTTACCACCCCTGGGCCACAAAAAAGTTCCAAAAAATATTCAAGAAATACAATATAACATTGGCACCAAAAAACAATTACAACATTAAAAACCTACTTCACAGTAATAATACTGACAAGATAAAACCAGAGGAAAAGTCAGGCATTTACAAGATTAAGTGTAAAGACTGAAAAAATTTACATAGGGAGGACAAAAAGAAACATAGGCACTAGAAAGAAAGAACACTTCAGGCACTTAAGATACAAAAATATTGATAAGTCCGCAATAGCAGCTCATTTCTGGTCTGAAAATCATGAAATTGAAGATAACACAGAATTACTAAAATACGTACAAAAACATAGTGAACTCGTCATATGGGAGAGGATATACATAGAAAAACATAAAAACCAACTATTGAACTTTGAAATCCCGCTAGAAGAGAATCCCACATTCAAGTTCATCATTAAATCAACAGATGGCAGCAACAACCCCAGAATTACCCACACCGCTGGATCTAACTTCAGTCGCACAAGAGCCGTAGATGCAAGCGATGATTTGCGAAACATGTCCTCAAAATAGGTACGAAAGTGAAGCAGATGTGTAAAAAATACGACTCATCTATAATTTAATAGTCCTGTAGTTGTTGATATCAGTAGTATCCCTCTTTTTAGGTATAGGTCTAACAACAGATATTTTTAAACAATTTGGAAACTTTCCTACTGATATAGAGTGATTAATTAAATGCTCAAGTGGATTAGCCAGGACATGTTTACAGTGTTTTAAAATTTGTTAATTGATTTCATCCCAGCAAGTTGCAGCTTTGTTAGGTAATTTAGTTATTAATTCATTTTCAGTTACAAGGCGTATAAAAATAAAGGGCATATTTTACTAGGTAAGAAGCTGGATTTAGTAATTACTTTGCTCAATGGGGATGCTACATTCAGAAAAAAATTGTTTCTGTGATCACATAATTTTATATGATCCAGATCAATGATCCATTTATGCTAAGCTCTATATCTTTCGGAACTGATGTATTTTTCCTAACTGCATTAACAATACCCCAAGCAGTTTTGCAAATGTTTCCAGAGTTATTCAATTTTTCTTTGTATTCATTTGTTTTTAATGTTTCCAGGGCTACCAAGTATTGCTTTTTCAATTGCTTGTACTTATTTTTATAGTATGTATTACATGTATTATCATAAAATATTTAATTTCATCTGTTAACTTACTGGTTTCTAAATTAAATTTGACTCGGTTGTCCTGGTTTCTATGTAAAACTTTTGGTTTTACTGGACAGCATTTATCAAAGTACTTCCTGAAGACATTATAAAATTCATTCCACTTTTCATTGTCTGTGTTTTGCTGCATATACTGTATCCCAAGATTTACCAGCCAAATTTTCTACTAGATGAGTAATACACATTACATTTGTATCCCGAAAGTTTTGATTTCTCTTTGTTTTACGTTACAGTTCAGACCATTAAAATCAACACACTGTGCGTAATGATCAGAGATAAGTGTGTTTATATTGTATGCTTTAATATCTGTACTTTTTAGATTAGATGCTATATGATCAATATAGCAGTATACTGTATGTCACATGAACAGCTAATAATATGTAATAGCTGTTAGATTAAGGTGAAATCAAGAAGTTTAATGAAATTGGAAATGGTAGATTTTTTGGATAGTAAATAAATATGTAAGTTAATTGATGGAAATTAATCATTTCTTCACATTAGGCTAAGGTTTTGGATATAGTCAAACTGAAAAATTCAATGCCATGGCCGGGATTTGAACCACAGGTCTTCTGGTTTCCATCCAGTTGCTCTTACCCATTGAGCTCTTATCTTAGCCTATATATGGCTAGTGTAAAGAAATTATTAATTTCCATCAATTAATTTAAATAATAAGAGTTTAATGGTGAAGCCTGGGACTCAAGTACTTACTTGAGTAGTAAGTCGCCACAAACAGTGTACCTCGAATATGAGAGCCCCTAGTGGTTTACCGGGAAAATATATGAGTCAATTGGAGAATATAATGTCAGGATGGCACGTTGGCCATGATAGCTCAATTGACGTCACTGTTACTAAATTCCTCCAAACACATATAACATATAAATATGTATTTGCTTATGAGACATTCTCTTTGCTTTCCAGATTTTTCCAGGCATGCATATTTTCAGCAATAGTGGAGCATCATAATAAAGACCTAAGAAGCCAACTACTAGATGTGATCAGTGAAAATTCTACACATGTAACAGATGTAGCGGTCTTTTCTCCTGGAGTAAGTTTTTAAAATATGAACATGATTTATATATTGCATGCCTTAGATAATTTTTAAGTTGTTTGATAATAATTAGTAGGAAAACAGTATGCTGCTCCTTAAAATAAAAAGAAAGAGAGCAAGCAAGCTAGCTTGTATTATGAATGGAAACAAATGCTACAGGAATCTAAACATTTTTAAAATAAAATTAATTACTTCATGTAACCAAATCATAGAGTATAAGTCGGCATCTATATTAGCATGCTAGCTTCCAAATCTGGAGGTCCCAGGTACTACTGTCGATTAGAGGATGGGAATTTTCTTTAGCAAGGATTATTTCTCATCCTCCCGAAGTCTGGAATGAGTGAAAAAGTAAATGTGTGAGTTTGGTGTCTAAAAAAGAAAAACCCATGGACCAACCATAAAATAAGTGAACATCACTGCTGATGAGCAATTGTTCCAAAAGGAAAACTGCCAGTATGATCTTAGATTTAAAGTTGCATATAAATAGAAGCATCCCAGGAAAAAGAAAGAAAAAAGAAAGCAATTTCCTTGAGCATGTTGCTTCAGTTCCTATTTTTTAAATGATGCATCTATTAAATATCTTGTTTATTTGGTGGCTATCCTTTGCTAAATTCCAGTTTTAAACAAATGGTTGAGATAAATATTAAAAGCAGAAACATTATTAACAGTGAAGTATTCTTCATATTTGAGTTTGGTTTATGAGTCACTATGTTTACACTCAAACTTCACTTGTTGTTGTATAATTGAAACGTTTTTCAAGATCATTCGATCTCATCCTCAGCTGTTTGGTGACTAAATGAACATTCCTCTTCTTCCACTACTACGGAGCTCCGATCACTCTGCCATCTGGTGTTAGGGGCACTAAGTTTTAATACTGCATTTAATCTGAGTTTGATTTATGAGTGACTCATAAATCAAACTCAAATATGAAGAATACTTCACTGTTAATAATGCTTCTGCGTTTAATATTTACTGCATTTAATGCCGGATTTCAAAATTTATAACATTATCACGGTTTTTGTTTATGAATATTTTTTTCCCAAATATCCAATTCTATGGGTGTACTTAAAAATTTTAACAGTTTAATGTTGTGGCCAATGTTGTGGTTTTCTGTCCAAATTCAGTCTGAGGAACCTGCTAAATAAACCACTAAAACATTCAGTCCCCATCAATTTGAAATCAGGAATTTATCAGATTAATTGTGATACCTGTGGAAAAAGCTACATAGGAAAAACTAAGAGAAACTTGTTAACCAGGCAAAAAGAACACCAGAGGAACATTAAGCTGAAACAAACAGAAAAATCTGCAGTTTCACACCATTTTTGTACAGAAAATCACAACATTGGCCACAACATTAAACTGTTAAAATCTTTAAGTACACCCATAGAATTGGATATTTGGGAAAAAATATTCATAAACAAAAACCGTGATAATGTTATAAATTTTGAAATCCCGGCATTAAATGAAGTATTAAAACTTAGTGCCCCTAACACCAGATGGCAGAGTGAATGGAGCTCCGTAGTAGTGGAAGAAGAGGAATGTTCATTTAGTCACCAAACAGCAGAGAATGAGATCGAATGATCTTGAAAACGTTTCAGTTATACAACAAGTAAGTGAAGTTTGAGTGTAAACATAGTGACTCGTAAACCAAATTCAAAAATGGTTGAGATGTTCCTTGTTAGATAAAACAAAATAGTTCAAGGATTCAGATACATATGATTTCAGTGAACATACTATAACAGCTAATTTTGTACTGCAACAAAATACATCTTAAATGATATACAACCATAGACAAAAAAAAAAAAAAAAAAAAAAAAAAAATGAATTCATGTCTTGAAATTCTTCTAATTCCTATATAGCATGGCACCTTGTTGACACATTATGCAGTACAATTACAAGCTGCTACAGCAAGTTGTATGGGATTACTGAACATAATATATTCCATGTGTTTTATCTTAGCATTTTGGCAAAGCATAGTTGCCTTTTGCAGTTAAGACCACCGGTTTGCTTCTCTCAGGTAGCATACATTTTTTTTTTCCTTTTAATGTTTAGCCCTTTATCAGTGTGGTGAATTAAGTTACAAGTTTAGTGAGGGCAGTCTCATAGACCACCATAATAAAACAATTGAATAAAATAATCAGCATTGAGAAAAAGAATATTCATTAATATGTCAAGTGCAAATAAGAATAGAGTTGCTCTTAAGGAATGTTAATTAATGTTATGTTACAGATTGCTTAAAAGTAAATATGAAAGTAAGGAAACATTAAAAAGATAACTCTTTGCTCAAATAATTAATATGTAGCATATGCACATAAAAAGCCATACCTTCAAGCAATACTTTTGCACTTTTGAAAGCAGAATACATCAGATTATGATATAATGAATGTTATAAATTGGGCAAAAATAGAAAAAGTTATTTATATAAATACTGATTGTCATACCACACATTTATTCACAGTCCTTGCACTAAACTTTGATATGTTTAAGACACAAGTATTTTTTGAACTTACATCAGTGATATATTCCTACTTTGTTTTGGTGTGCATATTCTGCATCTGTTAATTGTATGGACTGGAGCTCTGTCTTGTTGCAATTGCTGAGCTAGTTTGAGCACTTCTGAATTTCTCTCACGCAGAAGGCATGGGATATTTGTCATACTTGCTCTAGACAATTTCTCATAAGGCCAGTAGCTACCTCCGAGAGAAACTTTTGGTGAACAGTATTTCGAGATGGTGCATTTTGAGTAACACAACTTGAGGGTTCTAACAACATTTTTGAACTACAAATTTAGTGTGGTCAGTCTAAGGGACCAAAACACGCCGTCCTGTCTATATGACAGCTGCTAACCAATTGATAAAATTGTAGCATTTAGATCATTGTGAGTGAGGAAGGTAGATGGTAGAACAACTCCCGCATTATATTGATGAGAAAATTTATCAGCAATGTTGGAGGAGTCGGTTTGTGAGAGCAGGCCACACAAACAGAGGGTTAATCAACATATAGCACCTGCTTGTTTTCAATACACTGCATTTCATACATGGTGTTCAATGAAATTAATCCTTCACTAAGGGTTTATTCCACCTAACTGCAGGTCATGTGCAAAATGATGCCAAAACATATCAGCCCCAAACAGATGCTTTTTCCATTTAATCATACCACATTTAACAATGGCAGAATATGCACAAAGACAGAGGTATAAGAAAGGCTCTCCTTGCATTAATCAATGCCTCAGGCTAATCTGCTCATGAAGCTCGGCTCGTACTGGAATCTCTACATCTACAGCAGAGAATATCCAGGGAAGGGATTGAATACTGTGTACCTGGTTCAGAAAGAACATGTGCCCATTCCTGAAATGTATGCAACTAGCTTTAATTATAGTAGCAAAGACGAATCCTTCCCAAACTACTGAAATAAAGGCACATTTATAATTTCCTGGAACAGCTCAAACAGCTCTGTGACTTAGAATTTCTTGCCCAAATGGCAAAAATAACAGCATCTAATAGATCACATTGTTTCGCTTTGTGTTTGCAGAAGAAAATGCTAACTGCAATTGGAATAATATGATATTCTCAGATAAGGTGACATTTCCTTCCACAGGTAAAGGAAAGATAACTGTTTGCTATCTAAAGGGGACCCAGTGTGATACAAAAGACAAGGTTTCACAATTTCTTAATGTTGCTGTACAAGGGTAGATTCATATTTCTGGCCTAACCCATTTTCTATGTATATAAAGACAAAAACTATATTTCACTATTCAGTACAGTCATTCCTTATTGCAATCTAATTCTCACATCTTTGAATTAACATTTCAATCCCTCTTAAAAAATAGTTAGATGTGGGCTGCATGAAGGATGGTCTATCTCCTTGAAGCTACATTTCCTCAACTTCTTTGCAACAAGAGCTGTGTGCACAGCTTTTCTCACCTTTTCTCTTTGATGGAAAAGTATGGCCAGCATAAAGGAAGCAGTAGGCCACATAGTTACTCACCATTTACTATGTTCCTCTCCTTGAAGCTGATGAAGGATAATCATCCTGTCCTTGCATGTCAAAAGGTTTCAAATTGCTTCACAGAGAGGCAGAATATGGGTGATATATTGGCTTCCCTGTTTACTAGATGTGATTTCTAATGAAAATGTGGGGGTTGAGTTGATGTATAAAGAACGAAAGAGGTTTACCAACACAAATTCAAGAAGCCTGGGATGTTATAGCTTCTTATGCATGTTACTACAGGAATTTAATTGCATTTATGTCCTGAAGATTTTGGGCAGTTATATGTGCTGAGAGTTCATACAACTGGCATTAATTTAATTTATTTTTATAATTTTTTTAATTTATTTTTTATAATTTATTTTTATAATTAATCATTTCTTCACACTAGCCGTATATAGGCTAAGGTCTTTGATAGAGTCAACATGAAAAATTCAATGCCATGGCCGGGGTTTGAACCACAGATCTCCTGGTTTCCGTCCAGTCGCTCTAACCCATTGAGCTACTGTGGCCAACTTGCCGTCACGACATTAAATTCTCCATTTGACTCGTATATTTCCCCAGTAGACCACTAGGGGCTCTCGCATTTGAGATACACCGTTTGTGGCGACCTACTATCGTAAGTACTTGAGTCCCAGGCTTCATCATTTAACTCTTATTATTTTAGTTAATTGATTGAAATTAATCGTTTTATGTTTTAGTTTTAAAGATGATAGTTTATTTTTATTTATTTCTTTAGTTATTGAAAACAGTGTTTTAGTAGAATTATGTTTTTGTCCATAGATATGCCCAGAATTTCAAATGCTAAAGTCAATGTTATGTTGTGCACATCCAGTTTATAACATTTTCATAACAGCATGAAAAATAGCAACTAATGGAATATTTGAACCAAGGGTCTTATGAGCGCAAGCAGTGTCATCTTTAACTCACGACCAGGGTTAGGATTTTTAGTGCAAATTTCAGATTAAAAAAGGAAGGGAAAAGGTGCTCAAATAAGGCAAAAAAAAAAAAGGACAAAAAGGTGCATTTTATTCAACTAATTTAACAATTTCTCTTTTCTCTTTTCTAATTTATTGAATTACAAGCAAGTACATCAAATTATCAGAAGAAGGAAAACACATGAAGCTGTTATACTTCAAGACATTAAGCATCTCTGCATTTTTAAAAGTAAGTCTGTTTCTGTTAGGAGATAGAATGTCTTTATAGATGCTAAAGCTTCTTTCTTTATTCACCCGAAATGGCAGTTCTACAGATGTGGCGAAATCCTCAATCTCTGGATTCTCCTGAAAACTAATCTCAAGTTTGTGTTTGGCAAAGCCATCTAACTGCTCCCTCATGGAAGTAAAAATATCCCACTGCTTCTCCTTTTCCAGAAACTATTAAACTATTCTTCTAATAGTTTAAAACGTGCAGTCAGGTACTTGTATCTATGAACACAATATAGTTCTGTCTGCAAATTATGCATTTTCACTGGTAACAGAAATTGCTGTGCCTTGGAAATTGGACCTCCATTGGCTGGATCCAAAGAAAGTACAAACTCTTTAATTTTGTCAAAATTCTCACACGACATAGCAGTACATTCGATCCCAGTGGGAAATTTGGAAGGGGCTTGTGGTTTCCATGTAGACCACAACATGATATGGAGCTTTCAGCAGAATCTTCTTCAGGGCAGAGATGAACTGATTTGCAATGTTGTATCCCTTCCTTTTGGATTCACAAATCCTTTGAAGGGCATGACATGAACTAAAGGCATAGCACAAAAGCTGCTAGTTAACAAAAATAGACACAAGTGGTATCACACAGTAGATAATATAAGCAATCTAAAAACCGAAACAAGCTTCAGAACATACATCAATAACTCAAAACACAAGAACATAATAACAACAATAGAGAAAACAAGCCCAACAGAATATATCGACATACATTATAAGAATGACCTGTTATATACAATACATAAGCAAAACAATTTACCAGATGAAATGAGAGCAATAGCAATAGCCACATAAAATGAAAGATATCCAGAAAAAGAATGGCTCCGAATATGTACAGATGGATCCTTTATAAACAAACAAGATGCTGGTGCAGGAGTATACTGCAAACATTTTGAACAGTATCTAGCATTAGACGAAACTTCAAACCATTATGATGGAGAACTAACAGCCATAAAAGAAGCACTGCAGAATGGCCTGTACAGACCGTACATAAAGCAAAACATAGTTAACTTTAAAGAGAGTCGATTAATAACACTCTCTACTCTCTTTAAAGTTAATTTATCATAACAACACTGTTTTCAACACTTCCAAGAAAGGAATTGCAAAACATAGTTATCATAACAGATTCAAAATCAGCCATAGATGGGATTGTAAACTATAAAAACAAAACAACAAGAAACATCAAAGAAATAAGAAGTTTAATTAAAGCTGTCGAATCAAGAAACCATGTCACCCTGCAATGGATTCCAGCCCACGTTGGACTTTTAGTTAATGAACATGCTGACCAACTAGCAAAAAAAGGTGCAATTCAAAATATAAAACCTGTAAGACAAACTGAAATTAATAAGCAATTAAACAGCATTAAGCTACATTTTAAAAGACAGCAGAGACTTAATGAAGAAGATAAAATAAAAGACAAGAATTATAAGAACATTGCTGACAAAACTGACATACAAAAACTACCAAGAAAAACTGCAGTGGCCCTATTTAGAATGGAAACTGGCCATGATTGTCTTGCAGAACACCTTTATAAAATACACTGCATACCTACACCCAGTTGTACTATCTGTAAAGAGGATGTCATCAGGAACAGACAGCATTTGGACAAATGTAAGGTCTCAAAAGTGGGAACCTACAGGCTTTATATTGAGAAGCTAGGGGCAAAATGATGCAAATCAACTAATCCCCAGTGCTATTAGTCAACAACAACAACAACAACAAGATTTGAAGAGATCCCTTGAAGGCTGGATGGTTCACCTTATTGAGAGGAATTCCTGCTTGTGTAAGAGCTGCAGACAACTCAATGTTGATTTCCTTAAAATTTTTGCTTTTTGAAGAACTCTGTTGAAATGCATATCATAATAGAGGCTACTGCAATTTGTTTGCCTGAAGAATCTTCTTCAGTTGATGTTCAGAGCTGTAAATGTGCTGTTTGATGTGATCTTGCCATTGTTTTTCATCTAACAAAATTCCTGAATCTCATATAGTACATTGAATAACAGTTTCATCTGTGTCTATTAGATTAGATTACATTGATTTGCGTTCAGTAGGTTCACTTGTAGCCAGAAAAGGCTGTGAACATTGAACATGTCTAGAGGTATAAAGTTTAATAGCGTATATATGTACAAAAGTTAACATAAGACACATGTTATAGTACACAGGCAATATGAACAACAATATGGAAAACAAAGCAGGGATAATTATATTTGATACAAAATGAAACACTTTTTAAACCAGCTTTCACTTGGCTTATGCCAGTACGTCTCAACCTTTTTGCAATGGATACCATTCTTGTTATTTATTAAATACATATAGATTAAAAATAAACTTTCAGCTTGCATCAAATATTTATAAGTAATGATTTGTCAGTGGAATAGTTAAATACTACTTATAGAGCTACAGAAGCATTATCAGGATAATTTGTCATTCAGATAATCTTGTACAGAATAAAAAGATTTTGAGCAAAGGTACTCTCTAACAGCTTTTTTAAAAGCACCGAAATTATCAACTTTTTCTTTAAGAACATTAGGAAGTGCGCCAAATATTTTGATAGTTTCATAATACACACCTTTCTGGAAGCAAGAAAGTTTAGCACTGGGATAATGGATATTATACTTTTGTCTAGTGTTTATTTTGTGAATTACATTATTTGTTGCAAATAAGGCACGATTGCATACAAAGAATTTTAGGATCGAGAATATATACATGCAAGGAAGCGTTAATATCTTCAATCTTGTAAAAAGATCTTTACAGGAGCATCTGGTGTGGGTGTTAGTAATGATTCTTATAACCCTCTTTTGCATAAGAAATATTTTTTTACTTTCTACTGAGTTGCCCCAAAATAATATTCCATACTCCATAATAGAGTTAAAGTATGCATAATATACCAATTTAAGTGTGTCAATAGAACTCACATTAACCAGCTCTCGGATAGCATAACAGGCAGAGCTAAGTTTAGGTAAGATATAATTTATGTGAGCTTTCCAATCTAAACATCTGTCCACATGAAGGCCCAGAAATTTTATGCTGTCAATTTCTTCTAATAACATATCATTAATCCCGATTTCTATTTCAGTATGTGATGTACGACAGGTTATAAATTTGACCACTTTTGTTTTGTCTAGATTCACAGATAATTTGTTTGCTTTAAACCAGCATGACATACAGTTCAAAACATAATTCATTTTAATTGTACACTCGTTTAAATTTGTACTGGTCACCAGGACACTAGTGTCATCAGCAAAAAGAACTGTACTTGCAATGTCCTTTATATAAAGTGAGAGGTCATTTATATAGATAAGAAATAATAAAGGCCCTAACACGGAACCTTGGGGTACTCCATGAGTTACTATTTTCCAGTTCGAAGTTTGTTTTTCATAACCAATATCACTGACAGCTACTTCAACACTCTGTTTTCTTTCATTTAGATATGATACAAACCATCTTAAATGTTCATTTTTTATCCCATAGAATTCCAGTTTTGCTATAAGAATGTCATGATTAACACAATCAAAAGCCTTTGCTAGATCACAAAAAATTCCACCTACTATGAAATCTTGTTTGAATTCCTGAGCCAGAAGAATAAGTTGAGCACTTTGGCATGGTAAAATCTAGTAATCAACTTCTTTAGTAATGTAACAAAGGACTAATACCAGTTCACTTGCTAACTCAATGTGACTGTTGCATAACTTATTCACTTGCTGTCCACACTCTTAGATAACACTGTGAAAGTTACCAGAATATTCTCATTCATGCTGGAACTGCAGTCTCAGCAATTTCTAGTAGCTTCAAGCAGAACCCAGAGTCAATTCTTGGAACTACATGTTTAGGGTTACTGTTGTCTCTGCATGACCTTGAAATCCTTGCGAACAGATGACCTCTGTCACAGTAACTAGCTCACATTCATGTACAGTAGGCTACTGATTCTGATGAAATTAAAAGGATAGAATTATATACAATGATAATGAGTCATTGTCAGTTGCATTATTGTGGACTGCTTTATAGAGATAAAGCAAGAGAAAGAGGATTTACCATACATACTTATTTTCCATTGTTGTAGGTATGCTTTCAGCTCCTGCGCAGCATTTATTGAAGGAGTCAGGCTTACTCTTCACATGTTCACAGCAAATTGAGGAGATATTAAAAGTTAAATATTTTATATTGATTAAAATCATATAGAGTAAAATGGAAGGAAACTTAAAAGAAAAAAAAGGAGAAAAGGGGATTATGGGTATGACTGGGGGGAAAAGGAATAAAGGTACCCAAAAAGGGGAAAAAGTGTGTGAAAAAACGCCTCTTTTGGCAGCTAGAAGCAAAACTTCATACTGTGGTATCTTTCTGAAGAGCTTAAATTTACCCTAAGAAAAAAAGTTTGCACCTAAAACTCCTAACCCTGCTTATGACCACTGTAACATTGTACTGTGTTTTGTTTTCAGTAGCTTTAAGATGACCATTGCATTCACAGGCAATCTTACAATAGCTCATTTGTGTTGTGAACATAACAGTAACCAAGGTAGACAAACCCTCCAAGCATCATATGGTATCTGACTCATTTATTTTTTCCATTTATTTTGTTTACTAAAATCAGTAAAAGTGAAATATTCATAGTATAAACTTGGAAGAAGCATAGGGACAGTGAAGCACAAATTAGTACAAAAGTGAATTGAGAAGATATTGACACACTCACAGTGTGAGTGAAGCAATGTGTCAATATCTTCTCGATTCACTTTTGTACTGAAATATTCATGTTTATATCATAGAAGAAACTGTTCATTTTTACATCCTCTTCCATGTGCCTTTGGTAATTAGAGGAATATTGTATTCCACCCAAAAATGTTTATTCACATTTTGTGAGAAATACATGTCTTCAGGACAGCTGAAACTAACAAGGACATGTTTAAGCAATTATGTGCACATGCACATGCATGTGTGAATGGGAGTCCCATATTAGGTTAGTTTAATATAACTAACGAAACTGCAGACATAGACATACTTCGGTAAAAATATAGAGGATTGTCAAAATGGACTTGGATTTTATTATTGGGATAATATATGCACTGAGCAATTTAATAAAGTTAGCATCTGTGCTTTTATCAGTAACACAAAATTTTATGTGTTTAAAGTATGAGGTTTCTTTACTCTTTTTCTTTTTTTCAGTTACATTTTTACATAATCACAGTGAACATTATAATCTTCACAAAAGTTAAAGGCATATGGAGGCGGGCTGTACTGCAGACACTAGCCAATCTTAAGCTTGCCCCTCCTACCAGCGCTACCAAATGTGGTACACACATCTCACGCGCCTGAACTAAGAACATTATATTAATTAATTTCACTTGGATAAAAGTTTGAAAATTACAGATACCAATCTTATAATAAGAAAGAATTTTATTTTTTCATCATGGCCTTACAAAAATCCTGTCTCTACGATACTTAGAACACGAATGATGCATGTTTAATTTTCACATGGTTATGGTTAAATGTTATGGATAAATATTTGAAAATGACCAATGTCAGTTCAATAATAAAGAATTTTATTTTCTGATCATTACCAGACAAAAATCCTGTCTCTGTGATACTTAGAACATGAGCTATGCACGCTTTATCTTCACATGGTTATTGTTACTGAACACCCATCCATTCAACACAGATAAGCCTGAAAAACAACACAATTCTTTCCTCACAATATCTCAAGCATAAATAAATAATGCACCTACTGTGAAAACAGAAGTCACACAGTTTGAAACAGTTAATTTTCATATTTGAGTTTGATTTATGAGTCACTATGTTTACACTCAAACTTCACTTACTTGTTGTATAATTGAAACGTTTTCAAGATCATTCGATCTCATCCTCAGCTGTTTGGTGACTAAATGAACATTCCTCCTCTTCCACTACTACGGAGCTCCGATCACTCTGCCATCTGGTGTTAGGGGCACTAAGTTTTAATACTTCATTTAATGCTGGGATTTCAAAATTTATAACTTTATCACAGTTTTTGTTTATGAATATTTTTTCGCAGTTTAATGTTGTGGCCAATGTTGTGGTTTTCTGTCCAAAAATGGTGTGCATATGGAGATTAGTCTTCATGGCATCTTCAAGTTCTCCATTGGTGCAAAAGTATGTCCTCCCAAGCCTTTCTTCATCTGCCGAAAAATATAAGTTACTCAGTGCTAGATCTGGCCTGTATGTCAGGTGGTTGAACACTTCCCAATGAAACTAAGTAAGCAGTTAACTGGTTACTTCAGCTGTTATTTGATTACCTCGAATCAAAAACAGTTCCAGATGAGAGCATGCCTCTTCTTTTGTTTTGAATGGCTCTCTGATGGTGACAATGTTTGCCATACACATTTGCTGGGATTGAAGTCCCTGGCTCCAAAAACTTCAAGCAACACACCTTTCTGATTCCAGAAAACTGTAACTTATGGTCTTCTTGATGCTGAAAGTCTTATTTGAACTTTTGGGCTTTTATGAGGAATGTGTGTGCATCTATTGTTTGGATTGTGTCTCCCCCCCCCCCCTATTTATACCCTACCTTTAACTGCAATGATCATATCAGCAGCTGTTCCTTTGGAACATATCGCCTATTGGTGATGGTGTTAACTTGTAAACATTGGGTTGCAGTTACTTTAGGGTTTGTATATTTATTTATTGTTTTAATCATTAGATCACGCACACATTCACACTCTCATTCATACCTCCAGACTCTGGGAAAGATGGGGAATCATCTTGGTTGGAGAAAAATCTCCCTCCCCCCCGCTGGGAATCAAATCCAGGACCCCTCGCACAGCAGGCATGTGTTCTACTGAATGAGCTACAGCCTGGATCATTTTTTAAGATTCTGGATTGTTGTAAAAATCCATGTATCATTCCCTCTCACAATGGAGCTTAAACTCTTTCTCATCAGCATAAAATGAGAGAAATGATAAGCCTGATGCTATGCGCTGTGCTTTGTGGTCCTGAGACAGCTTTTTTGGAACCCAGAACAAAGTTTTCAATAGCGTAGGTGTTCTGTAATAATCATGTACAGAGCTGATCTTGAAACATCCAGAAAATCCACAGTCAACTAACTGATGGTAAATCTCGTTTCCCTTGAACTGAACAAGGTTGTCGCTAGTAACAGACTTGCATCCTTGCCCACTTTCGTCATAAACATCAGTTTAGCCTTCTTTAAATTTCCTGCACTATTTACTCATAATGCTCTCATAGATACAGTGTGCACCATAAACATGGCTCATTTTTTTATTAATTTTTGCTGTATTATTTGCCTGAAGAAAACGAATGATGCTTCGCAACTGACACTTGATCGGAGAAACAATGATGGCCAGCCATGTTTAAGTGCCTGCAGCTCAGCTACAACTAACATATTGACCTTGGCTCTGCTGAATGTTATGGTGGGATAATAGCACTGTGTGCAGATCTGCCTCCTAATGCTTGTCTGGTCAAGCAGCAAAGCAACCGAGGTTGAAAAAATATAGCCCTCGCATTTAACTCCTCATACCCAGCACTTATTTATGTTGTTGCCATCTTATGACCTGGCTTCTTGGCATGAACATGTTTTTCCTTATATTTTCAGTATTTCAAGCTATGTACTGCTGAAATGTTACGTCCATTATTTTATTTTTCATCAAACCAGCAAAAGACTATTCAAAATATAAAGGCCAGCATGCATATTGATCTTTACATGCATCTTGTAAGCTTCTATGTAGCTTCTCCAGAATGTGGATTGAAATGACATCTGAAAACTTGTATCATAGTTAATAAGAGTAGAAATACAAGCCTATTGCAGAATGGACATGAAAGTAAGTTACAGTGGATAGAGAAAGTCCTGTGATTATTATGAATATTTGTTTTTATGCTATTTGCTTATAGCTTTTTTTATTATGTACAAACTCTTTAAAACATTACCACAATATCAAGCCTTTGTGCTACATCTGGAAATTTTGAAAATATCCTCTGGAATTAATATTTTAAATTGTAACACTGCAACTCCCAAATCAATGTTTGTGTGCCACCAGATGTTATGTCTTAATCCCTAATTTATTTACTGTTATGTTTTCCTTTCTAATCATCAGACCATGAAGCCTTTTTGTTTCAAATTTGCATCTTTTTAATTGTTCAGGTTGCAGCAGTTGTTAAGGAGGCTCTGCAAGAGGATGACTGTGTCAACATAGAAGTTCTTGCAGACAGTGAGAGACATCATTGGGGTGCACGAATTGACCTTGAAAGGGGTAATTGTCCATTCTGTCTACTTCCCCTAGGATCTCCAGTCCTGATGCAAGAAGGAGGGATAGTCACATTCAAATGCTCACATACTTTTCATTCTGTGTGTCTCACCAGGCAGTCATCACAGAGCACTTGTCCCAAATGCTCTAAGTCCAGCTGAGTGATGAGTTACTACACATAATCTGCACAAGGTTGATTACGTAATTTAGTCATAGTATTTGTAACAGGTGTTTGTAATTGTGTAAATGTGTTGGAGCATTTTACAAAGGTTTTCTTGATAAATAGGTTCAGGTACTTGTTAAAAATGACTGTTTTTCTATTATCACATCATGTGGTAGAACAGGCCTAACAAATTATACTTGTTATAACTGAAGAGTACATTACATAGCTGTGAATAATTATTTCTCTTTCTGCAACATTATAAATAGCTGATATAAGAATTGTCAGTTTTTCTATGACCATATTCTGTAGTAGCATAGGCCTGACAAGTTAAACCTGATATCGCTAGACTAAATGAAATTAACTGACCTTTCTGCAACTTCATAGAAAAGATACTACTCTAAATGAAAACTCTGATCCACATTTTACCATAAATACATTTTTTAGACTGCTTAAACCTCTCTTTCAGTGTATATGCATGTGCATGTTCTATAAAGCATAACACAGATTTTCAGGTAATTATCTATTGCATCTAAACTTTTATTTGAAAAACATGTCATTAGTTTTAATTAAACATATGTTTGAACACCACTTGCTTAGATTATGCCCTAACAGTATTTGCACTTTTGCCCATTCTGTTTTGTTTCCCCTTGGCTTTCCTGTAACAAATTGTTTGGCAGTTACAGTTGTAAAGTGCACTGGAATTATCAGCAGTTGTCAGGCATGGAAATCAACCACAATATGAGCAAAAGAGTTTCACTGTTTATACATGCTTATATAGCTATTTGTATTTAAAATGCCAACTCATATCCAATTAAACAACTGTTAGACATTTGCAGAGAATTTGTGTTTGTCAGCAATGGCAAGTGTTTTTTTATAGCATGCAGTTAAAGTTCAATTAATTTTCTAACTATGTGCACTATTATTTTCCTTCGACATCACTAAACCCTCTTTAAAACTTTAACTTTCAAATTATTTATGGGACTAAAATGTGTCATATAGCTGATGTAGTTTATGAAGTGGAACATAGGGTCTTCTGAACAGCGTCACCTCGAGGTCTGTAGGCATCAGGTTAAGAATCAGAGGTTTCCTGAACAAAGAGATTCTGGGATGAGTGATCAGCCCAATGCTGGAAGTGAAAGCATGAGAGATAGGAAAGATGATGGAGCAATCGGTGGAATGCTGGTGGGGAAAATTGGAGGACCTGGATAAAACCTGCCCCAGTACCATGTTGTCCACCACAAATCTCACTTTCCGGTTGCCTGGGATCGAAACCAGGCCACCTTGCTATATTTAAAGGTGATTTACTCTAAGAATAATTCACGTTTGCTTAACCTAGTGTAATTCTTAAAATGTAATAATCCCATAAAATTAATTATATTTGTTATCAAAGTACAGTATCAGAAATAAGGTTTTTTGTGATTTGCGTACATTAACTTTTTAAGTCATATTGGATGGTGAATGAATTGGGTGAAATGATGTTCAATGGGCCCAGGGTCCATGGAGCTTAGAGTTACCGGACATTCGTCTTTTAGGATAAGGAAAACCCGAGAAAAAACCTTATCCAGGTAACTCACCCTGACCGAGATTCGAACTTGGGACCTCTTGAATGTGAGACAGACATGCTACCATCTACGCTACCGAGGTGGGCTAAAGTAATATTGTTGGTAACCTTTAAGCTAAACATTATAGTTATATATAGGGCAGTGTATGTTGCTGGTTCATATAAACCATGTGCATTTTAAACTTATTGTGAAATTAATTATCCTCTGTTTTTCATTTGGCAATGAATAGACCATTCTGAAATGACACAGATACACAAAGTGCAGTGCCATTAATCTCTGAATGCATGCCGTGCAAAGATTTGTACTTTTTCTATTACTTCACTTCAAATTGTTTTCATTGTTCTTGAAAATTGCAGCCTCTATCTTCTTTACTTTTCATTTTTCCAGCATGTAAAGTAAAGTGATTTATTGACCCAGTAAATCATAACACAAATGATGTTGGACAAGTCAACTTGAAAAATTCAATGTCACGGCCGGGATTTGAACCACGGATCTCCTGGTTTCCATCCAGTCGCTCTTGCCCATTGAACTACCATGCCCAACTTGACAACATGACATTAGATTCTCCAATTGACTCATATTTCCCCGGTAAACCACTAGGGGCTCTCGCATCCAAGCTACACCATTTGTGGCTACTTACTATTGTAAGTACTTAAGTCCCAGGTTTCATTATTTTAACTCTTATTAAGTTAATTGATAGAAATTAATCATTTCTTCACACTAGCCATATATAGGCTAAGGTTTTGGATAGGTATAGTCAACTTGAAAAATTCAATGCGAAAGCCGGGATTTGAACCACCTATCTATCTGTCTATCTATTATATTTATCTATTTATCTGTCTATTTTATTTAAAATAGGGCCTGCATGAGCTCGTACATGTTATTTTTGCCAGGTATCTGATAGCTCTTTTCTGTAGGAGAACAATTCTGTTAAATATATCGAGATTTAACTGTATTGGAACACCACAGTGAAGCGAATAATTATTAATTTTTAGATGAGTCGTATTTACTACACATCTGCTTCACTTTCGTACCTATTTTGAGGACATGTTTCGCAAATCATCGTTTGCATCTTCGGCTCTTATGCGACTAAAGCTTGATCCAGTGGTGTGGGTAATTCTGGAGTTGCTGCTGTGAAAAAATTTACATAGGGAGGACATAAAGAAACATAGGCACTAGAAAGAACACTTCAGGCACTTAAGACACAAAAATATTGATAAGTCCGCAATAGCAGCTCATTTCTGGTCTGAAAATCATGAAATTGAAGATAGCACCGAATTACTAAAATACGTACAAAAACATAGTGAACTCGTCATATGGGAGAGAATATACATAGAAAAACATAAAAACCAACTAATGAACTTTGAAATCCCGCCAGAAGAGAATCCCACATTTAAGTTCATCACAAAATCAACAGATGGCAGCAGCAACTCCAGAATTACCCACACCACTGGATCAAGCTTTAGTCGCATAAGAGCCGAAGATGCAAACGATGATTTGCGAAACATGTCCTCAAAATAGGTACGAAAGTGAAGAAGATGTGTAATAAATACAACTCATCTAAAAATTAATAATTCTGTTAAAGTTTAATTTTGAGTGTGTCCCCACAGCTCGAGTCATAAGAAATGTGCGAATATTGTCACCCTGGCGGTAGATTCGCGAAGCCGATGAAAAATGATGGCCAGTGGAGATTCGGAAAACTTCGGAACCAATCGTTACCGGTAGCGACGGACAGTTGAATGTAGTTTTTGTAAAATAAACAGTTTCAGGTTAGCTAGCAAAAGGTAATGGTGAACAGTGTATTTCGAGGAGAATAAAGTGTAGTTTTTGTGTTTTTGTAACCTCGTTTTATTATTTCACAAACCCACAAAGTCACAATATATTAGTGCAAAATATACTAACTTACTAGTATCTACTGAGAGAAAATTGGCTAAATATCGCAACATAAAAAGTCCTGAGCTTAATTTACTTTCTAGATTTCCAATGTGGTTGTTCCAATTTAACTTGTCATCAAGGATTAAATGTAAAATATTTACACTTTTTACACACTGGACTAGACTATTTCCTATATTAAGCTGAAGTTTGAAAGGACGTCTCTTAAGATAAAATATAATTAATTCGCTTTTTTGTGCATTAGTACACAGCCTGATGTTAAAATACTGTGCCACGATATTGGAGGTCAAATTTACATTGATTTCTAGATTTAGGAAGTTGCTGCTGCTGAAACCCAATGTGGCATCGTCTGCATGCAAACTTAAAGCTACATTACCCTGTACCACAGTTTTTATGTCATTAATATACAGAATAAGCAATAAAGGTCCCAAAATAGATCCCTGGGGCATGCCAGACTGTACCTCTACAGGTTTTGAAATAAAGTCACCTTGTTTACATTTCAGTTGTATATATTGTGTTCTGTTAGTCACGTAGGATTGTATCAGGTTATTACTTAGACCTCTGAGTCCAATACGTTCAAGTTTATTTAATAGAATTTTTGTATCGACACAATCGAAAGCTTTTGATAGATCTAATAAAACCCCAGCTGCAACATTACCTGCATCAGTGCTATCAATTATGTACTCCAGAAATGTTGAAGCTGGAGATATGGTAGATTTTCCATGCACAAATCCATTTTGGCAGTCTGATATGAGGTGAAAGCTGTCAAGGAAAGTAATGATTCTAGAATAAATTACTTTTTCCACCACCTTAGCTAAAGAGGGTAATACGGAAATAGGCCTATAATTATCCATTTCTACTTTATTTCCTTTCTTGAATACTGGAATAACTTTAGCTTCTTTGAGACTATCAGGGAAAATTCCATTTGCTAGTATTGAGTTAATGTCCACTAGAGGACTAGCTATGGATTCTTTGCAAACTTTTATTAGTTTTATTGGGATGTTATCGTAGCCAACACTATTTTTAGTTTTGATGCTTCCTATAATGTTTATTATTTCTTTTTTGTTGGTTGGATATAGGAAAAATGTATGAGTACAGTACGCGCAAGATAAGAGCACTGGATTTACAGTGTAGTGCGGGCAGAGGAGAAGTTGTGAGAGCTAACACTCTTTTGTTTCTGCAGTGTGGTCAACCTTGAAAAACACAGTTCAGCAAAATAGCGTGTAACATAAGCGAAGATATACACCGCAAGTGTGAGATGTGTAGACAAATAGTAAATTGTACTCGATCTGATAAGCTGTATAGTTATATACTTACTATTTATGAAACACGTAAAAACAGTAAACAAATATTATCACAGCTATAAATACTCACTCATTCGCTTTGTGATTCTTTGATTTCTCAGTCCACTCCATCATTTTCATTGCTAGTATCCTCTGATGTGTTGATGATAATTTCATCAATCGCATTTTCTATTACTCCATTATTTCTCCAATATTTCATTTCCAGTTCTTGGACCTTCTTGCAGTATCCTTCCCAATCTGTCGCAGTTACAGAAGAGAATGCTTCTATAGCAAGTTTCTGCAGATGTGTGGCTGACGCATCACCAGTAACGTTGTGTCCTCTGAAAACGTTCTTTATTTTTGCCCACACCAGTTCAATTGTATTCAGGTCACAGTTATACGGAGGTAAACGAATAATAGTGTGTCCCCTTTCAAGAACCATAACATCCACAACATAGGTAAGTCTTGCTCCTAGGTTTGTTGGCCTCTATTAAATGCCGGTGTAGCTTTGGTAATGGAGGGAAATAGAAAGCTAAGTAGAAATATACAAAGGGCTCAGAGCAAGAGAAAAAGAAAGATAAAAGAGCAAGATATAAGGAAAAGGAAGAAGCCGAAAAGGAAAGGAGTGAAGGGAAAAGAAGAAAGAAAGGAAACATTACTATTAGTTACCATACACAGATCACAGCCTTACCTTCTTTTTCCTGGTGTTTTTGGTGATTCATTAGGATGAGATGCACAAAACGATTTAATATGCCTGACAGTGCGAACACTTTTTCCTGTGTAAGCAACAGCTGGTTCTATTGATTTGCTGAGTGGGAACATAGCTGGTTGTTATCCTTTTCTATATTGCAACTTTCTGCAACTTTCGCTATTATGTTGCGAACATCACATGCATGTTTCCGAGTCGGAGTTCGTTGCTCGGAAGGTACATATGATGATGAGTTTGGTGTGCCCTCAGCCATGATTATAAACTGGTTAAGCTGTAGTAACTAATCTCAAACTTGCACAAAACGAATGCACACAGAAAATAAAGAGCGCACGTGAAAGCTTAGCATATTAGTCACTAGATGTCAGAGTGTACTAGTGTAGTGTACTAGTTCTAAGTTGTCATCTGTGTTTACGGAGTTAGCCGAAACCTACGGAGTGAGGACTTGGGAGACGAACGCTCAAGATAAATTGTGCATACTGTAGTTAAACTATTGAATTTCACTGGTTGAATGCTACCGTTATGCTGCCTCAGTTGGGTTTTGGAGATACTTTGACCTACTGAAACAAAAAAGTTATTAAACATGTTTGCCAACTCTGTAGAATCCTTTGTAACGTTGCCATTGGACTTGATTTCAAAGTGAGTTTCTTTCTTCGGTTTTATGTTACCTCTGAAATTATTAATAATGTCCCAACTTGTTTTGCTTTTGTTATTCGAGTCAGATATTTTTTTACTAAAGAAGTCTTGTTTAGTTTTAACAACCTTTTTATCATATATATTTTTGAAATTACTGAAGTTTTCGCATTTCAAATTACCTGATAACATTCTGTCTTTAGCAATTGTAAGAGAGTATGGAGTTGTTTTATTTCAGGTGTGATCTAATCATCAATTTTATTACAGTTTTGAATAGTATTATTTCTAGCTCTTGTTTTCGGACAATATAAATCAAAATAATGTATTAATGTACTGTGAAAAGTATAGAATTTCCTGTTGGTATCTGATTCACTATATACTTTATTCCAGTCCAGCTCACTTAGGGCTCTATTTAGGGCTGACAAGTTTGATTCATTGCAATTATTGACCCATTTGTTACTTTTAGGTGTTGTATTTCTTGCGAGCTTACATTTTAAGTTAAAATCTGACATGACTATTGACTGAGCAGAATGATCTGAAATTGCAGTATGAAGTACTTGTGAGTTTAAGTATTGGGAAGAAATATTAGTAAGTATATTATCAATCGCAGTTTTACTAGTGCCTGTTGTCCTTATGGGTTCCTTTATAGTGTATATTAGGCCAAACTGGTTTAAAATGTTAGTGAGGTTTCTATATTCACAGGCATGTATTTCTAAAACATTTATATTAAAATCTCCAGCAAGCATCAAGTAACAGCGTGTTTGTGGCATTAAGTTTTCTGAGAGTTAAATTAATCACTCCAAAAATACCTTAAAACTACCACCAGGAGGTCTATATATTCCTATAATGAAAAATGGTATGGCTCCATATTTGAATTTAAGACCAGATAGTTCGATATCACCTTCAACACTGTATTTATCAAAACAAAGAGTTGTGGGGCAGTTACCATTTAAAAATAGTTTGCAATGATTTTGTTTTGTAAATAGCAACACCACCTTTGTTCTTATTTGACCTGCAATATCTGGCTGCTAAGCTTAAATTGCACAAATGAACACATTCAATATCAGGGCTTCATAGACCATGTTCGGTGAGCACTAAAACATCAGGGTCCTCTTCTTTAATTAAAAAGTCTAACTGGTCTATTTTGTTGGTTATAACATTGACATTTTGATGAATTAGTTTTAGAGTTTGGTTACACTTCTTCAAAAGTCAGTCCTTTTTTCACCTTGCATGGGAGTGCCATTTGCAGTCAATTGTTATGAAATAGCTTTATCTAACACATTACACAGTTCTGTTTTTCCTAGTTTGCTAAGGTGCATTCCATGCCTAGTATGATAATCACATTTTATGTTATACATATTGATGATTTTCATGTTTTTGTATAATTTACAGATTGAGGTTATGTCAGTTTGTCTGTACAATTTGCTCATTTATTTTTGAGTTTAGTAATTGATCATACCTGTGTGGAAGTTTTGCTTAATAGTCATATATGAAGGTCGGCTGATAAGTCCCAGGCCTTACAAAAAGAAAAATCGTTTCTCTTTATTCCTTAACATAATCTCCAGAAAGGCTAATACATTTGCTATATCAATGTTCATATTTAAGTAAACCATCTCTGTAGTGCAATTTATCTTGGTCCTCAAAATAGCTGTTTACCACATCAATGACCTCCTCATTGCTGTGAAATTTTCGTCCTCCAAGAAGTTTTTTGAGGTTTGGGAACAGGTAGTCACTGGGTGCTAGATCTGGCGAACAGGGTGGATGTTCAAGCAATTGAAACTTAAATTTGCACATTTTTCCCATTGCAATGACTGAACAATGGGTTGGAGCATTGTTGTGAAGAAACAAGATTTTTTCTTTGCCAATTGAGGTCTTTTTCTTTTCACCTCATTCATACGTTGCATTAAGCTGGCGTAGCAGTCACCAGTGATACTTTTACTCTTTTTCAAGTATTCAATAAAAATAATTCCCTGTGCATCTCAGAAAACACACACCATAACCTTGTTAGCTGGACAAAATTGACTTTACCTTTTTTGGAGTTGGTTCACCTGGCATAATCAACTGTTTTGACTATGCTTTACTTTCTGGAGTGTAGTGATGTAACCAGGGTTCATCCATGGTAATAAAGCGTCTTAAGAATTCATTGGGATTTTTACTTTAGAGCTCCAAATTCTTAACAAAAAGAGTTTTTCTTTGCATCTTTTGATCAGGTCAAGAAATGCTGCACACATCTTGTACAGACCTTCTGAAAGCCCAAAACATTACTTAAAATACTACCTGCACTTTGTTTTGATATGCTTACAGTTCCTTGCTATTTCAAACAACTTTGATCTGTGGTCTTCCACTACTAAACAATGACTTTTCAATGATCCCTGGCTTAGTGACTTCCACAGGACATGCAGAGCGAGGCTCATCACTACTGCTCGTACGTCCCATTTAAACTCTGCAACCCACCTTTTAATCATTGTATATGAAGGGGTGAAGTCTTTCAATGTACCCTGCATTTCCTCCTTGATTTCTCTAGACGTTAAGGCTTTCAAATGGAAGTGTTTAATCACTGTTGGTTTTTCCAAATCCTTCATTTTTGTGAAACCTCTACACTTGTCTTGCTTAAAATGCTGTTATTCAAAAATTAAACAAGCTATTGACCTGTAATTATGGATACAAGCTAGTCTATAGTTAAACTATATAAACTATCAAACTGGCCCAGTGGTACCATCTCTATGTGAGGCCCAGGACTTATCAGCCGACCCTCGTGAAATGCCACATACCTGAAAGCATTATAGTTTTATGTAAAGCTTAATCTGTAATCCCTATTAAATGGCATGGATGGATATTACAGTCTAAATTGTTAATATTGATTAGTTAACAAATCTGGCACTTAATAGGAGCAGTTTTATTTTTTGTGAGGGAGTTTTCCATTCCATAAAAATTGTATATGGAGATTTCTTTCATTTGAAATGCAGGTTATCAGCTCCTTTTATCCAAAAGCACTTTTAGAAGACGTATGTCATGTATGAGAGAGAGAGAGAGAGAAGAGAGAGGAGAGAGAGAGAGAGAGAGAGGAGAGGAAGAGAGAGAGAGAGAGAGAGAGGAGAGAGAGAGAGAGAGAGAGAGAGAGAGAGAGAGAGAGAGAGAGAGAGAGAGAGAGAGAGAGAGAGAGAGAGAGAGAGAGAGAGAGAGAGAGAGAGAGAGAGGAGAGAGAGAGAGAGGAGAGAGAGAGAGGAGAGAGATGAGAGAGAGAGAGAGAGAGAGAGAGAGAGAGAGAGAGAGAGAGAGAGAGAGAGAAGCATAATTCAAAAACAAAAAATTGGTTAAATACCAAATTTCATATTTTAAGTTCAACATTTTCAAGCAAATGTGCCGCTCCCCCACTACCCTTAAATGAAAAATGTTTCAGACCTGATTTTCTCAAAAATAGCTGTGATAATTTTATTAAAATACTAAATTTTTAAGACATTTAAATATTTGTATGACAAATATCTTCAAATTTTTCTCTTAGTTGTGAATGGCTTTTGTATAATTGGTAAACCATAAGAGAGAGACAAAATATTAGTGCACAAGAAATGCAGAGCTTCCTAAAACATACAGCTTATGCCAAATAAAATACTGGCATTAACCATTTCAAGATACGCTGTGTTTGATAGTCAACATGAAAAATTCAATACCACGGCCGGGATTTGAACCACGGATCTACTGGTTTCCGTCCATTCGCTCTTACCCTTTGAGCTACAATGGCCAATTTGCCGTCATGACATTAAATTCTCCAATCGACTCATGTATTTCCCCGGTAAACCACTAGGGGCTCTTGCATCCAAGATACACTGTTTGTGGCGACTTACTATTGTAAGTACTTGAGTCCCAGGCTTCATCATTTAACTCTTATTATTTAAGTTAATTGATGAAAATTATTCATTTCTACACACTAGCCGTATACAGGCTAATGTATTGGATTGATAGAGTCGACATGAAAAATTCAATGCCACGGCCAGGATGTGAACCACGGATCTACTGGTTTCCATCCAGTCGCTCTTACCCATTGAGCTACCATGGCCAATTTGCTGTCATGACATTAAATTCTTCAATCAACTCATATATTTGTTATTTCTTTGAATTTTCAAATACTTAAAACTTTTCCACAGTTAACTTTAAAGAGAGTCGATTAATGACACTAAACAACACTTACTTTTAAATTTTTCCGGAACATGTTTCTGAGGCTTTGCCTCTATCATCAGCTGGCCCTCGACTGGTTTTCATTGGTGTAGTTGACGATATTTTGTCACAGGTCTCCTCTGGTGGTGGTTCAAGGAACTTGCTGAACAAATCTTTCTGGGGGATGTCGAAATTGAATACTTTGTTCCTATTTTTTGAAATGAAGATTTGTTCCCATGTGGATAGTTCTTGTTTTCCTGATGTATGTTTTAGTAGTTTTGGTTCTGGATTTATGTTGTGGTTTTTTTTCCAAAAATGTGTGGCAACTGCTGATTTTTCTAATTGTTTATATTTTATGTTTCTAAAGTGTTCCTTTGCTCTTGTTTCTAAATTTCTTTTGGTTTTTCCAATATAAATTTGACTGCAGTCATTGCATTCAATTTGATATATACCAGATTTTTTGTTAGATGGAATGGCATCTTTGATGTTTGAGCAAATTAGGTTTTTTAAAGAGAAATGGTTGACTGGTGCTAGTTGAATGTTATGTTTTTTGAAGACTTTTTTGAATTTATCATAGGCCCATGGATGGTAAGTGAATTTTTTGAAAATCATATTAGTTTCTGTAGCTGAGAGGGTTGTGGTTTCCTTTAGTAGCTTCTTCTTTTTTGCTAAGTTCACTTTTTTGTCCACTAATGATTTGGGAAAGTTATTTTTTTGTGCTATTTCAATAATTTTGTATTCTGTTTTGTATTCTTCTGCTGTGAGAGGGATGTTTACCAGTCTGTGTGCTAAACTATTGAAGATTGCCTGTTTGTGGGATCTTGGGTTGTAGCCATTAGCTTTTATGTAGTTGTCTGTCTGTGTTGGTTTTCTGTAAATGCCAAAGTTTAGTCTGTATTTATTCCTCATTATTTTTAGATCCAAAAATGGTAAATGCTCATCTTTTTCTATTTCTACAGTGAACTTGATGCTTTTTTCTTGGATATTTAAAAGTTTTAGTGCATCACTGATGTGTTTTTTTGGTACTATTGCAAAGATGTCATCTACATATCGTTGCCAGAGTTTGAACATCCAAGGGAAACCTTTGTTGATCCTTATTTCTAATGCACTCATGTACAGATCGGCCAGGAAGGGTGATAGGGGGTTGCCCATTGCTAACCCTGAAGTTTGGTGGAAATAATTTGTTTGAAACTGGAAGAAATTTTGTTCTCTGCATAATTTGGTTAGTTCGATGTAGTCTGAAATTTCAGGTGATGCCATTCCAAGTGATTTGAGCCATTTTTCTATCAACGGTGGGAGTTGATTAACTGGTATGCTGGGAAACAGTGATTTAACATCAAACGAGACTAGTGTGTCCTCTTCTTTTAGTTCAGTATCCTTAATGTGTTCTATAAGTTCATAGGTGTTTTTGATGCTTAGGCTGTCGAATTTTGGAAATGAGTTGAATTTGTTTGTTAGCCACTTTGCAAGTTTGTATGTTGGTGAATTTATACTGCTAACTATAGGTCTCATTGTCTCTTTCATTAATGTGCCAGATAAGAGAGGTTGAACTGAGTGTAATTTTTCAGTTTTGATGTATGAGACATTTTTTGAAAGGTGGCGACATACTTAAAATCAGTTTTAAAGCATATGTCTTAGTGCAGTGCTTAAATTGCCCCATACTGAAAATCAAACTGTCACTTTAGTCCTCCCCCCACCTGACTGTAATTAAAAAATAGTCAGATAATGCAATTCCTTTCATGAAAGAGTTGAAAACAGTGTTGTTATGATAAATTTAAAGTCAGATAAGTATTCACTTGCTATTTAAGGGTAGTGCTTTAAAGTGGAAGAAAAGCATGCAAATCTCATAAGAATTTTAAATAAAAGAATTACTTTTGATTTTGATTATAGCATATATTTAAAATTCATTCAAAATGACATATAATTTTTCATTTTCTGGAAAGAGTCAAAGGAAGCTTCATCTGTTTTGATTCTGCATAATTTCGTAACTACAGAATGTGATCAAACTTAACTGAGGAAAATCATGGAGCTTATTAGAATAAATTAATTTATATATATATATATAAAATTTATAACAAGCAGCATTACCATTTTCAAATTGTTTGCTGTTGTATGTTTAAAATATTTCCTGGCTAAAATTTGTTTACTTTTGACAAATTTAAAATTGTATGGTTATATTATTGCTGTTTTCTCATTACTAACAAACCTGTGTTTTGATATCAATACATGACTGCTCTTTTCCATATTTAGCAAGAAAGAAAATGTTGACTCATTTGAAAGCATCACTGAAACATATTTGGCTACCATTTATAAGATCATTTAGTGGTAATTGAATCTATTAAATTGTTTGTGTGGTTTAGAAGTATCTGATTATCATTGATTGATTTATAAATGAAAATTATAATTAAAACCTTAAAAACCTGACACTTAATTATTTATGATTTGTACGTTGCCATTGAGGTATGTGATCTCAAATTAAAATTTCCTTGTAGTCTATGAGGAAAATGTGAGTCATAGAGAATTTAATGTTATACCAGCATATTGCTATGGTAGCTCATTGGTTAGAAAAGCTTCTCATGGAGTAGAAGATCCATGATTCAAATCCTGACTGTGGTGTTGAGTTCCAATATTTGGTTGTTTTACTCATTAATTGCTTGAATTTTTCAAATCCTTTCCAATGGAAAGAGAGCATTTTAACTTTTCAAAGCTTTTTCATGTATTTATAGAGTTCTCTTCAATTATTGAATCAATGTATTCAATTTTATTACATAGTTTCTTTTGCTTTTGCCACCTTTTCTCTGAATATGCTTTACCATTGAGAATATTTAGTAAGTAGCTTAATATTTTTGTTTTAATGATATTAATGTAATGAAAAGCTTTCTTAAAATGCTCAAATTATTTATGAAGGAATCTCACAATTTGCTGTTGAAATGACTGAGCAGTCCTCATTAATTTACGTTCATTAGTTGGTGCTATAAAAATTAGCTAATTATCTCACAGCTTCATGTATAGAACGACTCTTTAAGTCATCCTGAGTGTTCACTTTAAATTAGGAATTAGTATTTCAGTGTCTGCATGTGTATGGTTACTTTATGTCCAAAGAAAATTATTTTCAGTTATAAAGTATACTTTTGCTGTGCACTATTGCTGTTGCATTGGTCAGGAAGATGGATTTGTTGATGTAGGTACTAAATGGAATCAAGACATTCAGAGGTATTGGCTGCAAGTACAAATACATAGATCAAAAATAGTTTTGAATTTACACATTACATTTATAATGTCAATATGTGCATATTTACATTATAAATTCTGAATGAGCTTAACATTGCATTATTAGCCATTAACTTAATAAGAAATATGTTGAATGAAATTTACAGCTAATAATTGTATTACAATAACATCACATCTTGTAATAGTGCTGATATCACATGTAGCTTATGTTTCTTATCAATCTTGCATACCATAAATGTAAAGGTATATCTCGGAAATATTGCAAAAATCATATAAAAATAGATGAAGCAGAATGAAGGTATTAGGAAATTGATTTTAAGAACATTAGTTCACCAGTTTTTCGCAGTAGGCTGCTGCAAGCAATTGCAGTTCTCTTGTGAGGTAACCCTTTGTGTTGTTAAGTTTTCATCCTTGCCAGCTCAGCGTGTGTTGACACAGAAAGTTGGTTGACATTCATGAGTGGAACTGAGTCAAAATTTCTCAGTTCCTTGTGATGCACCCCAGTACACCAGGTGCAGGAAGTGTCATTAAAAAGATATTAATTTATGCACTTGTATTTATTTTACATTATTAGCTTTAAATTTCTTTTCAGCAATTGCCAAATAAGATTACACATCAAACCCATAGTATTTTCATGTGTGTTAATTTAATTGTATTGGTTTTTAATTTTATTTTACTTTTTTTTAAATTTTATTGTACCTCAACATATTTTATTGCTAGGTGCAATACTACACTCACTGGTATAATGTGATTAACTTTAGTTCATAAGCAGCGTTCAATCAAAACAGAGGAGAGGATGAGGTTTGCCTCCTGCATATAAGCAAATTTCATTTAGAAATATTCTTAATGAGTATGAACTATAATACAGTGAAGCACAAAATTAATATAATTTTTAGTTGAACTAGCACTCCATGCTCCATATATTGCTAGTGTTTATCTAGAATGTGTTTTGTTAGGGACTTCCTAACATCATTGAATTGACATTAGCTGAGGATGTTAGGACGGTCCTAACAAAACATGTTCTGGGTAAACACTAGCACTATATGGAGCATGGAATACTAGTTCAACTCAAAATTATGTTCATTTAAAAAACCTAATGTTTTCCTTTCAACTCATACATAAGATTGCAATTTCCTTTATGTATTTTTATTTATGTGAATCACTAAACATGTAAGAAAGGAAAAGCAAATAAACATGATATTTTTTACTAAATATTTTATTGAAAATACTATAACTTTTATTGTGATATGACATAAATACACTTTTAAAGTGTAAGGGCATTTGCTTAGAGTTTAAGTACAAACAAATATAAAAAGGTTTCTTATAAATCTCATACAAATTAATTTTTAACTAGTGATTTACATCCATTGACATCAATGTGAGCTAAAAGGTATTGAGTACTTCTTTACTTGATGCACATCAAGGACTTAGGAACATTGAATTGTAATACAGTTCCACAAGTTGATAACCAGAATCTTTAAAACAATAGGAATGCAAAGTAAGAAGTAACAAGTGATCAAATCTTTATGTTCAAAATACTCTTGTTCTGTAGTTTTATATTAAACAATCTTCTATAATACATTCAGAAGTGCCGTACAAGTTTGTTTTTATGTGTTATACTGAGTTGTAATCAGGCTGTTGTATAGAGGGTAATAAATTACTGTGATATGTATGCAGTCAAAAGTCCAATGACTTGTGATGTATTAAAATTTATATAAACATAAAACACTTCTATATCCGGTTTTTTTGTTACTGGAGTGTATTATTTTCATCTATGTACTCATTGCCAGTTTGAGCCATTATTCATATAGTTACTTAACATCCTATGGAAAGTTATTGTTGAGAATATGGTAGTACAAGAAAATAGAAAAGAGGGAAAAAAAATATTTTAATAAATTGAGAGCATGCTGTTTGTATCTTGCTGCATTAAATGGAGATATTTTTATACATGAAGGAAATATTTGAAAAATTAAAGAGCATTAACATTTCAAAGTACTAGACCATGATTTCTTTCATCTTATTTTTTTCAATATTCCACACCTATATCTAAGAATGTTAAAGTTAAAATCAATCATCAGTACTATAAAAAGCAGTAAGATGTAAATAAATAGAGGCCTTCAGATTTTATAAGAACAAAACGTATCGAAAGGAACAATACAATTTGTAGTTCAAATTCAGAGAAAAGAAAGAAATGGAAATTTAGGAAAGTTGTATGCTGCTTTCCAAACAGGTAAACCACAAATAAATTTTATCACTGTCTCATATTGTGTAAAAAAGATGTTTCTTAAATTTTTTATAAAAAAACATAAAATTGTATACAATCTATAGTTTTCTGCAAATATACAGCTACTGAGTATGTTAACATGCAGTTATATATAACGGTTACTAGCTGTAGCTATGTTTTGAGTCAAAATAAAATCTGTGCAATGAACAATATTGGGACTAAGAATTACAGATGTTAGCATCCTCAGTACAATGATATATTTCTCTATTTATGTTGAGTTGTTATAGTTCATAACATATTGGCTAGCTGGACTATTTACAGCTTTAGAAACTTGCCAGATGAAATATAAGGAGTTAGAGAATCACCTAAATAGTTTAATTTTTGCTTTAAGGTTTTATTGTTTTAAGTGATATTATTTACCATATATAATTAATTGTCTTTATGTAATATAAGCTGTATGGTATAGATGTGTCATTATATCAATGTGAGATAGTTCATAAAGGTGCTTATAGAGTGCTCACATTATATTTAGTTAGAATTTGTATATAGACCTACAATTATGTATCACTTTTCTGCTCAAAATGTAAATTAGCTCATAATTTTTGGGTGGTTACAGAAGCTGTGCCAAATGTATTTTCTGATCATGTATTAAAAATGTGTACCACCATCATGCATTAACTTGCTTTATTTATTTATTTAAATGTATACTGCTAATAGTGAACCAAGACAACCCATGTATAAAATTGTTATATTAACTTTCTAGTCTAGGAAAAGTGTCTACAACAAGTCAAGCATTTTATCTTCAGTAGTTTTGAAAATATTGCTTTTTAATGCTCTCTTTATTATCCCCCCCCCCCCATCCAAATAAAAAAAAATGTTCCACACATTTCAGTTTTGACAAATAACAGTTCTGAAATTTGTTTTTAATCCAGAAGACATTTTATCATTAAACATTTCTTAAAGGTTGAAGTTTCCTGTCTTAGTGAAAACAACATTTTGTTTAATTCCATAAATCACTAACTGTTCAGAAAAATAAAACATCAAAATCTATTTATATGAGTTTAAGAATTTTAAGTGTTCTAATTTTTAGTAAGAAATTTAGCATATTATTTCCTAACAGTCGAATTCAAATTGGAGTTCCTATGCAGGCATACATTATTAACCACAAATTGTTGTAAGTGATTATATGTGTGACTTTCGAAATGTTTAATTGGCAGCATTTCAAATGGCCAGATTGCACAATTAAACTTAATATAAAAGCTGAAAATATATATTACAAATAATCAAAAATATTTGAAAGGTTACGAAATAGGAAAGTGCAGTTGGCAACATGGATCATAAATTTCTTAGGATGCATGATGATTTGCCCTCTAAAGCAAGTAGAAGTGATGGTCATTACCACAGATTGGATTGTATCTCAGCAGTGCCTTTGACTTTGAAATCGGAGGTATAGTGTTGAAGTATTGTCCTATTAGGAAATGTTGAACGTATATGATCGGACATAGAAACCTATTGAAATAGATCCTCACTCTCCTTTTAAGAATTTTCTTTAGTGGATTCTCTTTTGGCATAAGTTTTTGTGATTCTCTTTGACCTCTCTCACTTTGCTATGGCATATTACAAAACTGGAGCTGTTTGCTTGGAACTAATTGTTTTTTAAGAGATAACCTTGTTCGTTAACTTTCCAACAGCTTCATTAATAATAATCATGAAATCTTAAGGCAAGTATTTCTTTAATTCTGTAAACCTTTAAGTTAAAAATCTGCAGCATACCATAGATCATTCCATCATGTTTAGCAGAAAGAAAGAAAGAAACAAACAAACAAACAAAACTTCTCCATGCTGTCTTATGATTTCTGAGAGAAGAACTAAAGTAGGTTGAAATATCAAATTTCATTGTGGAGGCAAGGTTTGGTGTACATTTTCTTACTATGCAGTTATATGAAGTAATGATTTGAACATAGATAGGCTTTATTTTCAAAATGGAATTCAAAGAGCATCTAAGTTGCACTATAAATCAAATGGGGAAAAAGGAAGCTAAATGACTGGTTAAGCACTTTCATTTAATTGTGGTAGTTTAGCAGTCATTACATATTTAGGGATCTGGAATAGCTGTACCTAAAAAAAATTTTACTTTTAAAACTGCACAAAGCCTTAAAAATTTAACTTAAATGCAATAGACCAAAAATATCATACAACTTATCAAAATGGTATAATTATTCATTTACTTTGTCCATACTTGAGTTGCAAAATGAAACCTAATTATTTTAATGATTTTGTATTAAAGAAAATCTTAAATGCAGAGAATACACCAAACAGATAAAGATGGTTATGTTAGTAGATGCTTTAGAGCATGTATAAGGGCATGTCCATTCCTACAGAAATCAATTACTGCATGAACCTACATCCATTTGCTTGTCACATATGGAAATTACTGATGAAAACTAACCATTATTGGACAATTTTAGTTTTTCTGTTATCTGTTTATTGAAAGGGCTTCCATTTTTTTTATAGTTCTCTGCATATGCCTAGAATACTGTAATTTTAATTACTATAAGCATTCTTTTTTCCTCCCCCTTAATTCCATTTGTATGCTCTTGTTTGAGAAAAAGCTTTTATTTTAAGAACAAAAGTTCAGTCACTAAGATGGAACTTTCATGATGGAAAACTTTAAACTGCTGTTAGAAAAATTGTATCTTCTTTAGGGTAGCTTTTTTTCCTTGGTTCGTGCTCAGCATTTAAAATATGAGCACTTGGGTTAGGAATTTGGCAAGTCTTGCTAATTTTTGGCACAATTTATACTCATCACAATGCAAGCCAAGCCAACTAACCTGTCAAACAAAAAATAATATAACCCATGTTCGCATAGATGCAAGCTGAGTTATCAATATTTAACAGTCCTTTACTTTAAAGAAAAATAAACCCTTTTTGGAGTAATATATTTTTTAATTTTATATATGTAAAGTGATTTGCAAAATACTGATTTTGAGATAACATAGCTTTAATGATCTAGTCTTTTTTTAAGCTACCTTTAAACTTGATATTTTCACTCATAATGATAAGATGCATTCCTTGCAAATAAAGATGCTCTCTTAGATATTCAGACAACACATGGCAATTACAAATTTAGGGAGAATATGAAAGGCTGTATATCAAAATACATTTTACTCCCTGTTTTTTAGATTCATTTTGGTTTCATTTTTGTGCATATAACACGGCAAAGCATTGAGGCATATTATCCTTCACTGACACAGCTTTGCATTTGCTTGTTACGTTGATTACTAGAAGAGCGAAATATTAGTAACTTGCTTACACTAAGTGATGAAACACAAATAGAACTCTTGGGAGTAGTGTGTGATATGAAAGGTTAGGCAACTAATTATTATATACAAATGTAAATTACCATTGTAGTCACCCATTTTTGTCACTTGACACAAAGGGATTTTGATTCCCTTTTCTTTCTACTTGTTGCAAGCTTCACATTATATATGTTATCAGTCATGTTATATATCATTTCTCATGCCTGCTGATGTATGATACATTGCTGTCCAGAAGACATGATTGAATCTGAACAGAGCACACATACACTGACTCGTCGTGTGTGTGCGATAGTCTTGCATAAACAACTTCTTGTTTCACATTCTTTCTGATAAGCCTCACTGCTTTGCCACTAGTACAACACAATTAAGAACAAAATAGGTATTCGACATTTAAATTTATCCAGTAGTTAACTTTGTTATACAAATATGAAAGTGGAATAGCGTTCCCTTCAGAATGAAAGCAACAGTTGATAACTTAGAGTATGTATTTAATTGGATTTTAATTACAGCCTCTAAGAGATGGTAATAAAGTTAAAATGGCAAAACCATTGCTAGGAAAGGCATTTTGTAATAATGCCATACCGTGTATTTAATCTCTTTCCAGAAGTATCAATGGGAAAACGAAAGTTCATCCACTGATTTTGTGCAGCATCTGAGGTGTAACATTGATGACGGAGTCAATACGTTTTCTTTTCCAGGCTAGCAGACACATCACTGTCATCACAAAAGTCGTAAGGAACACTCCCGCAATTGCAAGTGTTAGTATAGAGAACATAGCTGAGTCTTGATAAGTTTGTTGCACATTTCCTTTTAGAGTTTCTTTCAGAATCTCTCTCTTCACAATGCTGTGAGTTTGGATGTCCTTCTCACTTCCTACCATAAGTCCCCTAACACCAAGTGTAATGGACACAACCTGTTGCTCTTGTACTTCACGCTTTACAACCTTCTTGTGTTGGACTAACGGAGATGGCACATTCATTTCAAGATCACGTTTTCCAAAGTGACGTCTGCGTGATGGCTTTCTTGGTTCATAGAGCCCTGAAAGCATTAATATTGTTAGTGCTGGAAGTGTTGGCATGTATTTGAAATATAGGAACAATGTGATCAATGTTTAATTACACACTTCAAGAATTTAATATTTTATCAGTATTTCCTAAATCTTTAGTTTTACACCCTTGTAGTGCTGGTACATTACAGGTTTACATTCAAAGATTATTATATAATATTTCCTCCACACACACTTTCAGTAAAACAACTCCAAATGTATGCACAGTAGATCTTAAGTATTACATATGTGTGATAATTCAACATTTTGTTGCTTGTTGTGAAAATGTAATATGAATATGTCAAAATGGTGATGATTTGGTAATTTTTTGTTTTAAGCTGTATATTGCTATATGTTAAGTTTCAATTCATTGACGAGTAATGCAGGTGAATTTTAGTGAAACATTAAAGTTTGTTACTTTTTTGTAAATTCAGAAATTCTGTGATCATAAGTAGAGTTTCAAAAATAATTAACTTCTGTTCTGAAATGGAAACCATAAATTGCTCTAAAAGTTCTACTTGTTAACTTCAATTATTTATTTATTATTTACTGGCAGAGTTCTTCAGTTATTTTATAGGCTATGGCCAATATTAGTGTCTTTCCCCCCGCCCCCCTTCTCTCACCTCTGACTGAACATTGTCATTTAACTAATGCTGTAGAATAGAACAAGATAGACTGAACATTATGGCAGCCTTCTGTTTTAACCATTAATTAAACTGAAGTGATTTTCAATTTCTCTCCTATTAATGTGAGTCAGGCAGAGAAAAATACTAAACATTCAGCATTAAATTTTCGTAAAAGAATCCATGTTTCTTAGGCTCCAGCATTTAGAAGATACAATTTTTAAAAAGTTAGGTTATATATTTGAAGGAAAGAATGATGATTCAAAAACAAATAGTTGGTTAAATGTAACTTTTTATTTTAGGAGGCAAGATGAATTTTACAAACTACCCAGACTTTAAATTATTCTTTAAATGCTGCAACATTTCTTTTAATTGGGCCTGATAATTTTAATTAAATATCATGTGGTTGAGACAGTTACATTAAAAATAAAATGCATATATTGAATATTCTGAGAGTCTTAAAAGATAAAATATAGCACTATATATTTTAAATATGGGTTCTAAAGGCCCTTAGGCAGCATATTAAAATATGCAGCTAGATTTTTCTGTTTATTTTGACTCAAAAGACATAAAAGCATGAACTTTAAGTCCAAAATAATTAAAAGGCTGAAAAGCGTTTACGAGGTATGCGTATTAAAATAAGAACATAGCAAAGAAGATATTTATTAAGATGTTAGTTTGTTGGAATATTGAAGGAATCACTTACATTCACCTTCATTTTAAATGTTAGAACACTATTGAAACATTTTCAAGGGCATTCGCCCATCAGCTACTTGGTGACTACTGAGTTAATTGTATTCTAACATTTTAAAGTGAAGGTGAGTGTATATAACAGAGAGTTCAATATTCCAATAAATGAAGAATACGTCGCTGTTAATAGTGCTTCTGTTTTTAATATTTCAAGATGTAGTAGTTGTTCCTTGAGACAGAATATATACAAAAAAGGAGATGATCATATTTTATTCAAAGCAGTATGCACAGATTGCCAGGATGTGCATTGTTAAATTGTGAGGGAACAAGGTTTGTAAACCAATACTGTATATGATATTAAAGTGAACCCGGTATCAAAACTTCTGAATAATCAAAACCTTTTATACCATTAACAGTATGCTGTGATCTAATCTATTATCAACATTTCTATAGAGAGAAAATTTTTGTTCACCATGTCATCAGAAACTACTCAATGTATTTATACATAACAAATAAGAGTAGTGTTCTCAGTGTTACAAACTGTATGCTATGTCCAAAACTTTTAAACTGTGTAGGTTATTCTGCCTGCACATTCATGTATAAAAAGGAATGCATATTGGATATTTATTAAAGAATTCTTAGCCATTATCATTCAAAATGAGAGAGAGAGGGAATACAGGGATAGATGTTCCTTCAACGAAGTGGTTGACTTATTTAAATTTAAGAGTTCAAAGATGGAATCAATGAAGTTAAAGCTGAAATGGAAATAACCAGTGAGAAGAAAAATACTTGGTGCCAGAAAATTCAGAGGCTTCCAATAATTGTATTGAAAGAGTACAGTGAATTCACTTCCAGGGTGAATCTGTAAGCATCACAGACACTGTATAATTTATGCAAAGTACAGTGCAAGATGAATTACATGAAATACTGAAACTTGACATATTAACCTTGTATTATTTAAGTTTTGAGTGAACATTATTTGTGTTAAGCAAGTGGATAATTCAATGCTTGAAAATGACAAGCAAAAAGACTCGATATGTATTACGTGAAGCAGTCAATAGCACTAATCATAGGGAACCATTAACCAGAACAGAACTAATTTCATCATATTTGGAACCCTTATCTAAATTCTTGAGAACTTCAGAGATCCTAATAGGTAGGAGTGCTGACACTATAAGGATTTTTCAAGTTTCATTCAGTAAAACTTTCACACCATTAAAATAACCATTTCCTTCTCCTGTCACAGCCTAACTCCATAAACCATTTTCAAATAATCCAATTTACTTGAGGCGGAACCTGAAATAATAGTGCCTCCTCAGCTACAACATCGACAAGTATGGGGAAAGATGCTGAAACAACAGATCATCACTTCGATGACTAGAGGTAAGAATGGACTGCAAGAGAAACCTACTATTGCTAGCTTAAAGAGGATAAGAATCTTCATATCGGCTTATTTATCCCTGTTTTACTAATATTGTCATCAAATTATTTCCTTCGTGTAAAATTATAGAAGCTTTATATCGTTAAATGATTATGGGAAACAAGATAAGGTACCACTGAACCTAACTAAAATCTACTAAGCTAAATTATATGTGTAGACTGCACAACAATTCAAGAATTTAGATGATTCTGATCAGAATACAGTACCTATGCAGAGATTATTTTGTTTAGTGGGAATATCAAGAGCATTTTTGGTATATTATTAAAAATATCACACAATTCTGTGGAATTACAATTATAAAGATTAAAGGCAAATGTTTGTTTGTTTTGGTATTTAATTTTTCTTAGGTGGAATTTTGATGTAGCAATATTGCATGTTTCAAAATACGGTTTTCGTGTTTGTATTGTTTTATTATTGAGGAAAAGTAGTGTTCATGATGCAGAACTGTTTCTGCATCTTGTATGTAACCAACTCATTGTATAATTTGGAAAACGGAAAGGTGCTTAGGTAGCAGTTGGTGGAATGAATGACAGAGAAAGCTGTCCAGATGCTATTTTGTCTCCTATAAATCCCATGTACAGTTCCCTAGGATGATTTAACCTAGGCTGCCTTGGTAAGAGTAAGAGTGAGGGTGAGAATGAGAATGAGAATGTGAAGTTTAAAGGGCCTTGACAGCTAGATCATTTGGGCTCGGCAATTGTAAGACGTGAGTGGTCTGACCACTTGGCCAGGTGTCACCCAATATGACTTAAGCATGTTATATAATATACTGAGAATGGTATGCTGTCTGAAAACAAGAAAATATAAAAGAGTTCAATAATAACTAGATGGATTTAAATGAATAAATTAGGTGCAAATATACATCCAAAGTAGTGAAGTGCCTCACTATTAAAACAAGCACCTCCAAATTTTGCATACTCATCCTAATTCTCCCAAATTCACTTTCAAAAATTTCATAAGTGCTATGCTTACAACATGTCTTGCTTTGATCAATATATTTGGTTTTTAAGTCCTATTGGACATTAGGGCATGGTGGAAAATGTTATCAGAAGGATGTAGAAAAAGGGAAATTGGAAAATGTAACCTTTGTAACAATTTTATTGGAAACCTGTTAAACACAAAAAGGTTATGCAAAAACAAATTCATAAAAAAAGAAAAAAGTTGTTAAAGTTATGATGCTTTAAATATTTAAGACTGAATATAATGCAGTCTTTAAATAATTTTCTATTTCATTAACCACATGTTGCTATATTACTCCAAAGCCATTTAGGCATTTAAATTCAATTTTTGCATTAGGAATACTAAAATATAGTACCAAACTGCTAAACTGTGGTTACCTAGTAAATAGAGATTGTAAAATTATATTAAAATTAAGTTATATTAAAATTTAAGTAACTGTGCTTAGGAATTACTTACATGAGTGAAATGCATGGTATCTTGGATCCTGGTCTTTTCCATGGAAATCTTCCTCATGTGGTACAGTCCTTCCAGGTGAGGCAGTAGATGGACGAATTGATCCAGGAAAAAGAACACTACCATCTTCATCTGTTTGCAGTGGAGTATCAGTTGTTCTACAACGGATATCATTTGTACCAGGAAAACAATCTGGTGGTTTCACTCCCGTTTCATGAATATTTGTACCCTCACTAGTGCAGTTTTTATCTGAAGATCCCGGATAGCATCCAACAGGGGTTTCTGTAGTTACAATTTCATTGCAGCGTGGATCTGTTGAGCCAGGGAAACACCTAAAATTTGGTGTTGGTGGTAAGTAAGTAGCAGGTTCCCTTGAGGAGCAACGAGGATCTTTGGAACCTGGAAAGCATTGTAAGGGGGCAGGAGTGTTTATCTGACATCGTGGATCAGGAGACCCTGGATAGCATATTGGTGGTGTAACAGGCTTTGTAGTGTAAGTACATCTAGGGTCTTGACTTCCTGGAAAACATTGTGGTGGGAGAGTTGCACACTCACATATTGGAGGATGTTGTGAAGTATGAGGAGGATAAAATGTTCCTGTTGTCTGAGGACATCTAGGATCTGTTGAACCTGGGTAACATCTAGGTGGCTGTGTTGTTGGTGGTTGAGTTGGTGGAGGTGGTTGCGGACATCTAGGATCTGTTGAACCTGGGTAACATCTTGGTGGCAGTGTAGGTGGTTGAGTTGGTCGTGGGCATCTAGGATCTGTTGAACCTGGATAGCATCTTGCTGGCTGTGTTGTTGGTGGTTGAGTAGGTGGAGGTGGTCGTGGACATCTTGGATCTTTGGAGCCTGGGTAACAACGGGGTGGAGCGGATGTGATAGTTGGAGGCAAATAGGTAGCAGGAGGTAAGGTAGTGGTCGGTTTTGGGCACCGTGGGTCGGTTGAACCTGGATAACACCTAGGAGGCTGAGTTGGTGGTGGAGTTGGTCGTGGACATCTAGGATCTGTTGAACCTGGGTAACATCTTGGTGGCTGTGTTGTTGGTGGTTGACTTGGTGGAGGTGGCCGTGGACATCTAGGATCTGTTGAACCTGGGTAACATCTTGGTGGCTGTGTTGTTGGTGGTTGACTTGGTGGAGGTGGCCGTGGGCATCTAGGATCTGTTGAACCTGGGTAACATCTTGGTGGCTGTGTGGTTGCTGGTTGCGTTGGCGGAGGTGGTCGTGGACATCTAGGATCTGTTGAACCTGGGTAACATCTTGGTGGCTGTGTGGTTGGTGGTTGGGTTGGTGGAGGTGGTCTTGGACATCTAGGATCTGTTGAACCTGGGTAACATCTAGATGGCTGTGTGGTTGGTGGTTGAGTTGGTGGAGGTGGTCGTGGACATCTAGGATCTGTTGAACCTGGATAACATCTTGGGGGTTGTGTAGCAGGTGGCAAAGTCACTGGCGTTGTGACAGGAGGCTGTGGACATCTTGGATCTTTGGAGCCTGGGTAGCAACGAGGTGGAGCGGATGTGGTAGTTGGAGGCAAATAAGTCGCAGGAGGTCTGGTGGTGGTTGGCTTTGGGCACCGTGGGTCGGTTGAACCTGGATAACAACTAGGAGGCTGAGTTGGTGGTGGAGTTGGTCTTGGGCACCTAGGGTCTGTTGAACCTGGGTAACATCTAGGTGGCTGAGTTGTTGGTGGTTGGGTTGGTGGAGGTGGTCGGGGACATCTAGGATCTGTTGAACCTGGATAACATCTTGGTGGTTGTGTTGGTGGTTGAGTTGGTGGAGGTGGCCGTGGACATCTAGGATCTGTTGAACCTGGATAACATCTTGGTGGCTGTGTTGGTGGTGGTCGCGGACATCTAGGATCTGTTGAACCTGGGTAACATCTTGGTGGCTGTGTTGTTGGTGGTTGACTTGGTGGAGGTGGCCGTGGGCATCTAGGATCTGTTGAACCTGGGTAACATCTTGGTGGCTGTGTGGTTGGTGGTTGCGTTGGCGGAGGTGGTCGTGGACATCTAGGATCTGTTGAACCTGGGTAACATCTTGGTGGCTGTGTGGTTGGTGGTTGGGTTGGTGGAGGTGGTCTTGGACATCTAGGATCTGTTGAACCCGGGTAACATCTTGGTGGCTGTGTGGTTGGTGGTTGAGTTGGTGGAGGTGGTCGTGGACATCTGGAATCTGTTGAACCTGGGTAACATCTTGGTGGCTGTGTTGTTGGTGGTTGAGTTGATGGGGGTGGTTGTGGACATCTTGGATCTTTTGAACCTGGGTAACATCTTGGTGGCTGTGTTGTTGGTGGTTGAGTTGATGGGGGTGGTTGTGGACATCTTGGATCTTTTGAACCTGGGTAGCAACGGGGTGGAGCGGTTGTGGTAGTTGGAGGCAAATAAGTCGCGGGAGGTCTGGTAGTGGTCGGTTTTGGGCACCGTGGGTCGGTTGAACCTGGATAACAAGTAGGAGGCTGAGTTGTTGGTGGAGTTGGTCGTGGACATCTAGGATCTGTTGATCCTGGGTAACATCTTGGTGGCTGTGTGGTTGGTGGTTGAGTTGGTGGAGGAGGTCGTGGACATCTAGGATCTGTTGAACCTGGGTAACATTTTGGTGGCTGTGTCGTTGGCGGTTGAGTTGGTGGTGGTCGCGGACATCTAGGATCTGTTGAACCTGGGTTACATCTAGGTGGCTGTGTGGTTGGTGGTTGAGTTGGTGGTGGTCGCGGACATCTAGGATCTGTTGAACCTGGGTAACATCTAGGTGGCTGTGTTGGTGGTGGTTGAGTTGGGGGTGGTCGCGGACATCTAGGATCTGTTGAACCTGGGTAACATCTTGGTGGCTGTGTTGGTGGTGGTTGAGTTGGGGGTGGTCGTGGACATCTAGGATCTGTTGATCCTGGGTAACATCTTGGTGGCTGTGTGGTTGGTGGTTGAGTTGGTGGAGGAGGTCGTGGACATCTAGGATCTGTTGAACCTGGGTAACATTTTGGTGGCTGTGTCGTTGGCGGTTGAGTTGGTGGTGGTCGCGGACATCTAGGATCTGTTGAACCTGGGTAACATCTAGGTGGCTGTGTTGGTGGTGGTTGAGTTGGGGGTGGTCGCGGACATCTAGGATCTGTTGAACCTGGGTAACATCTTGGTGGCTGTGTGGTTGGTGGTTGAGTTGGTGGAGGAGGTCGTGGACATCTAGGATCTGTTGAACCTGGATAACATCTTGGTGGCTGTGTCGTTGGTGGTTGAGTTGATGGAGGTGGTCGTGGACATCTTGGATCTTTGGAACCTGGGTAGCAACGGGGTGGAGCGGTAGTGGTAGTTGGAGGCAAATAAGTCGCGGGAGGTCTGGTAGTGGTCGGTTTTGGGCACCGTGGGTCGGTTGAACCTGGATAACATCTAGGAGGTTGAGTTGTTGGTGGAGTTGGTCGTGGACATCTAGGATCTGTTGAACCTGGGTAACATCTTGGTGGCTGTGTTGTTGGTGGTTGAGTTGGAGGAGGAGGTCGTGGACATCTAGGATCTGTTGAACCTGGGTAACATCTTGGTGGCTGTGTCGTTGGTGGTTGAGTTGGTGGTGGTCGCGGACATCTAGGATCTGTTGAACCTGGGTAACAGCTTGGTGGTTGTGTGGTTGGTGGCCGGGTTGATGGAGGTGGTCGTGGGCATCTAGGATCTGTTGAACCTGGGTAACATCTAGGTGGCTGAGTCGTTGGTGGTTGAGTTGGTGGAGGTGGTCGTGGACATCTAGGATCTGTTGAACCTGGGTAACATCTAGGAGGCTGTGTGGTTGGTGGTTGAGTTGGTGGAGGAGGTCGTGGACATCTAGGATCTGTTGAACCTGGATAACATCTTGGTGGCTGTGTGGTTGGTGGTTGAGTTGGTGGTGGACGTGGACATCTAGGATCTGTTGAACCTGGGTAACATCTAGGTGGCTGAGTCGTTGGTGGAGGTGGTCGTGGACATCTAGGATCTGTTGAACCTGGGTAACATCTCGGTGGCTGTGTCGGTGGTGTAGTTGTAGGTGGTCTCGGACACCTAGGGTCTGTAGAACCAGGATAACAAGAGGGAGGTTGCGCTGTTGTGCTAGGCGGTTTTTGGGTAGTAGGGGGTAGGTAGGTTGATGGAATTTGGGTATTCTGTGTGGAACATCTTGGATCTGTTGATCCTGGAAAGCAAACGGGTGGAGTCAGGGGTTTGGGAGTAGAAGTTGGTGGATTTTCTGTCAAACAAGGACAGAAAAACGGCGTTGTAGTAGCTGGTGTGGTTGTAGTTGGTTTTGGGCATCTTGGGTCTGTTGAGCCGGGGTAACACTTTGGAGGTTGTGGTGTTGGAAGCTGTGTGGTCGGCGGTTTGGGACATCTAGGATCATTTGAACCAGGATAACACTGTGGAGGTTGTGTGGAAGGTGGCCTGGGACATCTGGGGTCTGTTGAACCTGGGTAGCACTGAGGAGGTTTTGATGTTGGTTTGGGACATCTGGGATCATTAGAACCAGGATAACATTGTGGTGGCTGTGTTGGACGTTCTGTGGATGGTAGTGTAGGGCACCTGGGATCGTTGGAACCTGGGTAACACTGTGGAGGTCTTGATGTTGGTGGTTTGGGACATCTGGGATCACTTGAACCTGGGTAACACTGTGGTGGCTGCGTTGTTGGACGTTGCGTGGATGGAGGTCTAGGGCACCTTGGATCGTTTGAACCAGGATAGCACTGTGGAGGTCTTGATGTCGTCGGTTGTGTTGGTGGTTTGGGACATCTGGGATCATTTGAGCCTGGATAACACTGTGGTGGTTGCGTTGTTGGTCGTTGAGTGGATGGTGGTGTAGGGCATCTGGGATCATTTGATCCTGGATAACACTGTGGAGGTCTTGATGTTGGTGGTTTGGGACATCTGGGATCACTTGAACCTGGATAACACTGCGGTGGCTGCGTGGTTGGGCGTTGCGTGGGTGGAGGTCTAGGACACCTGGGATCGTTTGAACCAGGATAACACTGTGGAGGTCTTGATGTCGTTGGCTGTGTTGGTGGTTTGGGACATCTGGGATCATTTGAGCCTGGATAACACTGTGGTGGTTGCGTTGTTGGACGTTGAGTGGATGGTGGTGTAGGGCATCTGGGATCATTTGATCCTGGATAACACTGTGGAGGTCTTGATGTTGGGGGTTTAGGGCATCTGGGATCACTTGAACCTGGATAACACTGCGGTGGCTGCGTGGTTGGACGTTCAGTTGGTGGTGGTCTAGGACACCTGGGGTCCGTTGAACCTGGATAGCATTGTGGAGGTTTTGTAGTCGGTGGTGGTTTTGGACATCTGGGATCATTAGAACCTGGGTAACATTTAGGTGGGACAGGAGTTGTTGCTGGGGGTAAATACGTCACAGGAGGTTTTGATGAACAACGAGGATCATTGGATCCAGGAAAGCATTGAGGAGTTGGAGGAAGGGTCGTTTGTTGACACCTTGGGTCTTGCGATCCTGGCTCACATAGGAATGGTCTAGATGGAGGTGACGTGGGACACCTGGGGTCCGAACTTCCAGGATAACACTTTGGTGGTGCTGAAGTTGTTGCAGGTGGTTTTGTTGGAGCTGTTAGACATCTAGGGTCAGTGTTACCAGGATAACACAAAGGTGGAGTTATTGGCCTGGGAGTTGTCTGTGTTATCGTAGGACATCTGGGGTCATTACTACCTGGGTAACAAGATGGCGGACGTGTGGGTCTTGGTGTTGTTGATGGTGGAAGAAATGTTGACTGTGGAGTGGTAGAAGGAGGTTTAGGACATCGCGGATCTGTGCTTCCAGGATAGCACTTAGGCGGAGCAGGTGTAGTTGGAGGTCTCGTTGGAGGTCTAGGACACCTGGGATCTGTACTTCCAGGATAACAGTTTGGCGGAGGAGCTGTAGTTGGTGGTCTCGTCGGAATTGGTCTTGGGCACCTAGGGTCTGTGCTCCCAGGATAGCAATTTGGCGGAGCAGATGTTGAGGGCGTCGTTGGAGGTCTAGGGCACCTAGGATCGTTGCTACCAGGATAGCAGTTTGGTGGACCCTGTGTAGTTGGAGGTCTTGGGCATCTAGGATCTGAACTGCCTGGATAGCATACTGGCGGTGTAATTGGTCTTGGTGTGGTCTGAGGACACCTCGGATCGTTACTACCGGGATAACAGGAGGTTGGTCGAAATGTTGGCTGCGTAGTTGTCAGAGGTGGCAAATAGGTAGGTGGCCGTGTCGTACTTGGAGGCTTGGGACACCTAGGGTCATTGGATCCTGGGTAGCAAGTAGGAGGTTTTGCTGTTGTGGAAGGTGGTCGAGGACAACGGGGATCTGTGTTTCCAGGGTAGCAGTTTGGTGGACCAGAGGTAGTCGATGGCCTTGTTGGAGGTCTTGGACATCTGGGATCTGTGTTTCCAGGGTAGCAGTTTGGTGGAGCAGGGGTAGTCGATGGCCTTGTAGGTCTTGGACATCTGGGATCTGTGCTTCCAGGGTAGCAGTTTGGCGGAGCAGGTGTAGTTGGCGGTCTCGGAGGTGTGGGACACCTTGGATCTGTACTTCCAGGATAGCATATTGGCGGGGCTGGTGTTGTTGATGGCCTCGTTGGCGGTTTTGGGCATCGTGGATCAGTACTTCCTGGATAGCAGGAGGGTGGAGCCTGAGTAGTTGGTGTAGGTCTTGGGCATCTGGGATCAGGACTGCCTGGATAACATGCTGGCGGTGTAATTGGTCTGGGCGTGGTCTGAGGACACCTTGGATCGGTACTACCGGGGTAACAGGAGGTTGGTCTAGATGTAGGTCGTGTGGTCTGAGGCGGCAGATAGGTAGGTGGCGGTCTCGTACTTGGCTTGGGGCATCTAGGATCATTGGATCCTGCGTAACAGATAGGAGGTTTTTCTGTCGTAGGAGGTGGTCGAGGACATCTCGGATCTGTGCTTCCAGGGTAGCAGTTTGGCGGAGCAGGGGTAGTTGATGGCTTCGTAGGTGGTCTTGGACACCGAGGATCAGTGTTTCCAGGATAACAGCTGGCTGGAGGAGGTGTTGATGGCTGCGTTGGAGGAGGTTTGGGACATCTTGGATCTGTGCTTCCAGGGTAGCAGTTTGGTGGAGCAGGGGTAGTTGGCGGTCTCGTTGGAGGAGGTCTGGGACATCTGGGATCTGTGCTTCCAGGGTAGCAGTTTGGCGGAGCAGGCGTAGTTGGCGGTCTCGTTGGAGGAGGTCTGGGACATCTGGGATCTGTGCTTCCAGGGTAGCAGTTTGGCGGAGCAGGCGTAGTTGGCGGTCTCGTTGGAGGAGGTCTGGGACATCTGGGATCTGTACTTCCAGGGTAGCAGTTTGGTGGAGCAGGGGTAGTCGATGGCCTTGTAGGAGGTCTTGGACATCTGGGATCTGAGCTTCCAGGATAGCAATTTGGCGGAGCAGGTGTGGTTAGCGGAGGAGGTGTGGGACACCTAGGATCTGTACTTCCAGGATAGCATATTGGCGAGCCTGGTGTTGTTGACGGCCTCGTAGGTGGTCTTGGACATCTGGGATCAGGACTGCCTGGATAACATAGTGGGGGAGTAATTGGCTTGGGTGTGGTCTGAGGACACTTTGGATCGCTACTACCGGGATAACAGGAGGTTGGTCGCGGTGTAGGTGTTGTCTGAGGTGGCAGATAAGTTGGTGGCGGTCTCGTACTTGGTGGCTTAGGGCATCTAGGGTCATTCGATCCTGGGTAACAGGTGGGAGGTCTTACAGTTGTGGGAGGTGGTTGAGGACACCGAGGATCAGTGCTTCCTGGATAACAACTGGGTGATGGAGGTGTTGATGGCTGCGTTGAAGGAGGTTTGGGACATCGTGGATCGGTACTTCCAGGATAGCATATTGGTGGGGCTGGTGTTGTTGATGGCCTTGTTGGCGGTTTTGGGCATCGTGGATCTGTACTTCCTGGGTAGCAGGAAGGTGGAGCCTGAGTAGTTGGTGTAGGTCTTGGGCATCTCGGATCAGGACTGCCTGGATAACACGCTGGTGGTGTAGTTGGTCTGGGTGTGGTCTGAGGACACCTTGGATCGTTACTACCGGGATAACAGGAGGTAGGTCTAGATGTAGGTGGTGTAATTGTCTGAGGCGGCAGATATGTTGGTGGCGGTCTAGTACTTGTTGGCTTGGGGCAACTAGGGCCATTGGATCCTGGGTAACATGTAGGAGGCTTTGCTGTTGTAGGAGGTGGTCGAGGACACCTGGGATCAGTGCTACCTGGATAGCAGTTTGGTGGAGCAGGTGTAGTTGATGGCCTCGTTATAGGAGGTCTTGGACATCTGGGATCTGTGCTTCCAGGGTAGCACTTTGGTGGAGCAGGGGTAGTTGATGGCGTCGCAGTTGGCTTTGGACACCGAGGATCAGTGCTTCCAGGATAACATCTGGGTGGTGGAGGTGTTGATGGCTGCGTTGGAGGTCTGGGACATCGTGGATCGGTACTTCCAGGATAGCATATTGGTGGAGCTGGTGTTGTTGATGGCCTCGTTGGCGGTTTTGGGCATCGTGGATCTGTACTTCCTGGGTAGCAGGAAGGTGGAGCCTGAGTAGTTGGAGTAGGTATTGGGCATCTAGGATCAGGACTGCCTGGATAACACACTGGCGGTGTGATTGGTCTGGGCGTGGTCTGAGGACACCTTGGGTCGTTACTACCGGGATAACAGGAGAGTGGTCGAGATGTAGGTCGTGTAGTTGTCTGGGGTGGAAGATATGTTGCTGGCGGGGTGGAGCTTGGTGGTTTGGGGCACCTAGGGTCATTGGATCCCGGGTAGCAAGTAGGAGGTTTTGATGTGGGAGGTGGTCGAGGACACCTTGGATCACTGCTTCCAGGGTAGCAGTTTGGTGGAGCAGGGGTGGTCGATGGCCTTGTTGGAGGACTTGGACATCTGGGATCTGTGTTTCCAGGGTAACAGTTTGGTGGAGCAGGGGTAGTTGGTCTCGTTGGAGGAGGTCTGGGACATCTGGGATCTGTGCTTCCAGGGTAGCAGTTTGGTGGAGCAGGAGTAGTTGATGGTCTTGTTGGAGGTCTTGGACATCTGGGATCTGTGCTTCCAGGGTAGCAGTTTGGCGGAGCAGGTGTAGTTGGCGGTCTCGTTGGAGGAGGTCTGGGACATCTGGGATCTGTGCTTCCAGGGTAGCAGTTTGGCGGAGCAGGCGTAGTTGGCGGTCTCGTTGGAGGAGGTCTGGGACATCTGGGATCTGTGCTTCCAGGGTAGCAGTTTGGTGGAGCAGGGGTGGTTGGCGGTCTCGTTGGAGGAGGTCTTGGACATCTGGGATCTGTGCTTCCAGGGTAGCAGTTTGGCGGAGCAGGCGTAGTTGGCGGTCTCGTTGGAGGAGGTCTGGGACATCTGGGATCTGTGCTTCCAGGGTAGCAGTTTGGTGGAGCAGGAGTAGTTGATGGTCTTGTTGGAGGTCTTGGACATCTGGGATCTGTGCTTCCAGGGTAGCAGTTTGGTGGAGCAGGAGTAGTTGATGGTCTTGTTGGAGGTCTTGGACACCTGGGATCTGTGCTTCCAGGGTAGCAGTTTGGTGGGGCAGGGGTAGTCGATGGTCTTGTAGGTCTTGGACATCTGGGATCTGTGCTTCCAGGGTAGCAGTTTGGTGGAGCAGGAGTAGTTGATGGCCTTGTTGGAGGTCTTGGGCATCTGGGATCTATGCTTCCAGGGTAGCAGTTTGGCGGAGCAGGCGTAGTTGGCGGTCTCGTTGGAGGAGGTCTGGGACATCTGGGATCTGTACTTCCAGGGTAGCAGTTTGGTGGAGCAGGGGTAGTCGATGGCCTTGTTGGAGGTCTTGGACACCTGGGATCTGTGCTTCCAGGGTAGCAGTTTGGTGGAGCAGGGGTGGTTGGCGGTCTCGTTGGAGGAGGTCTGGGACATCTGGGATCTGTGCTTCCAGGGTAGCAGTTTGGCGGAGCAGGCGTAGTTGGCGGTCTCGTTGGAGGAGGTCTGGGACATCTGGGATCTGTGCTTCCAGGGTAGCAGTTTGGCGGAGCAGGCGTAGTTGGCGGTCTCGTTGGAGGAGGTCTTGGACACCTGGGATCTGTGTTTCCAGGGTAGCAGTTTGGCGGAGCAGGCGTAGTTGGCGGTCTCGTTGGAGGAGGTCTGGGACATCTGGGATCTGTACTTCCAGGGTAGCAGTTTGGTGGAGCAGGGGTAGTCGATGGCCTTGTTGGAGGTCTTGGACATCTGGGATCTGTACTTCCAGGGTAACATATTGGTGAAGTTGTTGGTCTAGCGGTCGTTTGAGGACATCGTGGATCAGAACTACCAGGATAACACAATGGTGGTTGAATAGTTGGTCTTGGAGTTGTCTCAGGTGGTATGTATGTTGGTGGTGGTCTGGTACTTGGTGGCTTAGGGCATCTGGGGTCTGTTGATCCGGGGAAACATCTTGGTGGTTGAGTTGTCGATGGAGGTCTGGGACAGCGAGGATCTGTTGATCCGGGGAAACATCTTGGTGGTTGAGTTGTCGATGGAGGTCGAGGGCAACGAGGATCCGTTGATCCAGGATAACACGCTGGTTTTTGAGTGGTAGAAGTTTGTGTGATGCATGCTGGATTCGTACTTCCCGGATAGCAGACGGGTACCGATGATGGTCTTGAGGTAGTTGAAATCGGTGGTAGCCTTGTTGGTGGTGTGTTAAACGAAATTGGCTGTTGCGGTTCGCCTTCGCATCTGCCTTCACATTCTCCATAACATATCTATCAACAAACGGAGAAATCTAGTTATGCTTATCTGATATAAATTTGCAGAATAGTTTAAAAAATCCGATCTTGGTTTCTTAATTTATGGCGTCCAAAGACTGGGTACAACAACATAATAGTAATAATAATAATAATAATAATAATAATAATAATAATAATAATAATAATAATAATAATAATAATAATAATAATAATAATAATAATAATAATAATAATAATAATAATAATAATAATAATAATAATAATAATAATAATAATAATAATAATAATAATAATAATAATAATAATAATAATAATAATAATAATAATAATAATAATAATAATAATAATAATAATAATAATAATAATAATAATAATAATAATAATAATAATAATATTGATAATGATGATGATGATGATGATGATGATGATGATGATGATGATGATGATGATGATGATGATGATGATGATAATAATAATAATAATAATAATAATAATAATAATAATAATAATAATAATAATAATAATAATAATAATAATAATTAATAGTAATAATATACACATAATTAGTATATTAATTATTATTAAATAATAATATAAATAAGTATAATATTGATTATTACTTATTTAGTTAAGCAAAATGGAAGGCACACTCACCTCTATGTTGCAGGTGAGGAAGACCTGCATCTTATCAGGAAACTTGAATGCCGTTATGTTGTTAAAAGCAATTATGCTCGCTCCAGAAGTGCCGGTTTCTTGCGTCCGTCTCCAGTATCCTATTAGCTTGGGCTTTCTGAAATAGCCAGGTAAATAAATAACTACAAATTAACTTTTAGAAACCTATAGTGTATTATATTGAAGTGTGTTGCAGATCATGTAAATATACAGAATATGCTGAAAAGTCGGTCATTTGAAAATTAAAACACATGTAATGATTTCTACACCTAGCCAATGAAACGTCCGAGGGGAAGTAAAATGAAAACGATAAAAGTGTAATTAGAAAATGATATTTCACGTCACTGTTTTGTAAGTTCGCACCACCGTTGTCAATGTTGTAAGGAATGCCTAAACGTACAAGTGTATTTAGAAATTGACATTTCAAACCATTGTTCTATAAGTTGGCATTACTGTTACCAATGGCGTAAGAAATGCCTTATGGGTGGCAGAATACGGCAGGCGAGGGAAAGTGATCTCAGTTCCATATTCCAAGGAAGTATAAGGTTCGGTTTTACGTTTTCTGAGCAGTGAAGGTACGAAACCTGTTGAAATCCATCGGTGAATGAAACTATGGTGATACCTATCTCTGTAGCAAATGTATGAGTGGAATAGAAAATTCAGAAATGGCACACCGGTGTCCACTTAAGCAGCGGAGGCATTGTAATAGAGAGCTGCCGTACGACTATGGATGAAGTACCCGCAAATTTGAACATTGCAGTAACTACAAAACAAGGATGAACATGGGCTTAGCCAATACAGGATGGTGCTCCCTTGGCGTTGCCAGTTCCACAGCGAGCGGGTAACAGGTGGAAGATATATCTGTCTTTGTCACACTGAATCCTCTTACCGCGTATACAGAACTGTGTGTTTCAGTTGCAATACAAACCTATGCTTTATTCTATACAAAGTACAACACGAAAGCTAGAACACACAAACTGTTTAAACATAATTAATTCTTCCTGCAGTGACTTTTGACTAACTCAGATTTCATCCAAATAAACAATGGGCCCGGAATCATCTGTACTTTTAACCTTGTACATTTTGCACTTTCTGCAAAAGCAGAAAGTTCAGTCTTGCAGCAACCATATCGCTTCTTTCAAGTATAAATTTGTGACCATCATTGGATCTGTATTTGAACCTAGAAGATACAGAACCCGTATACTATATTTTCTTTCTCATTAAATTCGTCAGCCTTTCGGCAGTTGGATATTCACCCTTGTCTTATATATCATAAATTGTTCTACGTAAAACACACTTTTGAAAATCATCTAAATTGGTAGTACGTTTTTTCACTGCTCGATGTTCTCCAGAAGACTTAAATAAGGAAACTTAATTTAATAAACTGCTTGCCTTCTTTAACAATATTTGTCAGAGAATGAGCATTCACGCGTCAAACTTTTACCACTAATTCTTGACTCTGATGGAAATGTTTAATTTCGTAAAGTTCTTGACAGCTGTTTGAGAAACGAATACACATGAAAGATAACATTTCTAGCCTGCCTATGTAAAATCTTAAGTTGTCTTGCAGTCACACTAGGGACATTTGTACCAAGCTTGCTAAGCGACATATTTACTAAATTTGAAAAGCACATTTGGACACTTAAAAGATTACTTTAATGAATGCAAGTTACAAAATGCATCAGCACGTACTTGTTTTTCTTCATAGATCGTTACTGATTCAGATCAGGCGACTTATCTTTCTCTATCTCCGAAACTAGTTGTCCTACAAACATTGGGTTGGGACAATCACCCTCAGAAAAAGTAACTGTGACATGAGGAAAACAAAATAATTTTGCAGTTAGTGTTTCTTGGGCTCACAAAGATATTAGTGGTAGGGTTTGGCAAAACAAGCAGTAAGCGAGTTTTTTTTTTAACTGTAAACGTTGCACACACCTCACTTAGGCATGTCCCGCCATATGTTAAATTTTGTTTTGCAGTTACTCTAGTCATGATTCAGCACATAACATCATTCTTGACATGTTTTAAGTTTCGCAAAGTGTCTGCAAAATGGGTCCCGTTGCAGTTCACTCCAAATTGAAAGAGCGTCATGTTGACGTCTGTAAAGAGACTTTGCAAGGTGATGGCTTCTTTGCGAGAATGTTATAGAAGACGAAACCTGGGCACACTTTCACCAATCCGAAATAAAGGGAGGAAGTAAGGCATGGCGCCATTTCTCATCAGTAAAACCCAAGGAATACCGAATGCAGCCATTTGCAGGAGAAGTTAAGGCGGAGTGAAAAAGACGTCTAGGGCGTTGTATTTTAATATGTTAAAAATCAGTTTCGGCCTGTAATAAGAATAAAGCGACGTGCACTTCTGACTATAGGGTTCATTTTGCAACATGGCAATGTTTGGCCTCATACTGCTCATGTGATAGTTGCAACGATAGCTGATCTGCACTTTTATACTTTTCCACATCCGCCATACTCATCAGGCCTTGCACCAGGTGATCACTGTATTTTTGAATCCCTTAAAAATATTATGGTAGAAAGGTAATTTAATTCCGATGGAGAGTTGCACAAGAACAAATATATACCAGGTGGCCCAATTGCCCACTGTTTCACCTAAGCAGATACATATCCCTTCGTGCGTTAAAACAGTTGCAGAGTTCAACGGGGAAATTTCAACTACGTACGGCAGTGGCGCAGCGAACTTCCCTCTGCTCCGCTTGATTTTCAGCGAAGTTGTGCGAAGAAAGGTACTTCGCAGGACTAAACTAACGAGTGTGGACTCTCCTCGAACCTTCAGAGCAGCAACATGGGTCGTGCCAAGAGAGCAACGAAGAAACCAGCAGTCATCGCCGCCGTACAGCCAGCCGAGGAGCAACGTCCTGCAACTCCGCAGCCAGAACCTGGCCCTGCTACCCAGCTGGGAGCAGGCCGGTCGCCAGCGCCAGCCAGCCAGCCAACGCTGCCTCAACCACTGCACCGCCGCACGAGCATACTGGTAACGGGAGTGCCTCGGGACCTGCAAACAGATCCGTGCTTGCTGCAGTGCAGCAGCAGTGGCGTTCAGCAATGAGGGCCACCCGATCACCTCAGCCGAGGCCCGACACCACTCGCCCGGGTGGAGTTAGCCAGCCACGCGGAACTGGAAGCTGCCTTAGCTAACGGCCTGCCCTTGTTAGAGCGCGCTTTGCGCACTGAGATCAGCCGACAGAACCGTCAAGCTCCATTACGCCGCTGCTGCGCCTACAGGCATGCAGCTCTGTCTTATGCAGCCGATCCGAAGTGCCACTACTGCAGTGCTTCCAGCGTCACCTCGGTCTGCACAGAACACGACCTCCAGTGCCGTCGGTACTGTGCCTCCTGTGGAGGGCACAGCCACTTCACCGTGCAGGCGTTCTGCCCCCTGCATTCCTGCAGGAAGGCATCACCTGTCCCTCCAGCACCGCCAACCAGTCAGCAGCAGCTGAGCGCTCAACGTCATCAGCAACAACATCAACAGCCGGCAACACCAGACCACACCACCAGCCAGGAGCAGCTCAGGGAGCAAGTCCGGGGCCTAGGGGAGGCCGTTCAGGATCTTCATTCGGAAGTCCTGGTCAAGGCGGCCAAGCTGACCGCCCTGGAGGACCTCCTAAGAGAGCTCCAGTCTACGCAGACGTCACACATCACAACTGAGCACCAACGCATACACCGGAAGCTGGATGAGCTCACTACGAGCGTCAGGGTTCTCCACAGGAACTCTGTGAGCTCAACCTTCCTTCCGCGTGCACCACCAGCAGAGAACCAGCACAACAACATGACAGAACAACAACGCAAAACTGCCAGCGATTTGTACGTGGAGGACATTAAGTCTCGCCACGTGCTGTGGAATCCAAGACACCAATAATTCGGTACCTGTCCTTACCTATTATCACCTTTTAACCCCTAGGCTGCAGTCAGTTTCCATGTCTGTAACTTAGTAATACCTTCCACGCGCTCGCACCCATTGGGTGCCAGTATCCCATCTTTCACATACTAACGCAGGTGCTATGCGGGACCGCACTAAGCCACGACATTCTCAGATCACTATCTTTTCATTACCCAGTGGAGGTTTTTAGTGGGTATTGCCAAGGACAGGCGAGCCCCACAGTTCCCATTGTGCCCTCCAACACAGTGAGGCTCCGTAAATGGGTTTTTCCTCCACTCGAAAAAAAAGAGTGTAATCCATGATATGAGAAAAGAACAGTGTAACCAACGTAAAGGTCTTACAATGTCTTCATTTTTACTTACAGATTCTTTATTTTCGAGGAAATAAACTCGCGCATCTTTACTTGTTATTGCGTAGCGTTACGAACTACACACCTTAAAGTGGCGTAACAGAAGCCATGCCAACACGAGGACAAGTAGGTAATGTTTTATTTTTATATATTCGTTTCTTATTGCTGTTGTTGGTTACTGTTATGATCGTCGTCGTGTCATTACTACTATTATTATTATTATTATTATTATTATTATTATTATTATTATTATTATTATTATTATTATTATTATTATTATTATTATTATTATTATTATTATTATTATTATTATTATTATTATTATTATTATTATTATTATTATTATTATTATTATTATTATTATTATTATTATTATTATTATTATTATTATTATTATTATTATTATTATTATTATTATTATTGTTATTGTTATTGTTATTGTTATTGTTATTGTTATTGTTATTGTTATTGTTATTGTTATTGTTATTGTTATTGTTATTGTTATTGTTATTGTTATTGTTATTGTTATTGTTATTGTTGTTATTGTTATTGTTATTGTTATTGTTATTGTTATTGTTATTGTTATTGTTATTGTTATTATTATTATTATTATTATTATTATTATTATTATTATTATTATTATTATTATTATTATTATTATTATTATTATTATTATTATTATTATTATTATTATTATTATTATTATTATTATTATTATTATTATTATTATTATTATTATTATTATTATTATTATTATTATTATTATTATTATTATTATTATTATTATTATTATTATTATTATTATTATTATTATTATTATTATTATTATTATTATTATTATTATTATTATTATTATTATTATTATTATTATTATTATTATTATTATTATTATTATTATTATTATTATTATTATTATTATTATTATTATTATTATTATTATTATTATTATTATTATTATTATTATTATTATTATTATTATTATTATTATTATTATTATTATTATTATTATTATTATTATTATTATTATTATTATTATTATTATTATTATTATTATTATTATTATTATTATTATTATTATTATTATTATTAAGAAACTTAGTGGTAGAAGTAAATTCATACACTAGAAGACTAATAATTAACTGCAGAATGAAAATAGGTTGGACGATATGCAATGTAGAAGACTATTTGCGAGTCAATCGCTGCTTCAAATGTAGTAAATACAACCACAAGCACACAGACTGTAAGGAAGAAGAAACTTGCCCCCTATGTGCAGGCGCCCACATCTTAAAAGAATGCAAGGCAACACAAAAGGAATACAGATGTATAAACTGCACAACATATAACAAATACAACTCTAGGAACACAATTTGCGTAAATCACACTTCGTTAGACAGGAACTGCCCAAGCCTACAAGCAGCAATTAAGAAGCAAATCCAAAATACAGACTATTAACATGGAAACACAATCTAACACCAATAAGTTAATAGGGTTTAAGAACACAAACTTTAGGGAACAGATCAGCTGTCTGCAGATAAACTTGCAACATTCAATAGCAGCAACGGACAATCTCATGAACCTAATAGAAAGAGATGGCATTGACATAATATTCATACAAGAGCCGAGAATAATAAACAACAGGACAATGGGTATCACAAAGAGATACAAAATATATGCGGCAAACGAGGGAAGATGTAAAGCAGCAACGGTGGTAACAAATACACATATGGACGTCATACTCATAACAGAATTAACAGACAAAGATACAGTAGTCGTAGAAATTATCTACAGAAATACAAAATTCTATTCGGCAAACATGTTCCTGGACAGTCAAGGTAAACTAGAAAACGACCTGAGAAAAATCAACAAAATATTACAATATACCTCTGGAAATGGTCTATTTATTACAATGGATAGCAACTCCAGATCCGCTACATGGCATGACACAATCACCAATGAAAGGGGAAAGGAAATGGAAGAATATTTAATAACAAAACAATTGTACATACATAATGAAGACAGTGAATTAACCACCTTCCAAAGTATACGAGGGAAAAGTAATGTGGACCTGACTATAAGCAATAACAATCTCCTTAGACAAATAAAGAATTGGAAGATAAGTGAAGAAGAGAGTTGCTCCGATCATAGATTATTGCAGTTCTTAATAGGGCAAAATGAGTGGAACAAAGAAAAACTAAACAGTCAATACACAGGCATAAAATATATAACTAAGGAAGAAGACCATAAAAAGTATCAAGAAACACTACTGTATGAGATAGCAAAACAGTTCTGCGGAACAGAAAAAGAAATTAACATTGAAGATATAGACAGCCAACTATCCAGACAAATACAAAACTCAGTGAACATAGAGGAGGTAATAAATAAATACAGCGCAGCCCAAACGATAGCATGCATGAAGGCCTTCAAAGTTAGCAGTACATTCACTAAAACAGCCAACCTAAAACATAAAACAGTTCCATGGTGGAATGACGACCTTACAATTATGGGGAAGAGGGTGAATGCTTTCAGAAGAAAATACCAGAGAACGCAAAACAACAATGATCTCCGAGAACAGCGGAAAAAACTCTACTTCGAAGAGAAAAGTAAATACCAAACAAAACTAAAAAACTCAAAGATCCTATCGTGGAAAGAATACTGCAACAACACCACCTCAAATCCCTGGAATATAGTGTACAAGACTGCCTCAGGAAAAACAAAAGACAGCCAAATGATAACAACTCTCATAAACAAGGAAGGAAAGTATACAAGAGACTTAAAAGAAACATTGGAGTATACACTCAACTATATCATCCCAAAAGACAACGAACTGGAAGATACAGAACACCACAAACAAATAAAGCAAGAAATAGAAGAACCGGTGAATACAGCAGACGATAGAAAATTTACAGAAGAAGAAATTAAATCAACTGTCAAAAATATAGATCATAAGAAAACTCCGGGAGAAGATGGAATAACCAGCAAAGTACTGATGTGGACAATCGACTGCCTCCCTCAAACAGTAACATCTATATACAATGGATGTTTGGAAAATGGATATTTCCCAAAGAAATGGAAAAAGGCCAGAATAATACCAATCACCAAACCAGGAAAAGAGAAGCTCATAGATCCATCCAAGTTCAGAACTATAAGCCTATTAAACGTAGGAGGGAAAGTCCTAGAGAAGCTACTCATAAGTACAATCAACTACCACCTCTATAAGAAAAAATTACTAAGTGAAAATCAATATGGCTTCAGGCCCCAAAAAAGCACCACTGATTCAGAAATAGCAGTTAAAGAATTTATAAATAAAGCGTTTAGCAATAGACAAATTACAGCGATTGTTAGCCTGGACGTAAAAGGAGCCTTCGATTCAGCGTGGTGGCCAAGCATCATAAAGGCCCTAAAAGATTTCAAGTGCCCTAGAAACCTGTACAACCTCTCCAAGAGCTATTTTAAAGACAGAGTGGCCTTCACCAATTCTAACAACATCCAAGTCGAAACAACAGTCAACAAAGGTTGCCCTCAAGGGTCATGCAGTGGACCGGGGTACTGGAATATACAGTACAACAGTTTACTAAACCTGGAGTATGAAAAGAATACAAAAGCCATGGCATTTGCAGACGACCTATTAATTGCAGTCAGAGCAGAAACAGAAGCAGAAGCAGAGAACTTCATGAACATTAATATTAGAAAAGTCACACAGTGGTCGCTCACTCAGAACTCACTTCAAGAAAACAAGTCAAAAGTAATATTAATATCAAGAAGACGGAAAAAGAGAAAGACAATAGATATCTACATGAATGAGAAACAACTGGAGCAAGTAGAAAAGATGGATTACTTAGGCATAACCATAGACAGCCGATTCACTTTCAAAGACCACATAAACAAAGTGAGTGAAAAATGCATCAAATTAATCAATGCTCTTTCTAAATCGGCAAGGATAGTTTGGGGCTTAAAACACCAGGCTCTAGAAATAATATATAAAGGAGCAATACTGCCAATTCTACTATACGCTGCACCAGTCTGGATAGAATCATTAGAAAAGAAACACAACCAAATGAAATATGTTAGAGTTCAAAGACTAATGCTCACAAGGATGGCAAAAGCATAAAGGACAATTTCCCATGAAGCACTCTGCATAATCACGGGAACAATACCCATAGACTTAAAGGCAAGAGAGGCGGCTGAACTATATAACATAAAAACAGGAAAAACCATCACTGAATACGAAATAGACCGCTCGGAAAACCCAAAGAATTGGCTCCCCCCAGCTGATTTTCAAGGCGCAAGAGATCCAAAAATAGCAAACAATGAAAATACAGTGTGGCAAATATATACAGATGGAAGCAAACGTGACGTAGGAGTGGGAGCAGGAGTAGCCATATACAGACAAAACCAGCTGATAAACCAACAAAAATACAAACTCAATGAAAGATGCTCAAATAATCAGGCAGAGCAACTGGCAATTGCAAAAGCGCTGGAATTATTAGAAACGACGGGGACTGAAGACACAGATAACAAAACAGTAACCATACACACAGACAGCAGAATAACAATTGACTCCATAGACGATTGCAATAATCACAATAACCTAACAGAGAAAATACGAAAAACTACAGCAATACTCAGAGCAAAAGATTGGAAAATACAATTCAAATGGGTAAAGGCTCATATTGGAATAGAGGGTAATGAGGTGGCTGACAGACTGGCAAAGAATTCAGCAAAAACTAAGGAAATATACTACAACAAATTACCGCTCACAGCAAAAAACAAATTCTTCGGAAATCAACAAAAAACAAATGGCAGCAGAAATGGGAACAGAGTACAAAAGGCACAACCACAAAGGAATTCTTCCCAACAGTGGAAAGCAGACTCACAAACAAGTTCTACCTAACACCAAGCATGGCAACAATACTTACAGGACACGGAAATATCAACACTTATCTCAACAGACTCAAGATCGTTAGCAGCCCTGAGTGTTCATGCAGGAGAGGAGCGCAAACGGTGGACCACATAATATTCGAGTGTAGTGTGGTGAATAGTGCAAGAGAAACCCCAAAACATAGTGTTCTTAGAACTGATAACTGGCCAACACACAAGTCAATACTAATTAAAAGACATTTAAAATCATTTACAAAATTTGTAAACTCTATAGACTTTCAAGTACTAAAAGGAACTAATGTGTAATACAAGCAAAAAACTAAATGGTTCACATCAAAACTGGAAAAAAAAAGTATTCAAAAATCACAGAAAGAGTGAAAAGCATGTAGTACTACTTATGTAGTGGAGCATGTAGAGATCAGAAATAAAAAAAAAATAATGATGGTGATGATGATGATGGTGCTGATGATCATGATGATGATGATGATGATGATGATGATGATAATAATAATAATAATAATAATAATAATAATAATAATAATAATAATAATAATAATAATAATAATAATAATAATAATAATAATAATAATAATAATAATAATAATAATAATAATAATAATAATAATAATAATAATAATAATAATAATAATAATAATAATAATAATAATAATAATAATAATAATAATAATAATAATAATAATAATAATAATAATAATAATAATAATAATAATAATAATAATAATAATAATAATAATAATAATAATAATAATAATAATAATAATAATAATAATAATAATAATAATAATAATAATAATAATAATAATAATAATAATAATAATAATAATAATAATAATAATAATAATAATAATAATAATAATAATAATAATAATAATAATAATAATAATAATAATAATAATAATAATAATAATAATAATAATAATAATAATAATAATAATAATAATAATAATAATAATAATAATAATAATAATAATAATAATAATAATAATAATAATAATAATAATAATAATAATAATAATAATAATAATAATAATAATAATAATAATAATAATAATAATAATAATAATAATAATAATAATAATAATAATAATAATAATAATAATAATAATAATAATAATAATAATAATAATAATAATAATAATAATAATAATAATAATAATAATAATAATAATAATAATAATAATAATAATAATAATAATAATAATAATAATAATAATAATAACAATAATAATAGTAATAATAATAATGATAGCCATACGAATAAGATAAAGAATAACATAAATGTTATCAGCAGTCAGTAAACAAATGGCACGGAAACGCAATGTGCTTTCCTTTTGCATGGTTTTTCTGACTCAATGCGTAGAGCCCATAACTTATAAAGGCATCGTAAACATAATATAAAAGGTAGTCCTAGATAAATACGGATTGGTCAGCTATTTTTCAATTTAAAAAGTGAGTTTATTCTTTCGAAAATAAGTACTAATGAAAGTTGAAGACATTTAAAGATCTTTTAATTGTTTACACTTTTCTGTTGCTCATATCATGGAGTTCGCTAGTTTAGTTCTGGAAAGTGCCTCTCATCGCACCGCTTCGCTGAAAATCAAGAGGAGCAGAGGGAAGTTCGCTACGCCACTGTCGCGCGTTTAGTTGAAAATTCTCCGTTGCGTTCTGCAACTGTTTTAACGCACAAAGGGATATTTGCTTACGCGAAAGATGGGCAGTGGGCCACCAGTGTATATCATACACTTCTACGCTCTGAGTTGAACGACAAGGAGGCCCTGCCGTAAAATGTTACACTTATGTCTACTTTCGTTTAATAAGAAAATTGAGTGTTTTTTGTTTGACCCCTTATAGTTATTTGAGTACTTATTTTTGTACATTAGACGCACTTTATTCTTAATAACATGCACATATACTTGTGGTTAATTTATCACAGAACTCTTTGGAAAGGAAATCTTATTCAACTGTACTTTTGAAAACAGCAATAAAAACTCTTTTTAAATTCGTATTACTATAGAGAATTGTAAACCCGGCGCATACCTTTTTCAAGTCGTAGAACCATAGCTTTAGAGAAAAACAACGATATTTATTTCTTACATGGCTTTCCGATGCTTAAATAAATGCAATTTTTTTTTAAATTAAGATCTCAGCTCCATCCAGCCAAACATTGCTAAGTTTCTCTTCTTTTCAAGTGTATTTTGTTGTTTTCTTAAATACCAGTAGTATAGGAAATTATTTTTTGTAGTCTATACAAATTTTAAAACAGTTTCAAACTTTTTGCATAAGACCTTGAATATGATGCATTGCATAACTAACACATCTATCCATCCCTTGTTCGTCACATATGTTTCAACAAAAGTAACTGGTTTTAAGATATCCTCACTATATTCACTCAACAGAATAACCTTGCTTATCAACTTTACAAGTCATGCAAAGGAATTATTGTTTCTGAATGATGAGCCTTATCATTATCAAGTGCTTTCTTACGGGGCAGCATTACTATACTATTAATGACAGTAACACCAACAAAGGATCAAAGATATGTTAACCGCAGTTACTTACTCATCATATATTGTGATTTGATAGCATACCTTGGACAACCCTGATTATCAGTAAGCTGGAGACGATGGGTATCCGAAGATTCATAGTCTTCTCCGTCGTAAGCCCAGCAATCCCGTACACGAATGTCGTACTGCCCATCTTCGTCCTTGATGTATACGAGGATGGTGAGCGTTTCACCGATTTTTATAATTTCATCAATCGGCTTCGTCTGCAACAATTACAAACTGTGTTAGTGCCATAAACTTTTTTCATGGATTATAAAACAGTAAGACCCTAGTTTGCGGTTCTACATACTGAATGTCACGTTATTTGTTGGTATCTATAGTTTCTTAAATTTACTCTAGGAAATAATTCTTCAATCACGCATTCTATAGCATAATATAGACTAACATGTGCACTATGTAGAACTGCTTCCTTGTACTTAATTTATTTGAAAGCCTTCTGGCATTCTTAACACTGTCGTTGCTTACAAGATAAGGCTACTGCCGTACTAAAATTCAGCTTTAATTCTTACGTCGATCTAACACACTAGTGTATCATTAATAGTTCTACACTTCGTGTAATGTTTATGATATAATGCTAATGTAATACTCTATAATTGATTGCAATGTATTAATAAATAATAACATAATAAATAAAATAATATATAAATAATAACAAATATTGATATATCTGAACCTTACTAATGGTATGTGACTCACTAACCTTGAGACACTTGTTCCTAGAACGTGTGAAAAATTATAATTTATTACACAAGTTTCCAAACCTCCACTATTCTTACGCACAAATTTTGCCTTGTAAATAAACTTTTTTGTGCTTATCCTGCAATACTCAACATTTATAAGCTACCTCAAAAGCTCTGAAAAACTACCCTTTCAATATCTTCAAGCCTTTATGTAGTAATTCTCGCCGTTTAACCCATTTGGTCCAAATATTATACCCTCTTACTGTAGGCCCTAAAAGATTACCTTACAATTGAAAGAACAGCCCAAAGGCTATTTTCAAATTCATCATTCCTTGAGTTTTTTAAAACTTAATGCTTTACTTTATTTTCGTCCCCTTATCTGTAGAGAAAACTGTACTGCTTGGTCAATCAGAGCACTATAATGCTCGTATAACTCGCATAAGTTGGCTGTAAGTCACCTCGAAAATTATAGAAAACCTTCCTAAAACCTTAAAACAAACCATACTGGCGTTTTAGGCCCCCTGCGACTAACTCGCAGATCTATTGTGGCTAACATCCAGGAGGAAGGGATGAAGTTAAGGAATTACAGGCGGTTAGAAGATCTAACCCTACTGGCGTTTTAAGACCCCTGCGACTAATGCGCAGATCAATTGCGTCTAACACCTCCTAGGAGGAAGGGATAAAGTTAAGGAATTACAGGACGCCACAGGATGTAAGGTAGATAGGCCACAAAGACGCACAGAAATGCTTAACAGTGCTGAGAGTTAATCTGGCCGTCATTACTTACAGCGCAGCCACCAACTTCAGGGTCGACAAACGAGGCCAAACGTGAGGGCAATAACCACATTACACCGTCCAGCGTTAGCGTCCGGGCCATAATTCGGAGTATAGAAATGATTTAATATTTAATTGTCCAGCACCGTCATGCACATCTGAAATGGAATGAAGGGAAAGGATGAAAAGGAAATCATGGTATGAAAGTAAGCACCACAGCATTCGTCTAAGAGACAAGAAGAAACCGCGAAAAACAAACGTTATAGTGCGCGATCGCACGAATGTCAAACCCGCGACCTCCCGAATGCAAGTTTCTCACGTTACCTCGCTCGTTTCCCTGTGTATAAAGTTGCAGCATTTGATCAATCTTTTGCTTTAATTACAATAATGCTACTCATAGTTTTCAGAAACTACCCCATCCTAATTTCCATCCCTTACTTCCAGAATGCATCGGGACAATCTAGTTATAAAATATACGCATCTAGTTAAAAATGTATGGTATAAGCATAAATAAATTCTATGAAGTTTTAAGTAACATCGGAAGTATAAGCGTAGTGTTAAATTTCAGTTCATTGATTCGGTGGGGAGAATGTGGGGAAGCTTTCTAATATGTATTATTTTTGTTTTATTTTGGGAATTTGTAGCTGGTAAATAGGTAGAAGACTCTCCAAAAGTTAACAAAATTTGGTTTTGATTTGTGGTATATTTAAAATGTAGGCTCCTCAAACCTATGTATGCAGTCCCATCCTTTATTGGCTGAAGAAATTCGTTGCTACCTCGCTTTCATTCAGTAGGAATCGATTTATATCTATCTTAAGCCAATCAGAGATATCCGCACGTGGAGTAAATCACATGATAGGAGCTGTTTATGTTTTACTGCTGTGAACGAAATCAGTTGCGATAGAGTCTAATTATAATATTGACTACAGCAGTAACTTGGAAAGAATACACTTCCCTGAATGGATTTCTGTCTTCTTTAGAAGTTCTCCGATGACCGGATATGACCTACTTCATTTAGAGATGCTAGAAAGGAAAGTCATATGATTTGAAGCCAGCCAGCTGACTTCTCTCTCGGAGGTACCTGGGTCGATTCCTGACCGAGAGAGAGGGATTTTCCTTTAATTAGGATTATTCTCTGCCTCCAAGCAGTCTGGATATGTAGATGTAAGATTGAATGTGCGAATGAAAATAAGTGTAAAACAAAACTTTGCAGCTATGTGTCGTGAAGGTTCAAAGAGTAAAACCACCATCCAATGTTTCGCTCAAAACCCTCGGTATGTTAAGGGTTCGAGAGAGCTATAAAAATGAACCTCTAAAAAGTCATGTTTATATGATGCAATTTCCTAATACAAGGTACGTCCAGAAAGTAAGTTCTGTTTCAATTTAATTCGCTGCAGCGCTGCAATCGCAGTTCCACACCTGTGCAATAGACGCTCTGTATCAAGGAGAAGAAACGTGCGCCATTGTGAGATCATTGTCAGCCACGTACACTCTGTTGTGCTTGTTTACAATGTCGGTGTTGATTGAAAATCCCGCCGCTTGTGAAATCAGATCTGTGATTCGTTTTCTGAATGCTAGGAAAGTAAAACCAATTGAAATTTATCGGCAAATTTGCGATGTTTACGGAAAAAATGAGATGAGTGATACAATGATGAGAAGATGGGACCGACAGTTCAATGAAGAACGTAGTGAAGTGCACGATGAAGAACGAAGTGGGCGTCCATCTTTGGTTACAGAAGAACTGGTTCACGCGATTGATGACAAGATCCAGGAAAACTGCAAGTTTACAATTAGTGTTCTCACTATGGAATTTCCCCAAATCTCACGATCACTAGTTCATGAAATTGTTACCGAAAAAACTGAAATTTTGTAAACTTTGCTCACGTTGGGTGTCAAAGATTCTTACTGAGCAACTCAAAACAAAATGGATGGGTTGGGTAGTGAACTTCAGTTTTTGACCCTACAGGGATTTGGCTGGGACGTGTTTGACCACCACCCCTCCCCGCGTACAGCCCTGACCTCGCTCCTAGCGACTTTCATCTGTTTTTGCATCTTAAATCTTTCCTTGGCGGTCAACACTTCAAAAATGGCGAAGAGCTGAAAGAAAATATTTCCAACTGGTTGAAGACACAGGCGGCAAACTTCTATGAAGAAGGTATACAAAAACTTGTGCCTCGCTTTGACAAATGCCTGCAAAATTTCGGCAGTTATGTGGAAAAGTAGTTTAAGAGTTGTAGAATTTTGTGCAATTAATAATTTTTCTGGATCTGAACACAATTTAATTTTATTACCAAAAATAACTTACTTTCTGGACATACCTCGTATGTGAAAAAGAAATACAAAATTAATAAATTAGTGTTGAGAAATATATGCAAAGGCTTGTTTTTATTGAAAGACCATGCTTCAATGAAACTTGGTAATTATCCGTTTCATGAGATTTAAACTTGGCTGTTTGGGCATATTTGTGCATATTTCTTAGCTTTTGTCTAAAATCTATCCAGTTTTTGTGTCAGGTTACCTGGATTATAGCATTCTTGAAAAAGACACATCTATTTCTTCAACCCTCTATAATGTATTGTACTTGGAACTATTAGGTTTTCAACATGTTCCCACCCAGTTCCCATAATCTTAGAGAGAGAGAGAGAGAGAGAGAGAGAGAGAGAGAGAGAGAGAGAGAGAGAGGGGGGGGGGGGCGGGGGGATAGTTAAAGGATAAGCTTTCACTTCGCTTCTTGATGTTGGAAAATGCTACTTGCTATTCCATCTCATGGATATATTGACCTTGGAATCACTAGGCTCAGTGCAAAACAGCTTTCTTTTTAAACCTGTGTCTGATATCGTAAAGAAAGAGATAGCTATAGCGTACATGCTTAACTTGATTTAAGCTTACTGAGTTTAAACCACAGGAAAGCATTTTTCTATGTAAGTCCTCCAATGTTAAGTCTTATCGGACGATGGGCCGCGCCGTAGCTCAGTGGTTAGACTGCTTGGCTCTTACCAAGGCGGCCCGGGTTCGATCCCAGGCGACCGCAAAGTGAGATTTGTGGTGGACAACACGGCGCTGGGGCGGGTTTTCTCTGGGATCTCAGGTTTCCCCCGCCATCTCATTCCCGCCATCTCATGTATCACCAGTGCCATCGCCTGCGGTGCCGTATGTAGTAAAAGCGGGCGTTAAACACTACACATTTCATTTTATCGGACGATGAATGAAATGATGCTCAAATGAGTACAGGGTCCACATAGATTAGAGATACCAGACATTCCTCTTTCAGGATAAGGGAAACCCCGAAAAGAAACCTTATTCAGATAACTTACCCTGACCGAGATTGGAACTCTGACCCCTTGAACATGAGACATCTACGCTACCATCTAGGCTACGGAGGTGGGCAATGTGTTTTAAGTTGGCAACATTTCCAAGCGTATATTCTATTTAATGGTTGCAGAGCTATTAAGGTGCTAGCTGTTCCGCTTTTGTTTTGTGCAGTGGTGTACTGTGCAGCGCACTGCCCAGTTAGTGTCTTACTGTTTTGTGGTTCGTGTAACAACGTTTAGAAATGCTGGTTTACCAGGAAAAATTCGAGTTAGTTGTAGAATTTAGTGTCATGTTGGCATGTTGTTATGGTAGCTCAATGGTTAAAAGCAACCGGACGGAAACCGGCAGATCCGTGGTTCAAATCCCGGCTATGGCATTACATGTTCCAGTCTGACTCCACCTATTCCAAAATGTAGGACTATTACAGTTGAAAGAAATAAGTTAAGTGTTGCACGGGGAACAGTGTGATAATAGAAATTGACCCGTCGTTGTTGACGGACTTTAAGTTTTGAAAACATGGAAAAAATAATTGTTTCACATTGCTTCTTAATTGGGGAAGAAAAGCACTGTAAACACCTAAATTAAAATATTTTCAGACATCAGCTAATACTGTTGCAGTTGCAATAAATGTGAACAGATGTACGGTAATTTGAATAGTTTTTAATTATTGCTCTTTATTATCATAACAAAAATTTGACATTTGATAGTGCATATTTGTATGCATATTTTCAGGTTTTTAGTGAACATATTTTTCAACATTAGTAATAATATACTCACATTAGGAAATTCGCCTCGTTGTATGTCCATCCAGCAGTCAACAGTACCCGTAGTCACCGGTACCGTTACTACTTCCAACATGTCTACGACGAAAGGTTTGAAGTACACCGTTTTTTCTTTCAGCGCTGATGTCGCACAGGAAATCTTTCGGGCAGCATCCCAAATTTCCTGCAGAAACACAAAGTCAGATATCTAGTGAATGTTTTATAGGTAGGTGTTTTATATTAAGTCTGAATATATATCATGAAGTAGATAGCCATAAAAACCTAAAGCTGGGGAAAATAAATAAAAATCTATAACGATCACAATAAATAGCCGACATACAGACTACCAAATGCTATATATATCAGACTACGTACTGTCTGCCCAGCACAAGAAGACAAGCTAGAGCAATATGTAACGTAATCACTTTTGCTGTTCTCACGGTGTTTATGCTCAACTTCCGGATATGACAAGGATGCTAGTGTCGTTTAAAATACGCAAGTATCGCTGCATTTACTGCAACAAGCATTAGATCTGGCAACATGGGTGACTCATATGCACTCTCATACACTCATTTCCTAGTAAACAGATCCACTACCAGAGCAGATAAACAGTTCAAACCCGTATCCCCTTCATTTCTCTCTTGCCTTCTTGTGGTGGGTAGACAGTTGTCCAGGCTGAGAGAAACAAACACACTCGTCGGCTGTTTATTGTGAAAGTGCTGGATTGACATGTCTTATGTTTTAATATATGTATAGTTTACATCGAAATAAAATTAAATTGTGATGTAAACAAATGGCTCATTTTGCGTTTAATACCTGCTCTCTTCATATTTTGGAGTAAGATTAAGATTACTATGCAGAGGATTCGTCACTGTGACCAGTCTTTATCTATTGTGCCTATGCCCTCAAGAGAGGCATCGCCGAGAGGAAGGATGAGGTTAAAGGAGTCAGAGGGCGGCCGTCCCAAGGATAGTCCAGAGAGCAGGGTCCCTACATTTTACTTAGATGGAAACCTGCTTCAGTAGGCCAGGACAACAGATGATGTTCCCCCTACTGTGGTTTGAAAGCGGTCCCAGCAGCCGGTTCGGAGACCGGCAAATGACCTACCGGAGGAGGAAGTGGTTCACTCAGAGCATATCATCTTGCCATGCACCGCCGAGACACGCGCCGACACTTTTTAATCTGAAAGAGACCACCAGGATGTGAGAGATGGGAAATGATAATGGAGATGAAATGGAGGGGCAGAAAATTCGGAGGATGTAATTAACATACCCAGGATTTGCCCAGGAACCCAGGTAAACCTTCGACAAAACCCATGGGTTAGGTAGGTCGGCCACGGGAATCGAACCCAGGCTTCCCGAATGCGGGTCACAGACGAAACCACCTGAGCTATCCCGCTCGGTAATCGCTTCTGTATGCTGCACTCCTAAAATCACCATTGTCAGTTTACGAAGAAAAGAGTTCAGTTCCTCTCTCTGTGTGTAAAGACAGGACACATATTTGTGTTATAACATGTTCTGTTATATTAAAAAATAAACTTTCTGTACAATTATAAGTGTCATATATTTCTGTAACCAATTACACTTTAATTTCTGAGTAACTGGAATTAAAATTCAGATCATTGAGAGGGCACTTTTATTTGTAGGAATACCAACCTGTACAGTATCATCTGTCTGGATGACGATAGTATTATCTACGGTGCGGCCGAAGCCGCCTGATGGCACTGTTCCGCATCCTCTTATCGGGATCACAAAACTGTAGGAATTCCTAGACCCTCCAGGCTGAACATATCTGGAACAAACCATCAGTGTTTTGTTAGTGTCGGCCATCAACAGAGAGCTGGATGTATGAAAATCAGAAAAAAAATAAACTGAAGCCCATAATGGCATAACGGGGTATACGTTAGATAGTATACGCTATATGTCAGGGCAACTACCATATTAGAAACTCTTTTTTTTAAAGACGAGCCGAAATTATTTAATTTCCTCTACCTCTCCTTCACTAACTCTGCATCTCCGTCTTTCTCTGCTTCCTGCGTTCTCTTTGTCTCCCTTTCTTTTCCTTCTCCGCTCCTCCCTTTTCGTCCTTACACTCCCATTCCTTCCACCTACATCATCATTACCCTATTCCCCACCTCGGTAGTGTAGATAGTAACGTGTCCCGAGTTCGAATCTAGGTCAGGGTGATTTACCTGGATAAGGTTTTCCGGGGTTTTCCCTTATCCTAAAAGACGTAATACGTAATACAATAATAAATAAATTACCCTATCTCTTGTGTCTCTCTGTTACTTGAAAATAAAACTACTATCGACATTGTAATGTGATTTGGTATATACGGCAAGAATTTTTGAGGCAGCTTATACAAAGGCCGTTTTTCTACGACGAATGGTTCTCAAGTTATCGCTTCGAGAATAAACACCTGACTGTCGTGTTTGTGCTTATGACATCATTCTAATTTGTGTTTCAAATGGGGTGATGTTTGTCCTTGAGCGCTTCTAGGTGAGCAACCAATCGGAGTCCTGCGGTGTTGTCGTATTGCATTCCCTCTAAGTGGTGTGTGACGAGCACCAAACTAATCACTCTCAAATAAATACTATTAGCGCTAAGACAAAAATTCAGATTTTGCAAAAACTGGTCCATGAGGAAGGAGGGGGTAATGTATTTAACATAACCGTTAAGACCCCATATTTTCACCTCAAATAGTTTTCCTAATACAAATAAATAAAGTAGATACAATTATATTATAACAATGCATTGCGACGTAATCACTGTAATGAATATCATTATTGGTTGGCATGTGTGCGTGAACGTATGTTTGAAATTACTCAGAACTGAAACGTAAACATTTGACATGACGTGATTATAGGTGTTTGTTAAATTCGATGAGAAGAAACAATACACTTCCTGCCGCTCTGGCAGAACGTGTCTGGTCACATTATATCTTTGTTTATGAATGGTTCGTAATCTCTATTTACACTAGAGAGTTCAAAGCAATACTATTCAGTTACTCTTCTATGAAAAAGTGTATCATCTGGATCAATTAGGTACAATCCATCTTCCCTTACTACTGCCAGAACAATCAAATTGAGTTAATGTGGGCTCAAATTATGTTGCAAATAGAAATAATATTTTTAAGCTGACTGACGTTGAACGACTTATTCACGAAGGAATTAACAAGGAACACAACAAGACTGGTAAAACTGCGTGAGACATCAGATAAACTACAAGAAGACGACTTTTGGAAAGAAATAGCAAGTAACGAGATTTTGGAACCTATCATCATAAATTTGCAGTACTCAGACGATGAAGACAATGACAATGACAAATTATCTCTTAACGTAAGTAATATTCACAGCTATACGGATGCACTACTGGTATTTTCATTGGATTAGAAAAATAAGTAATTCATAAACTATATTTAATTTTAAACTAAATATTTAAACCATTTGCGTAATATACGAGTATCCACGTAGCAATTGTGATTGCAACTGCATTATTATAAAGCTTTGGAAAATTCAGTTTGCTTTAGCGCCAAGAACACTCGCAAGTGTACGAGAGAGAGAGGGAAATATTAAACGAGTGGGGGTAACGAGGTGGCAACGCTGAAGGCTCTAACGCATCTGATTCGCTACAGGCGAGAACTCTTCCCATTTGAAACACACAATAATTCCAATCTTGCCCGTGTGTTATTCAGTAAGAGATTACGAAGTCTCGTTTGGAATTGCATATATTTATTCATAAATTAACTGACCACGGAGCAATGCAGTAGAGGAGCGCGCGCGCATATTGTTTGAAGTTCGGTTCAAGATCATTGTGTAACCTGTAACGCAAATTGAATGTAGGTTGCTTTGTGTAACTGTGACAATAAGCAGAAGATGTACATGTTTACATTGTGTTTTGTGAGCTTTTAACAATGTTACCTTCAAAGCCTGGTACCAATGGCGCAGGTACTCCGCTCCCGGGCCAGAAATATTATTTTTAAAGTGTACAGTTTCTTTAAGAATTTGTCATCTGAAGAGGTGCGTTACCGGATCAATTTTTTCATAAAGCCAGGAACTCACGACCAGATCGTGCAATGTGAGTGTGCACACTGTTGTCCTGTATTGTGAAACAGGGCAAAAATCTTGCACAGAAATTGGCGAACCTTTATTTTATTTAAGCTAGCAACTCCTCTACAATAAGTTGTTTTCAGAAATCCATGTACGTTATTTTCATTAAATAAACATGTTAAATTGGATGTTACAGTTTATAATGTTGTTATAATTATCGCTTGCTGCGTTATTTTACGTTCTTGCAATTTCTCGGGCGACAAATGTTACTTTCTTGTCCGCTCTCTGGCGCATCAGTTTGCGACGCGGCAACCACCGCATGCTTGCATTGGTTCAACTCACGTGCCTTCTAAAAACGTACGCCGCATAGTGCCATCGGAACTACTGTTTGCAATTACCGTTTACGTGCACGAACAGTAGCGATAATATACATTTATTTAAAAAAATATGCATCCCTTCATGATTTTGTAAACAAGAAAATCTGGCAGAAAAGTAATGTTTTTAAACTTTCTTTAGGTAAACTTAAACGACCTTGAATAAGAAGGAAGGTATTTTGAGTTTCTTTAGTTAAATTATGACCGAGTTGATACGTTATTTGTGAAGTAATTGCACTTAAAAGTCCGTATCACAGAAACAAACTCATGCTGCATTTAGGAATTTATTATTCTCAAAAGTAGAGAAAAGAAGCTTCTAATGGCTAGTGGTTTCTTAAACAAATTCGTTTTGAGGAATACTGAAAGCTCAGGCAGGTAACCCCACTTCTCCCTACGTTAATGGTAGTCTCATATTGACACCATATGCAAGAAAACCGGGATACTATATTAGAATAAGTAGTTTAGGAAGGAAGCCGAGCTACCTAGTTTGCCCAAGTAGGAATTGCCTAGCTTGGATTAGAGTGTAGTAGCCTAATCGAATCGGTGTTAACCTGTCACGAGAAAGCCTCACTTTAGGGTAAGTCGGCACATTAACATTTGTCTTTAGAAAAAATCTATTGTAAAGATATAGGATGGGAGAGATTGAAATACTTAACGGAGTATTATTAGGCTGCTGACTGATTAATGGAAATTAATGGCGTTCGGAGGGTTCCCATGTTTACAAAAAAAAAAAAAAAAAAAAAAAAAAAAGCCGTTTTAATTTGAGACATTATAGTAGTTAATCCCATTGTTCGTTCTTTCCGGGCTTGTAGGCCGTTGTCTAGTAGGTTTATTCTCCGACGTTTCACCGTAAACTACATTCGGCATCCTCAGGGAAGTCAAAGCCGTCGATATAATGCTCCGGAATCCAAACATAAGCCTTAGCATTTGTATTATAATAATTGTTTTATGGCCGCTGGTCATACCGCTTGGCTCTCTCCAAGGTGGCCCAGGTTCGATACCAGGCGACATCAAAGTGCGATTTGTGGTGGGCAACATGGTGCTGGGGAGGATTTTCTCCGGGTCCTCCGGTTTTCTCCGCCAGCATGCCACCGATTGCTCCATAATCATCTTTCCCATCACCTCATCTCTCATACTTTCACTTCTTTCTTCACTTTCACTTCTTGGGCTGATCACTCATCCCGGAATCTCTCTGATCAGGAAACCTCTTATCATCAACCCGTTGCCTACGGGCCTCGATGTTGCGCGGTTCAGAAGGCCCTGTGTTCCACTTAAGGAATTACAGGAATCCATTGATTCGTTCAATTGTTTTACACGTAGATATAAAGGTTGCTTAAGCTTACGTGCCTCATATTAACGGGTATGTTTAAAAAGAAGGGAACATTTAGAAATAATAGGTACTATGAATGATAGGGCTTGTAACTTGAAGGGTAAAGAAGAATACACATCAGATTAAGAAAGGCAAACGAGATTGGAGTAAAAGAAAGAAATCGAACCACTGATTATGAGGAGCTGAGAACTTGATTAGTTACGATGGCCCACAGAGTTGGGATCCAAAACCTTGACATTTACGAAAGTTTGAAGACGTGATTCCGGTGAAAGGTATCTCGTCATAAAGACGGCGGGTGGCATTGAACGCCGATGTTGCGTGTTTATCATAATGTTTAATGAGATAGCCGTAAGCCATACATTACTTGGGAAACACATAAAACAGATTATGAAATCCAAGGCAGCCGCGCTAGGACCACCACCATTTCAAATTTTTGAACACCGTCATTTCATTATTAGTTACGGCCTTACTTCCTTTACGCATGAGGAAGCAACAAAAGAAAGTGGTCATACATTTAAAGCTCACAATCTTACCCTGGGTATTTTAAATAGTAATCCTGGACACTTTTATCTGCGGTTTTTAGTGGATTCCACTTAAGGTTTTGAAGATCATAGGCAAACATTTTAATTGGGATGGCTCAAGCGATAGCCTCGGGAGTTTTCGTCGCATTAGCTGTTTCCGAAATATCCGATGCGTACTTCAATTGGTCCGTTTGCTTTTCTCTGCTTCGCATATTCCTTATTAAGAAAACTGACTTGCTATGTAGGTAGATATGTTGTGTATGACTAACTTCATATGGCTTAATTTGAAAACTCTCCAGGAAATCATTTACCGTGATTAAAGTAACCTGGTTAGTAAAATTAAACTTTATACAAATATTATACAATGATATATACAATTACAATATTATATATATACAATAATACAATTATACGCACACTAGCTGACCCGGCGAACTTCGTACCGCCAATAAAAGTTGTTCTGATAAACAATATTTTTTTGTCTTTTTTGTGGTACGCAAATATATAAAGATGATGGTTCTTCGAAGCTCGAACACGCGACGTATAATTGTCCATGAGAGAAAAATGGAAAATCCAAGTTGAGTCCGCAAACTTCCGACTGCTCTTGCTATTTATTTATGGTCATCGCAAAGGCCAAACGCGCGGGAAATTGTAGAAGCTTAAAATCAAAAGGTTAATCCGTTAGAATCATCGGAATACGCAGGATCTAGGTATCCTCTCCTTTGTACTTTTCCTCGATGATTGTTGCCTCGATGGCGTTATTCATTAGGTTTTTCACAGTTAGTCTCGTTCCATTGCACAGTCGTGGTTGATTAATGTTACGCAGCATGATCAGAACTGATCCTACTTTTAATTTTAAATTGTGAGGTGGGAATCCAGGCAATTCCAATGAATTTAAAACCTCTCTGGGATAGCTGACTACGTCATCCTGGTTTGTAACTGTGTCAACTGATTAGTACGAAAATAAATCCCCGGAAGAAACATACACTATAGAACGCAATTCTGACATACGAACACGACTGCGTCTCGCTGCTCATCAGTGTGGTCAGCACGTGACGTAGCTCGTCGAAAATTTGACTGGCTTTTACGAACTAAGTCGGGTAGTCTTATTCTTGGCATAGTAAAAAGTTTCCGCAAAGTTCTCAAAGCCACAAAGGAATTCAATTAATTTTGTGTCAATTCAGTTCACATTCACGAACTCACAAGTACAAATTATAAATCTTTACAAATTAATAGAATGCCAACAAGCTTCAATAATATATTTAAAGCTTCAACATTCAGAAGAATTAAAAAACGCCACTATCCAAACTCTGTGCAAGGGTAAAGAGGGTTATAACATTCCAAGAAACTACACGGCATTTCGCTGCTCTATGTATTTGGAAAAATGTGCAGTGATAGTTTGTATGGAGGAATTACATCTTGGCTGAAGATATATAGGTAATACGTTTTTTAAGAGTGAGGCAGGACTTAGAGAAGGCTTATTCGACTACTGATAATAGTTTAAGAAATAAAGAGGGTTAAGTATACACTATCTTTGTAGACTTTAAAATTGCGTTTGATACTGTGAAAATTGCTCTATGGAATAAATTTACAAGTAAGGGCTCTAGTGCAGAACGATTAGAACACTCAAGGCAATGTATGAAGAAGTGAAAGTTGTTATCAAGACCATCAGAAAAATATACCAGGGGATTAAGCAGGGTTGTATATCATCTCCGTTACTTTTTAATTTGCTTATTTATGATATTGTTAACGGGGCGATGGAGAAAAGGATGGATGCACCCGTAATCGAAGACCATAAGGTCCAGCTCTTTTGTACGCTGATAGTATTATAATTCTTTCTAAAACAATAAAGAATTTTATATCATATTTAAACCACTTAGTCGATTTAGTAAATATCCTCAAAACTGAAGCACATGCGTTTAGATTAGATTAGAGTAAATTAAATTAGATTGATCTGGTTCAGTGATTTCACTAGTAGCTACAAAGGCCTGTACTGCTATTGACAAAGAAATATACAGTTTAATAGTATATATACACATGCATTTTAATATATATATATATTCTGCATACTTGAGAATAAGGATTGATATGGGTAAAAAATGGAACGGAGCATAATGTTTATAAAATACAAAAGGGTTAGACAAGTTTCTAACTCACTGAAGATATTGACTCGGATACCAGTAATATGTGTTACTTATAAACCATTTATGAGGCAATTGTTAAGCCACCTTTTATAAAGAGAAGTGAAGTATGGAAATGGGAGAGGATAAATTAAAATACAATTTAATGTTTGAAAGCGTATTCCGCTTTAGCAATATTTGCTAAAATTAAATTTGGTTGATACTGACTGCAAATAATTAAAGGCGACCAAACAACTCTGAGAGCGACATGTTATCGATACTAAATGAATAACATAAAGCAACCAAAATGATGGATGGTGGATCACAAAGGCGATTATCAAAAATTGGCTTAAAAATATTTGGCAAAGGGGTAATAAAAACTGATACAACGAGTAAAAAGAAAATCAAGAGACGACTATGTGATATAAACAGGCAGGGAATAGAATCTGAATACAGATTAAGATCCCCATTTTAGCTACAGAAACGAAATGAAAATTGGGCAGAGTAATGAAACACATACATTCTGGAAGCGAGTATTAAATAGAGGAAGGGGACAGCATGGCTAAGTATTGGAGGGCGGAAACCTCGTAAGATTTTGGATGATGCTGGCAGGAGGATTGCTCATTATGTGGCAAACGAGAAGACTGGGCACATATTTGGCATAATACGCGAAAACGGAGAAAGTTATAACCAAGGATATTTTTGGTTTCCAATAAACAGAGAACAGCATGCTTGGACTTGATCCGTCAAAATTGGCCAAGTTTGGGTATTTATCAGAAGAACGTGTGAAGGAGGGATAAATGTAAATATTATATGAACATATCATATATATGCATATTATATAAATATGTGGGAGGCAGAGAGAAAGAGGGGGAGATCGCGTTTCAGAGTATTGCTTGTTGTATGTATAGGAACTATCAAACCATGAATTTTTGTATGAGCATGTACGGTCTTCAAACTTATGCGACTGTCTTATGCAATTGGATAACTGCCTTAGAGACACTTCAACAAAATTTATTATTTGAATCCTCTTTATATGTAGCATATGTAACAACATATATTCTTTTATTACAAATAGAAACCTACGTACCTAAAAGTACAATAATGTAGACAGTAATGATTCTTACCAGTTTATTCATGTTCCTCTGTGTCGGGTAAATATTAGCCGCAATATATTTTACATTAATTTTATGACTTAGACAAATGTAATACGTTACTGATACATTTAATAAGACACATGTACAATATAACGATCAATGAAGGAACACGATTACTGGAAATCTATAGTCATTTAAATAAACGTGAAAGGAATACTATGCATTTAAATATGAAGCTTGTGTTTGCCAGTTTCTTCGCTCAGAAACCGAGTGAGTGAGGTGATTAAGGAAAACATAAACCTCTACCCACATTTCAGCCTCTTGTTTTTTTCTTCAAGAATATAATTAAATTTAAAAGGCACGAAGAAAAATATTAGGTTTCGCTGTTTGGTAATGGCAACAATAGACGGATGTAATGATGTATGGATGAAACCAGGCGTGGCTTCCGCTTGTCTTCCGACGTCTATATTACTGTTCAAATGGCCTCCAACATGCATGGACAAACACTTTAGGGATAGCAGAAAAAGATCTTCTCTTAGAAGGCCTAACAAGGAAAATGGGCCATAAATCTGTCTGTATGTTAAATTTCATCTGCTGTATTGGAAATGTTAATGAAATTTCAACACTTGATTTTGTATGATTTAGTGCATATTCGTCATGCATTTTCATTTTCTTATTTTTAGTCATTATAACTTAAATAGATTATTACAATTTGTGCATAATTATAATGTATTATAATTGACGAATTTTTGTAATCCATAAATATCCTGCATTAAAACAAGTTTAAAAAAAACTATTCGTATTTGATATATGGTGATTAATTTTAAGTTTACAGTTTAAGTTTACATGTGTGCTTCAGGCAAGAAAGACCCAAACGGTTGTTACAAAACTTGGTGCACAATACATTTTAGGTACACACTTAGAAAATAAGCTGATGGGGTTACCAAATTTTCAAATTCAAAACGGCTATACCGATTTTAGAGTCTAAAGCAGGTGACTACAGATAGTGGAGTCATATGTGGGATTATATACTTTGACTGAAATCAAAACAGTCTTTTTATCACAGAAAACTTATATTACATTATTTTTACAAAATATGTGTGCCAATTACACATACCTTTGCACTCATAAGTGTGATAAATATTCGTATTTACTGCCATGTCTAACTATATTTAACACAACACTATGGAAAACAATAATATCTAAAATTCTCGGTATTATTTATTTTAATTCAATAAAGTCAGCTCAATTTTAAGTCCACAAAGTTTCTAGATTTGCTAGAAATAGAAGCAGAGATAAAATCAGAACAAAATTGGTGTCAATTCACTTTTAGATAAGGTTAACGTTTGATGAAAATGAAAATAATGAATAATCGAGCAGGTTTTACAATTTGTATTTGGTAACATGATAAACAAGACTGTCAGCTATTGTTCATTCACATGATAACAATTCACATAGTATGTCACGGATCATCTCCAAACAAAACAGGAGACATTATCAACTGAAATAGCAAAAACAAGGAAGATTTGCCTTACGACACCGTTCTGTTCTTTACAGTCCGGCAATCCTAAAGTTGTATGCCATCCTAAGATATTTTGCTATATATTCATTTTTGTTTTATAAAGTATTGCATAACAAACCTTATAGTCACAATGTTTCCGACAAAATAAAGAAAAAATTAAATCAACTGTTCGTTTCTGTAATTCATATACATAAATGGACTACTGTGAGAAACAATATAGCGCCGATTATATTTCAAGTATAAGGAAGAGGCACAAGTTTGTGTACTGCAATTTATTTTAATCATCAAACTTCAGCACACTCATTATACACACAACTTTTTAGTTTCTGCATTACTTTGCTGTGATAAATAGAGGAAGCATTGTAAGTCATTGGGGAGAAAATTATATTGAGCTTTTACTATAAGTACATTTTTGTGATCTCTGAACAAAAATAAAAGGAAAGGGTACTTTTATAAGGTCAATAAGAATTGAATGTGTGATGAGAAGAACATAAAGTAAAAGATGAATAGTCGGATAAAGATCATCTTTTAAGGATATCACAGGAAGATTTTGAAGAAAATGCTCATATCAAAAGTACCTTTAGATGAAAGACTACCATTACTTTTGATTTTTGATGGTTTTGATTAAAATACTATTCGTTTAAAATTTTCGCAACAAAAACAAAAGAATAAGAAGAAGGAGGAGGAGAAGAAGAAGAAGAAGAAGAAGAAGAAGAAGAAGAAGAAGAAGAAGAAGAAGAAGAAGAAGAAGAAGAAGAAGAAGAAGAAGAAGAAGAAGAAGAAGGAGAGAGAGAGAGAATGGAAATTGCATGCCTTGTATTTTATCTATTCTTAATTTATTTTGTACAGCTTCATTTCATTATAGTCGGGGAGAAATTACTTCGTGACTGATACATCTCTCTGCTGGAGGGTCGTCATCTATGTAACTAATCATGGCCGACTTGGAATTTTGTCTTCATAAGTTATTGGTCCGAGAGATACCACACAGTCCACTGGCTGATTCAGAGAAGCATGTGTCAATCACAAAGTAATTTCTCATTTACCTTAGTGAGTCATAAGCATAAGTGAGAAATAAAAACATAGATCACAAAATTTAGATCTCAAATCTCAAGATCTGAAAATTTAAAATTTAGATTTAAAACACCCAATTTAAGTTACATTTTAGCTTTTTAAGTAGTAAGGTACCATTCCTTTGTCTCTCACAAAGTTATGCAAAACAACATATAGCGGCCTGCATTTTAAAAGTAGCTCCAGCCTTCATTAGTCCCCTTACACCTACCATAAAATGAAACTATTTCTGCACACTTCATCCCAATTAACCCAATTAGCTAGAAAAATAAGGTCTGTAAGAACAGTTTGTTGAAGAGAACAAATGACAATGGGAGAAAAATCATATGACTGTAACATTGAGACTTTTTATACATTTAAGTACAGCGCGTTATATTCGTGGCTCTAATTTCTTCCATAAGCTATCTTGAGAAAAGTTACTAACCATAGTTTTATTAATACATTTCTCATTCTTTCCACACAGTTGGAGGATATATTCCTATTGGCCCTGAAAGAGTGTGTCTGTTCGCCTGATTAACTTCTCAAAAATATTTCCTCATTGCATCATACCCACAACTTTCTTTTTTGTTTCATTTGAATCTTCGGTGCATTTCATAGCAGCTGGATTACTGTTGCAACTCCTCTCCATGTCTCTTTAACAGATTATAACTTGCATTTGCCAATAGGTAGCTGATGTATGGTGGATAATAAAATTGTTCCTTCACTGACCTGTTTGCTATATTCTGTCGAACTTTCTGTTCATGTATTGTGTGAATTGTGGGCAATGAGCATTGAGTAAACTATTTTACGTTTCCGAGTGAAAGTGTTTCACATATTCGTTACAGAAACCTCTTTTCAACCTCGAAGCGAAAATAACTGTTTACTATTATTTACGTTAATGATTTTGTTGATATTCATATTCAGTGACCCCTTTTACATTTTAGTAAATTTTTACAAAATTGATATGTGTTAAAAAGGTTTTTCATTCGCCATATACCACAATGAAATTCTCTGAACAGCTATCGTTTTAGAAGTAAAATATCTTTGGTTAACCATATGTAACCCAATACTTAACGTGTTATTGTCTCCCTTCTTATTAGGAAAGATCGGTAGCTCGTAGGAAACATTTTTGTGACATGGATTATTCATTTTACTTAAATAATACATAATCTAGAAGTTAAAAAATGAGTCACCTGTTATTGCACTACCTTTTTATATAGGTATTATTCGAAGGTATATAACAATTATTCATGTCTTAGCTCATTTTAAGATGAAGTTATGTAAGTAGTAAATAGGTAACAGGATTTGGAAGTGTGTGCCAGCAAAAGATGCGTTCTGTGTTAAGATTGGATTTCTCCATAATAACAGATGCGTGGGTTTTTGCAAGGACACTAGATAGTATTGGAAACTACTTCCTTTCTTGTTATGATGACGTCAGCCATTGTACAGACCTCGTCTTCCATTCGAGAATACACAAGTCATCGATATCGACATATGTAGCTATACAATGAAAATTAGTGTTTCATCTAAAGATTCGTGAACGCAAAATAATTTGCTTTCCTCCGCTGTGATGCGGAGGCATCAAGAGACCTCGAGTTCGAGTCTTCAGTTAAGGTGAATTACCTGGAGCAAATTTTTCCACGGGGTTTTCGCTGATCCAAGGAACGCGAATGTCGGATAAATTTAGGCTCATTTGACAATTTCACCCATTTCATTAAGCGTCTTAAATGACCTAGTAGGTTAAAGGACGTTAAAATTAATTACAACAGCAAATAATAATAATAAAAATAATAACAATAACAATACTATAATAATTTACCATTAGGAAAGTGCACCATTAAAGACAAAAACAAGCGCAATACTAGAGTCGCAATTCTGAGTTTCAGCATTTTATACCCATGCCGCAAGTATGTTATGCAGAACTGGATCAAATTATCAATACAAGGGCAATTTAACTTGGAAAAACGGCCCCTTCCGCCAAGAAAAAGAGTTTATGGTTTCACATCAATAATGTTTCATAATGTCTCACATAATACCTACTACATCACGGCTTTTCTATTTATTTGCTTATATCTGTTTAATATTTTCTAATAGGACGTTGATATGCGAATGAATGAAATGAATGAAATTGTGCTCAAATGAGTCCAAAATCGTTAGAGCACTCATAATTTAAACAGAAGGCTTAATTTCTTTGGGTAATTGGTTTGCGAATACGCAGCTAATGCAAACGTGTGTACCTACCTAACATGTTATCCCGATGCCAAAAATGAAATTAAAAAAAAAAGTTTGCTTGCATGTATTAGATTTGTGTAGGTCTTTCTTTCTCTCTAGAATGATCGAACTGGTTATTTCCGGGGTTTTCCCTTATCCTGAAAGACGAATTCGGGTAGCGCTAAACTCTATGGACCCTGGGCTCATTTGAGCACCATTTCCTCCATTTTATGCATCGTCCGATATGTCTTAACGTTGGAGGACGTTAATAAAAAGCGATATTACAGAAAGCTATAGAAAAGCTACATGACATCTGAATTCGTTACCCAAAAAGGATGGGGGATTTATGTTCTCATAAGGCTGGAATTAAAAAGAGGATCTGAGATGTGTACTCACTTTACTCTCTCTACTCACCCTTCTAAAAATTATTCTTGTAAACGCTCATTCTTCTATTTAATGTTAATTGAAATAAACGGTTGTATATTTTTAACAAAGGGGAAAATGGATGATAACACCTTTCCATTTGAGAAAACTGTATTTTATAAGTATTTGAAAATTCATGATCACCCATTTCTTTCCTCCGCGCCTGAATGCAAAACGGATTCGACGACTTCTCAGAAATGTCTTGCATCGTTTAATTGATGACGTCTTATGGACGCCACCCAACGAATATTGTTACACAATGGTGCGCCAGCTCATTTCAATTTGATAGCAGGTAGTTTCTTAAATGATAAATTTCCCTATGGATGGATTGGCCGAGGGGATTCATTGCATGAGCTGTTTGATCTCCTTATTTGAAGCCAATGGGTTTCTTTAACCGGTTTTGTACCAGATATTGACATTTTGAGAGAGCATATCCACACTATTGACCAAATAGAAAACACTCCAGGAATTTGCAGCATAGTAGGTATATCATAGTAAGGAACCTATGGGACATTTATAGAAGCAGGAAGAAGCCGCTTTGAGTAACTTTTGTTTGACTTGTAACTCAGCAATAAATGATTTTCAGTCTCATTGTCATGTTTTGATTTTGGGAGGCCATCTCCGAAATATTTCACACCTAAGTGTCTTTTGTGACATCAACAACACTGAAATATTCGCATACTCGTATGTGTTCTTCAATATATTAGTCATATAATCAACGTATTCCAAACTTGTAAAAATGCCTTTAAATGATAACATTTTCCTATTCTCCGTTTTCTCAAAAATTGTTAAACCTGTTTTATTAAATAATTAAAATATCACAAGTTTGAAATACTGGCATGATTTTACTTTAAATTTTCCGCAAAAACAGATATTTTTACACAATCAGTTTAAGTCGAATGTTTTTCCCCCACCAAGAATCAGTAAAATATTTTGCGTTTGTGTACATTTTCCCACTTTCTAAATGCTTAGTCTTTTGCGCGCAATCGTGTGTTGCGTAATGGATAAGGTTTCTATCGTATGTGATATCGTGATTAAGAAGAAATAAATTACACTTATGGATAATTTTTTGAATAGCAAAGGAAGCTGTGCAGCTGTTTCACGCCAGACTGGACGTAAATATCCCATTTTAATTGATACGAGGTCAGCTTGTATTGGAAAGTGACAGTTATATTGAGTGATAGTTAACCGCGTTATGTGGGGACCTTGCCCCTCATATTTTCTTTACAGATGTGACGCTAGGTTTCTTTTGTCAAAATAGCGATCTCCTCCTACTAGTATCTTCCCCGGGATGTCACGTAGAACAGGGATTGCAAAGCTGTGGAGCGAGCACGACGCTTCCGTCAAATACTTCCAGTGTCTACCACCTTGTGTTGCATCGACTATGTGATTACTTTTCTTATTTTTCATATATTTCTTGTAGTGAGTCTGGGGTTACGTGCCACCCCATAGCACATTAATGGGACAGATCTTCAACGTGTACTGTTTTGTGAGATCATTGCTGATGCTTACTACGCATGGTACATTGTGTACATTATTATGTGGCTCCCAGGAGCTTGCGTGTGCATTACCTTCTGAAATGCTGTTATTTTGTGGATATGTGCCCCTCGTGGTGTGTGTGTGTGTGTGTGTGTGTGTGTGTGTGTGTGTGTGTGTGTGTGTGTGTGTCTGTGTGTGTGTCAGGAATGACAGCCGTATTGAACCAAGATGAACATTGACGAAACCACATCCATAGGTTGAAAGAACCTTTTACAGAAGCTGCTCCAAAGTGAAATGGAAGTGGGACAAGGATGTACTACACGAGATGAGTCGGCACAGGTTGTGTAACTGTTGTGGTCTTGTGCGAAATACAGAAATCGTTTAGTCACCGCGGCCAAAGTTGACAAAACCGGTTAAGGACGCAGTGTTTAAATGTGAAAATACCGGGTTCTGCTGGCTCAGCGAATCGTG